>NW_024121543.1:15383147-15725908 GCF_016745375.1 Pimephales promelas | reverse complement strand
ATTTTCAGAACAAACTTCTGGTCAATCATTATAGTACACTAGTGTGATAAACAATGACCTTTTTTTCCATATTTTTTTGAATATTGACAGATTTATCCACTAAAAAAAACAAGGTGCATAAGCTCAAATCTATGAGGCCTACAAACAATCAGCTCCAATAAGTAATACAAAGCCTATCCTAATTTAAAGAAAATAAGTTGAAAAAAAGATTGAATCCAATATTTGTTGATAATATAGCATAAGAAGCAATCTTTGTCATTTTTGACCTGGAACATCAAAGGTGTAAAAGGGTTTAACACAATGTAGGGATTCAATCATTTTAATTATATTAACTTTAAAACAGCCAATGAAATGTATTTCAATTTAAAATATAAAGTGCAGCCTTTTTACGCAAGTGTGTTTGACACATTTGAATTCATTTTTGATGCATAGAGTACCTCAGTTTCTCAGTACTGTTAACACCACCTGATTATAAATCTGTGTATAATGTAAGTTGAGATTAGTGTGAGCCGTCTAGTTTTTGTACACTTTAAAGCGCTCTTGGTGTAACGCTCTTAAATGTACCTCCATAGGAACCACTATAAATGTGCAGCCACAAACAAGGTCTAGTCAAATTTTAAAAAGGTGCATTGTATGAGCATACTGAGCTAAAGCAAAATGTATTTGAAGCGTAGGACATCAAGATAATGCTAGAGCGGTGTCAGGCCCACGATTCTTATCTGATCTTCCATACTGATCAAAGCCATTCTACTCAAATGCTAAATATTTCAGTATGAATGAAAAACAGCATGTGGCGACTACCACGTGACTCGTTTCTGGGCTCTAAAATGACTTTTTCCTCTATTTTATCTACGAATAAGAGGTCTTCAGACAATGTTACCGAACTCCTGCTGTCAAGTCTCATGCAATTAATCAATCATTTGGATCCCTGATTTGTACGACTCCACGTTTCATTGTGCCCTGTTTTGCAAGGAAGCAAATTCTCAAAATTCTCAAAAAAGAAAAAGCCATCTGGAGCCTTTTTTTTGCACATGCTTTCCCCACATTTATGGTTATAAGGTATTCCTTATAACGCGGTATAATGATCCACCCATGGAAGTAGTATTTTCCTGATGTAGGGTGAGATGCTAATGAGAGTTTGTGTCACAAGCACTAGGAGTGGTGCTGTATCTTTACAGTGGGTGGCTAAGCGCAGGGAGCATGAAAGAATCTCCCATAAGCTTAAAAGCAAATTAATGCCTCTCACCTTCACGCAACCTTTCCCTCCCTCTCCTCGTCATGCTATTATTCATAGGACTCTCACTGTCAAGTTTAGCAATAATTTGTATACTATTCTTAAATACGTTTCCAGCCCCATTCCAAGAGGCGCCGAGGGGAATTGACAGGGGAACATTTAAAGGTGATTTTTTTTTTTTTTTTTTTTTTTTGCCTAATGATGAGTGAGTTTGGTTTAAAACAAGAATTTATGGTTTTCTGAGAACCTCTGTCTGGTCCACAGATGGGAATCGTTGTTCGAGACGGGCTGGGGGGAATTGGTGTGGTATGATAATCATTAAATGCATGTAAGTACGCAGTGCAAAAAAAAACTGTGATAGCAATGCACTGACTGGAATTTTAAATTTGCTCCACATACTTGTGTATTCTGGGAATGAAAATTAAGACTTGAAAATGAATAGTAAAACAACACAACTACCAGATGACCTCATTAGAAGAAGCTCCTCCAATCCAGAGTTGCTGTTGCATTGATATCTGATTGTTAGCATCTCCCAAACAGCAGAGAGCTTGAAAATAATAGATTTACTTGTAGACTGTCCTCTAAAGGTCCATGTGGGGCTGTAGTTTACAGGTCTTGAAACAGTTGGCTTGACACTCAATATAAACAAGCTCTGGAAGATTTCAGCCTGAATCAAGCTCTGAAGATTTCTTGCACTGTGACATATGTTGCGTTTTACAGCCATAGCCAGAAAACAGTGAGAGGTCTGGAATAGAAATAATGTTAGGTTTGCTCCCTTGTTACTTCGGCTGATGACATGGACTATATTTTGAGTCACGGGTTTTAATAGAGCATTTTTCATGTGCAGACATGTACCGTTTCTGGCGGTTACATTTCGTATCGTGTTTGTTCTCATACATTATTAATATCTTGTTAGTCATAAATATAAACAGCTTTTGTCATGCCTGGAAAGCTGTCTGTCATTGATGTTATGGAATATTCATTATTCAGTCACCCTCCCAACCTGTATTACTTTCTTTCTTGTGTGGAACACAAAAAAAAATAAAAAATAAAAAATAAAAAATAAAAGAAAACAAAAGATGTTTAGTTATAAAGATGTTCGCACTGAACTTTCAAATTGGCTTTAAAGCAATGCTTCCCTTCACTTATTAACTATGGTAAAATAAATGAATAATGAATGTATCTACACGAAACAAATGACCACCAACGGAGAGTATAACACTTTTTCTGGGGCTAATAAAAGTAAATAATTATATTATTGTTTTACAATATCTATTTTGTACATAATTATTAATAACCGTCCAATTTACAGAAATAGTGTTTAAAGAAAGTTTCAGTGCAAAAAATATTGGTTATTCCAACAAATTCTCGTCATTTCGTCTAAATACTACGCACATGGCACCCTTTAGCGTCAATATAACACGCACTGTTATGGGTAGGTTTAGGTCTGGGGTAGGGTCTGCGTCTCATATTGACGCTAAAGGATGCCAGTCACCTGTATGAGAACCATAGACTGTAAAAAATATGGACAAAGCGTCTGTGACGTCACCCATAGACTCTCTGAAGAACAGGTTTGAGGCTGTTTAAGGGGTTAAGGTGGGTATGGGCAGCGCCATACTGGAAAATCTTGGGAAATACAAAATACTAAAGTTTCAGAAAGGATACACAGCTAAAATGTGATGTGTTGTGTCAGATCATGGCCGAGACATAAAATTCACTAGGCGCCGCCCATTATCAGCTGTCAATCAAAGTTAACCACCCTTATTTGTCATACATTTTATATCTAAATATGATCTAAACTAACGAGTTAGGAAAACAAATTCATCCCCCTCACAGTTGTCAGGCACGTGGAACATAATGAAGATTACAACAAAAGTCCATGGGACCAAACTGTAAACATGAATTTATGCCTTGAAAACGTATATTTTAACATGATGTCTATGGATATTTGCTCCCTTTTGGGACCGGCCTCTAGTGGATTTGAGATGTATTGCAGTTTATCCCACTTCCGGGTAGGCTTCATCTTTCAGATTAGAATGTTGCCGCTTGATGATAATACAGTCTCATCCCAAGACGTCAACTAACTGACACTTTTGACCATACGTCAACATCCGACATTTTAGGGTACGCTTTAACGTCAGTTATGACGATCCTGGGGCGTCATCCAACTGACGCTTTACCTTTAATGTCAGTTAGATGACGCAGGTAGGTTTAGGTCTGGGGTAGGGTTAGGATTATATAGCGTCTTCTAACGACGTTAAAGGGTACCCTAAAACGGCGTATGTTGACGTATGGTCAAAAGACGTCTTGGGATGAGACTGCGCTGTGTATGACGCCTTGGGTTCTGCGTGTTATATTGACACTAAAGGGTGCCATGTGCGTAGTATTTCGACGAAATGTCATATGGCGTTACCTATATGACGCCAAAGGGTGAGAACGGGCTAGTAATTCTCAAATCACATTAGTCATCATTTGTTGTCTGTATGAGAAAGCGATGTATATGGGTTCAAAATTAAACGAGTAGGCCTATATTGTTTCAGGTTCAAATTGATTGAAATACACATTGATTGTTCATCCCTATAGATGTTTGTTTCTTTTCACCTTAATGTTGTGCACCTTCCTCGGGCTGTTTTGTTCTCTTTTTAGGTCCCAATGAGTCATGGTGCTGTAATGTTTTTATTTATTTATTTATTTTTTTTAGTGGACACACTCAGCCTGCTGTAAAATGTTGATACCTCTTAGCTCTCGGGATATAAAGGAATATCCTCCAAAGTCGAGGCTACATCACACAGCAAAAGCAAGTGCCAGGCCAGCAAAATACAAGCACATCAATCCCAGAACATTTTCCAAATATCAGATAGTGTCTGTAATACCCCTGCCATGTGCTTAGTGTTCCTAGAGTAGAAAATCCATATTGAAAGGCCAGTGTGGGAATCTTTTTATGAAGTGATTTGACTGCAAACACCATTTTTATGGCAGAATTTCTACTTTAATATTTTGTACGCCTTGATCCCTGTAGGTTTGTACCTCACCTTTTTGGCGACTCACAAACCAAAAAAGAAGAAAACGAGAAAAATGTAGCTTACAAGTCACCTGCCCAGAAACTGATTTATAATTTACAGTTGTTGTTAGTTATCCTGTTTTTGTCCTTTGTTCTCCTTCGTGGACTATAAAGCCTTTAACTTTTTTTAAAGTGTATTTCTTTCTTTTATTTGACTGTTTATTGCTTTAGTTTTATTTCATTTCCATGTGAAGATGATACACATAAAACACATGACCTTGTCTTTCTGTTTTCAGCTTCATGAGTTGCAATCTCCTCTCCTGCTATTCACAGACAGTTTTTCATAAAGACTGTGTGCAATCAAAGCTCAAAAAGTCTCAGATAGGCTGCCACACTTTTGTCATATTGAAAAGCTTCTAGACGGGCTTTTTTTTTGACAACTGCAATTATGTTTCTTTAGAAAAGAGCTCAAATTATAAGAAAAGACCTGTTCTAAGAAGACCTGTTCTGAGGCCATGAATACTTGAAATGCGGCACATGGATAACTGCTATTGAGTTAATTAGTCTGGGCTTATTAGGATCTCCCTTTCAGTCTTTCTCTCTTGGTATAAATTACTTAAGTCCACCATGGGTATGCATTTATTTCCCTCAGTTTAAAATCAATCTTGACAATCAATAACCATTGCTATTAATGTTAAAGTAGGCAAAGCCAAGTCAATACCTTTAAGTGTATCAAAAGTGTAAATAAACACTTGAGATCTTGAATAAGTGGGAGTCATTGCTCTTAAAAATGTTGCTATTAAACTAAAGGATTTATGCATTCATAAAGATGTTTAATTGCAATATTTTTAATGTGTAGCATAAACAGACATTACTTTGTGATATCTGCAAAATTCTTCATAGTGTGTGTCATTACCTGGATAAAACATGACTGGGTTTTTTGTTTTGTTTTGTGATGGTTGTTCTTGATTCCCTTGTTTGTCCTGAGCAGTTCCTGCAATTTTTTTCATTTTTCCAGCATCTTTTGCATATTTGAACCCTTTCTATTAGTGACTGTATTATTTTGAGAGCCATCTTTTCTTTTTATTAAAGATATTTTCAAACATTCACTGATGCTCCAGAAGGAAACACGGTGTATTAAGAGCTGGGGGTGAAATCTTTTGAACAGGATGAAATATTTCTCATTTTGTTTAAATATAAAACATTTTTGCCCAATGTTTTGCCATTGGGGAGCAACAGAAGATATTTACATGTTTCCAGAAGACAACTTAAGTACAATTTACCTTGAGCTTCAAATTCAAAACGTCTCAACCCCCAACTCTAAATGCACTGTGTTTCTTGAAGGAGAATGACGACTGTTAGGTGACCCCATATGGAATCTTTTTAATAAGCATTACTGTCAATATTTGCACAACAAGGGGGAGAAAAGGCCCCAAATATTGCACCTGGTTCGCTGCGGTTGGTCATCATATTTATGGAAATGCTTAGGCCCATATGGTGTCCATATGCTTAAATATGATGCAGATGAAACCTGTGTGGGATTCCCGCTGTTCACACAAACTTATCTGGCATCATTAATCAGTGTCACCATCAGGTGTCTTGTTTGCCAGGCAAGGCCTAAGTGACAGTGATAAGTGATCCTCCGCTTGTTCCAGCATGGGCCCTAATACAGTTGGCTTTTCACATTACCTACTGCAGACAAAGCCAGTGCCACTTCGAATGAATGGAAGTGTCGAGACATTCAATAAAAGAACAATCCAAACCATTTACAATTTAAATGTCAAGCTAACGTTGAACATTGATGCAGATTTTCTCCTTACTTTTCCCATCATCTGTCCATCAATGCTTTGCACTCAAACGACCTTCTGACTCTCTTTTCACGTTGAGCAGCATTGACAGTGCGTGGTGAGACCACATGTAGACCGAGTTTTGACCTTCGGTCGATGAGGGATTTCAGGAAGCCGCAAAGGGTAGAGGGCACAGTTGTAGACTGATGGACAGTTAAACATGGACTCCAAATGGCTTTTCTCATGAGTGCAAAAAATATTACCTTGCCCTCAGCTTCTAAATCTCTTACTGGCTTATCCAAGCTCTCAATTTTCCTTCTATCAAAGTCAATCTTTTTGTTTGATGATGACTTCCTTTAATGTATATCAAATGCATAGCATACAAATTGAAGCTGCTTCATCAATAACTACATCCTGTTTCATCTTGGACTTGCACACTAATGTAATCAATAAGTTCCGATTATTAAGTTAAAAATTGAAGATGTCCTTCAACTCCACCTGCATCCCAGGGATCGCTTCAGAAAACTCGCTTTGAATTTGGTTGAAACTACATGATTGGATTTTAATGCATAATTAAATCAAGCAGTAAATCAATTCATTCCCCTCTGAAAATGGGTATTCAACACTCTCAAGCATCAGAAGCCAATTATGATGAAGTTATTATCAGAGTCATTTAAATGGCACAAAATGACTGCGTTGGCACCAAATCTGTGGTCTGTACTCATCACTAGTTCAGAGAGCAAAATTGCAGGTAGGCTAGTGTGTGTTGCCTCGCATGCTTTCTGTCTGTTTCACTAAAATAAAGGTGGCAGTTTACCCACACAAATCCTCTGGGGGGGACTTAGACTGCTCTCTTGATGAAGAACCAGATCAAACTGGTCTAATTTCCTAAATGAATCCTCTAGAACTATTACCAGTGAGACCAGCCTCTGCATAATGTGATGAGCAAAGGGAACATTGATGAACTTTTTTAATTATTACGCCGCTTGGGAATTTGACGTACCAGTTCGGAGATCCACACCGTCAGGCCTTGCACTGCTTTTCAGCTCCTTTTTAATTCACCCAATTTGTCGGTCCAAATGAAACACTGAAAGGTTACAGTGTGGAGTAATTAACAGCACCGGGCCTAATGAAATCAGGAGGGGATGGTGTGTACCATGAGGATCAATACAGCTCTTTAAGTGTGAGTTGGGGAGGAATTGTTCAGGGAAATAAGGACCACTTAATAGTAATAAGTTGATGAAAAGGCAACAAGCCTGCATGTGCTAAATGAGAATACGCTGGAACACAGATAAAGGTGTCACTCTAAGGCGGCAACGTATCGAACTGCAATCGTGTGGTGACGTGTTGATCCACGCTAGCACGTTTTCAGCTAATCAACTGAGAAGGATGCACCGTGCCTTGGGTTTTAAAACGATGAAGAATGAACGAAATGAAACTGCCGAAGGCTGGCTGGTTCATCTTTTAATATGTGACTAATATGCAAAGCATTTTTGTGTTTGCCTGAGTAGTGGAGGAACAGATGCTAGCTGCAAATGTGTGCAGTTCTCCTCACATTCCTGAAGCAAGAAGAAGTATTAATCACACGAATACTTCCACTTTAAACTCCTGCTGTCTCGGACATTAATGAGCAGCATGAGATTGATAATTCCACATCTTACGCACAAGTTTCTCATAAAAGGAGCGAAATCTGTGGTGGCGATTTGCCAACACACACTTAGCAAAGCTGGGCAGAGCTGACCTTTAAAAGTGTGATGAAAACATCCTTAAACACATTGTGAAATGGACTCAGTCTGTCTGTCTGTTACGGTTTTATTAACTAGATTTATTTATTTTTTTCATTACCAGCATTTAGGTGGATGAAGTGAGGCAATTATTAGCACATTGAACATGAACTTGAAAGTAGATCTGGGCGATGTATGTGACCCATGCTGGAAAAAAATGAGTCAGAATGTGCACAAGCTAATTACAAGCTGCAGGCAAAACAATGAAAAAAATGAAAAATGTACATGTTGGTATTACGTACATTGTACACATGTACATTGGAGAAGTATTTATTAAGCCCTCGTCTAGCCATCCCAATGCTCCAAATAGCAATTAAACATCGAAAAGTATCTTTATTTTATCCTTATTCCATGAAAACTGCTGTTTTTTCTCTTGATGACTGCCACTTCCCCTCATAAGTTTGGTGTTGTAAAACACAACATTCCAACTTTGTTTTCGAGTCTGAACCAATGAAATGTGATTTTCAAACTCATGCTCATGTAAATAAAACGATCTTACCTACGCTGACTGACACAACTGAAGCGTGCGCTCAGACACCGTTCAATCCCAATACACACATATACACAGATAACAGTATTTAAAAAAAATAAATAAATAAATAAATATCTGTCTTGGGAAGAATTCACACAAACATTATCTGTTATGTCTTAAATACATTTTTGGTTAACTGTTGGGAAAAAACATCTGATGTGTTACATTATATTAGATCCATGCTTAACATATAGGCTGCTTGTTTCATTAATGATAATCAACAATTGTGGTATCATGTAGCACCCTATAGATGTGGGGGTTTGACTTGGTGTGTGCCAAATTTGGTGTTATTACGGGATTTTAGGGTAGGGTTGCTAGGTGAATTCGGAACCTTCAGAAAACGTTAACTCGATATAATGGCTTATGGTCTTTATAAGCTAAACTTTTAATAGTATTGCAATGAACACAATATTCCCTAATTTTATATCGTTAGCGAAGAAATCATAATACCGTTTTGACGGGCTTTGACGTATCGCCCGGCCCTACTTGACAGTTAGCAAAACACTTTATTCAAATAGAAAGGGAGATGAGATTGCTGGGATTGGTGAAATGCCTTGAACTTCCCCTTTAGATGGTTTCTACATAATTGCAACTGAGGGAGAAATCGTCGTGTGATGCAGTATGTCAAACATTTCCCCCCATTAGTCCGCATTTGCCCAATTACTGTTTATAATGTTGCTATGTTTGGAGGTGGGCATATGCCAGCTATATGTGTCTGTGTGTGTGGGTGGTTGTGCACATGTCTCAGTGGAACAAGGTGCAGTGAGATATTACACATTGAAAGCTATGTTGTATTTCACCAAATACAGGCACATAAACAAGCCTCCCTGGGCAAAACTGTCTGATGGCAGGTCACGTGATCCTTTCACCTCCACTTAACAGCTGAGGTGGAGGTCCAAGGCCTGCCAGACAGTTCTGCATGGCTGAGGTACTACGACAGCTTGTGCTTGACCGTCCTGTCACTGTTTTAGCACATTACATGGCACTTCCTGCCAAGGAGCCCCCAGTCATGAGAGCTGATATTTGAAGCATTGGATACAGTAAGAGAACACAGTTCCTCAGACTCCATCGCTATTTAAACTGAAGACAGTAAAAGACTTCATCGAGACCATGTATGAGATTAACAAGCCTTTAGACTTTTAGGTATCTTCTGAGATCTGATTTTAGAAGACTACATGATGTGATTTTTTTATCATATATGAAGAGAGATGCAAAAGCATCTAAGTGCCATTTGAAAGAATGATCAGTTTTATCAAGCTTGTATATTTAAGTTCAGTAATTTCACTAAAATGACAATTAATAGGTAATCATTGCCATTTAAGTGAATGTAAGCCCATTTAAGCCTGTTTGTTTTTAATGGGCTATTATTTGTTCATTTTTTATGGGCTATTACTACTATTATTATTGGGCTAAATTTAAGTCAGAAATTGATTTGCATGTACTGTAATGAACATTGGCCAGTAAATGAAACGCCGTACAGCCTTTATGAGCTAAACTTTTAACCATGATTGCAATATGAACAATATTTCCTTAATTTTATATCGCAGCAGTTATCACGACAATGTCACTAACATTTGATGCATCGCCTAATAACTGGCCACTGCATTCTTCTTTTTCTTCTAGAAAGAAATCCTTGAAAAAATTGTTTTTAGCTGCATTGTACCCTTATTATGTCAATATTACACTTTGGAGTTTTAGAATCATTTTTGGCCTCCAATGTGATAATATTATGATGTTGTGAGATTAAATATTGCACAAGATTTTTCCAACCATCTTCCCCAGCCCCCTCCCAGATGGGATCGATATGGAAATATTTCTGTCCCAGTAACAGCAGCCCTCTGTCTCAGTTTGTTCAGTCCTGAGGGCAAAACGAATAGTTCTTTGTCTTTGCTGAGGCATGTGCTTGGCTGCAAACAAGCAATATATTTTAGCTTTATGGAAGGGGTGAACACCATGGAGCCATCATTCTTCAAGGCCAGGCAGACCAGGGTGACTTTTGAAGAAGGTTTTGCTCATCGTATCCTACATTTCAGGCCACTTTGACATGAATGTGAATTTCCTCCCATTTTTTATTTTTATTTTATTTTGGTTCAAACTATTTGGTTTTATAGAGACATAAGCTTTAAAGCAGTGCTGGGATTTGACCTCCCTGGGGTGTGAGCTTAGTCCAGCTATCAACAGTGCAGTTCCAGCCTGGTGGTAGGTCTGAAATTAGCCCATAATAGCACCTCAACATGCCAGATCCACTGAGACATGTTTGGGATAGAGAGCGATTGAAGGACAACACTAAACAAGTAGTCCACTGGGGAATGAAAGCCCAAAGTGAATGTTTCCTTCTCATCACAGACATCACAAGAGGGCTATGACCCCTGCAAGGACATCTTAAACAACAGCACTGCGCCGCAAGGCTCAAGTACTTAAAACACCTCAAACATATGGCTTGCTAAACTAGCGCTCTTGCAATGTTTATTCATGTACTGCCAGAATACCAAATGAAGGAATAGGGGAGCCAAAAGGATGGTGAGTTTATATGAATGAGTATTAATTTGAGAAACTGTTGAGCAGGATCCGTGGCTGATGTGAATATATTAGAGCTTATGACTTAAAGAAAATTCTAATCAATTATCTTTTTTTTTCTAACCAAAATCGATTCTTAAATCAGAAAATTGTGCCGTCCCTTCCATCCATTCCAAAGACTTAGATTTCAAATTCTGTCAGATTTTGTTGTGAATGCAATTATGAGAATTAAATTACAAAATGTAAAAAAGTTTAAAATAGAAGACTAGTCGTTTACTTCAATTTACTATTTTTAATGGCCTGTTCGACTGCGGAAACTATTCAAAGGCACAGCAAATGAATTCACAATTGGCATATCAAGCAAAATGACATTTGGGTTTATCCCACAACAGACAATGCTGTATTTTTTTTTACGCTGCAGGATGAAAAAAAAATTCACATAAAGTTGATAATTCAACGAATGACGCAATTGCAGATATCGAACAGAGATGGCGACAACGAGAAAAAAAATGCCGACTACAGCTTTAACTTGACGTTTTAAAACAAATACTAAAACTTTACCTAAAATGGGAAATATAAAAACAAAATATGCATACAAACTATAAAAGTATCTCAAAGATAAGAATGCTGAAGCATATCTATATAATTAATTGTTAAAGGAAAAGGCGATTTCAAGGTTGAAATAAATTGGGATTCTGAGACGCAACACAATAAGCCCTGGTGTTTTAATCAATTATTAATCGAATATTTTAATGATCAGAAAGCTGGGGATGATCAAAGGCCTAGTTCATGCCTCTCTGCCATTGCTCACTGAGACACACTCCGGCTCTTTGAAGTGCTGTGCCAACAAATGCACTTATCTCCACATTTCCCTCGCAGGCATACATGTGGAAACCCTGTGAAAACCCTGGCCTCTGAGCCACCGAAGAGAGACAAGGGTCAGACACGCCTTTTTGTCATCAGTTAAACATACAACAACGTATAATGTCCATCCAAATCTGTGCTGGCAGGTTGGCTGAGAGACTTTTGATTAATTTCAAGTGTTCTCCTTCTCCAAGAATGCAACATGACCATTTTAAATTTTTACACTTTTTTTTTGTCTTGACGAACATATGCTTGAAATGTTGTCAATATTTCAATATGTCCGAACTCTATTTTAGTCAATTTTACTTCGCGTAGGGTACGTTGTGAAAATGGGCCCTAAAATCCCATTTAAATATCTGTAAATTAGTAACATTTTCATAAAAAAAAATAAAACAAAAAAAAACTAATATTTAAAATGTTATATTAAAGTAAATGCAGCAACATTTAAAGAACTGTCCTAATAACATTATAATACATTAATTCTGTATGCTTTATTTATTGTCTGTCATTTAGCAGCACAACGTGACTTACACATTCCGACAAACGCATAACTTAGTTTGACATGTTCATTAGTGTGTTTGCATCTTCTTGTGCACGTTTTTTTTTTTTTTTTTTTTTTTACATTAATACTGGTGGTGCATGATATATCAGCCTATTTGTTCATTTTTTTTTTTCACATTGGTATTGTTATGATGTAAAAATCGGGCCGATGTGAACAGGCCAATAATCATCACTAATTAACACTGAACATAACTTCATTCTCTGAAATATTACAGCACATTTCCTTCAAACATGTGTTTCTGGTTTCAATCTTTTGTCAATTTGTGTGCGCATTACAGTCAATTAAATCTGAATAGTACATTTTGGTCACCCAGTGCAAGGGCAAAGCTCACATTAACTTCCAGCACATGCATCTCTTGCTAAAAAGGGCTCCCTGTAGTGAAAGCACAGTTCCATTCATGGTTTTAACCTAATGAGCTAATTAATTTGTTGATTATTATTTTCAGCCTCAAGATGGATTGTCGCACGGCAGTGTTTGTCTTCTCGAACAACCACATGATTCAAGGGCAAAAAATCCACAAGCTGTGATATCTCAATGCCTTGCGATGAACCAATTCAGTCTGTGAGGTAGCAAAAAGGTGTCTGGGAGACATTCCTGGCAGCCTGACAGCCTGTCGATGGCCTCTATTTATGGATGTGTGCGGTCTGCCTTTAGCGGCTATATTGTGTTTGTCAAAGTAGTTGTAAAGCAAATTGTATATACATATATATATATATATATATATATATATATATATATATATATACACTGTATATATACATATATATATATATATATTTTTTTTTTTATTTTTTTTATTTATTTTTTTTTTCCTGATTCGGATAAATCAGAACTGGTAGATATTGGCCAGTAGAACATTTTGTTAATGTCTGCAAATAATTGCTAACAAAATACATTTGTTGGGCAATGGGCATGACATAAATTATTATCTGGTGACAGTAATTGTGAAATGGGGGTGGGCAGTATATCAACTTTGTAAGGTACATCAATATGTTTTTCAAAAACTATATGGGATCCGACAGTAGCGTTTATATTGATATACAATAGCTTGATGTTGCGAATGCCTCTGAAAAATAGCAAGGCCACATATATAAATAGCAGTGAGCTGCTGTGGTGAAAACGCAAGATTGCCCTAAATACGAGACATGCGTTAAATTAAGCTCTTCAAAATATCAGTAAACATAGTTTGACCCTTAAATTTATGAATGTTTTCACCAAATCATAATTACATATTTGGGTATTTAGTGACCCGGATTTATATCTAACAATGTAGCAATAATATAAAACTCTCCTGATATCAGAGTAACAATTAAAGTAGAAAAAAAAAATATGATTTTTTTTAATTTTTGTTTTACCTTTTGGAGCTTGTAAGGGTTCAATTTGAGAAGATGTCAATGTGAATCACTGTCCTCATCAGAACTCATTTCCCAGTACATTCAGCATCAGTTTAAGGGTCAACACACTTGCCCTGTTCGGTGCTTTGGCATGTGCACTAATACAGTACATGTTCGAGACGTAATTTCCTTAGAGAATATCTAACATTTTATTTGTAGAAAGTGATGTGAAGTCTGTCTCTCTCTCTCTCTCTGAAATGGTTGATTAATCAATTTTCAAAATAATCAGTAGTTATCTGAAGATTATTCAGATTGAAAAGATCAAATGAGCAGCAAAAGCATGTCATCTGCAGAGAATGTCATGAACAGGTTGCATTCAAAAGCGAAAGTATGTCAAATCTTACACAATTTACAACAGCACCATAAACTGCAGTGTGAAGAGCGTGTTAAACTTCGTGAAACTTAGCTGTGAAAAGTCTTCTACCTTGAAACAAAGCACTTTGCAAGCTTCATTTATCCACGGTGTTCCTTATGAAACAAAATGAACATTTAGCCCACTTTGTAGAAAGACTGAGATATATTGTGAGTCTAAAAATACCAAGATATATTTTTTTGGATCCATATTGCCCAGCCCTACTGTGAAAGCATTGGTTATTAATTAGTTAGTGAAAGTGAGGCTTTATCCTTAGCCTACTTTCCAAATTGAATGGAATCATCTATCTAAACAAAAATGTGATTTTTATTAAATCCAATCTAGCACACGTTGCATATTGTTTATCTTGGCGCCCCATGTCCGATGTGTTTTTTATCTCGGAGCTCAACTCTGATGTGAAACTTTGTAGGAGCCGTTCCACTTATAACACTGCCAGAAGATATAGCGTTGTGCACGTTGAGATCTACATCTCGTTTTAAATGGTATACCACAGGCCTCTGTGTAAATATTTCATTGCCTTGATGAATCTCAGTTGTTTTCCACGACAGAAGCAATTACGTCGGTGGCGTCTGAAGGGATGCTTTCCGCTTGTCCCACGCTACATGGAGCATCGCTGTAGCCATGTTGTCTGAAGCCTTGAAGACCTGACAGGCCACATCAGTCAGCCCGCCCCGAATGCTCAGCTAATGCGCCTGACCCCTGTTACAGATGCACGTGGGCTCTCTTCTCTGTGTGATTTGTTGAGACAAATACTTGGTTTCCGTTCCTGAACGCTACTCAAAAGACGCAACCGTCATTCCCACGTCCCATGGTCCTCTGCATCTCTTCATCACCGTTGATACTTCGACATCACAATCCTGCTTTTCTTTTCAATATCAAATTGCTCATTTATTATCCCCGAAACAAAGAAAACACAATCTGTGATTAAAAATTAAACAACGTTATCTCTTCCTGAGCTATTACGGAGTCCCTCGGGAGAGAATGCTGTTTTGCTGCCTTGCAGGCGTCTTTTGTTCTCGTTTTGGAGGCATGTCACTATTTATTGTTAATTTTTGATGCTTCATTTGATATGCAGTTCTCCCCGTGACATGCATGAAAGTCTTCATCTCTGTCAATGACTGCCTGTGAAGTCCTGATTTGAGGTTCACATAGAGCAGAGAATGTACTCCACCGCTAGCTCTGTCAACCTGCTAATGCTGTAATCATAGCTGACTGCAGACTCACTCTGCTCCACCACCCGAATCAATACGTAATCAGACACATCATGCAGAGCCCATAGAAACAGTTTCACTTGAGGTAAATACGGGTGATGTGGCTTATCAATACGTACATGGTCTAATTTTGGAGTTGCGTCTCAACTCCCTGAACGTAGTCCAAGGTGAAAGTCTCTGTTGAACTTCACTGTGATGATCTTCGTCTGTTTAAAGCACATGTTGCTTCGTGATTGGACAATAATTGGAGCAGAGGACAACCGTTCTCATTAACAGCCTTTGCCTAATCCCTTTAACCCTGCTGCCAAAGTGTCTAAGCTACAGAGAAACTGCAAGAGCTTGGCATACACTCATACGCCATGTAATCTGCATTTACCTAGGGATGTGGCCTTGACCTTCTCTCTACAAATGAACTGAAGACACATACAAGTTGCACTGTGTGTCAAAAAAAAAACTGTGTGTCAAGTTGAAACATGTAGTCTTTGAACAGTATTTACACTGGACCATAATTTAATTGTGTTGCTTATGATGAAATTCTTGCAACAACACATCAAAAAAGGTCTTCTCTTTTGAGGTAAACATGTACTTGCATATTTCACAATATAATACATATTTCACAATATTACAGTTTTTACTGTATTTTTGATCAAAAGAACCAGCCTTGCTGAGCATGGGAGCAAATCTTACCGACTCCCAACTAAGTGAATATCAAGATTCAATGTGCAACAGGCAATACAATATTTAGACTATTTTTGTCACTCATAACATAAATACACTCTAAAAATGCTGTGTTTTTTCAACCCAAATTTGGAGAAACCCAAATGTTGGGTTAAAAATGTCATTTAAAATGTTAATCCAACTTTCACGTTCAACTGTATTTTTTTTAAATGACATTTTTATTTTATTGTTTGTTTTTAAAGCTCTCAATGGTCTTGCTCCACCGTACGTGACTGAGATGCTAACCTTACGAGAATCAAACAGGACTCTCAGGTTAACAAATCAACTTTTGTTGGTTGTCCCAAGGACAAGGTACAGGCGATGGGGTGACCGGGCCTTTTCTGTAGCTGGGCCAAGACTTTGGAACAAGCTACCTGCCGATTTACGAACTATCGCGGAATTAAAGCTAAGCTTAAGACTTATTTATTTAGACTGGCTTTTATATCATAACTTTGTTGACTCATTCTGTGTCATTTTACATTGTATTGTTGTTGTTCTTTTTTTAATTGTTATTTTGGAAAGCACTTTGGTTCACCTTGAAAAAGGGATGTAAAGGGCTATATAAAGAAATGTTGATTGATTGATTGATTGATTTTTTACCCAACATTTGGGTTGAAACAACACATCATTTTCACACAGTGTAAAATGTATCGGTATATCTTACCACTAAGAGTTCTAGTAAATATAACATTAGGTATTGGCGTAATTATTAGGTAAGAGTTTCATCTTAAACCTATTCACAAAGCTGCTGAGACCAACTTTAACGAAGGACCAGAGAGAAATCTTAAGCTAAGAAAAGAGAGTGAGGTTGACCTTTGTGATGGATGATGTCAACATGCTTACTAACTATCTATTGGATAATTGGGGAGGGGTCTCTGTCAGTGAATTAATCATAAAAAAGTGTCATGTTTCCATATTCAAATAAAGGTTTTAAAATGTATGTTAAGTGTCACTATTAAACAAGTATATGTTTAGCTAATTGTCAGCCTCTTACATGTCTGCATCTCAAGAGATTACAGAATTCAAGTGACAAATTATGTTTTATAAACCAAGTTTATGAGGAGCACGTTCAAATGGTCTATCGAATCAACTCGAGAAGAGGCATTTATACATAACCGACAGTTTCCTGCTTTCCTCCACCACCCCAACCCTTCACTCTCGGCTGGATCTTATAGCTGGGGATATTGGAGACTATTCTGGGTTTGTGCTGAATTCTGAGCTCGGGGGGCCACAATCCCTCGGACAGCATGCCAAATATGCCTATTTTCCTCTTTTACTCTATTCAATCAACTTGTGAAAACAACTGTCACCGGTAATCTGACATTATAATATTTATTTAAATATTTTCAAATATTTTTCCTATTTATTATGATATGACAGCAAAGTCAGAAAGCAAAGTGGGAGAAAGAAAGTGGGGGCGGGATCATTAACTGCAGTGTTTAATTCTCCATAATTCAATGCATTTTTCCTGTACATAAATTAACCTTTTTGATATTTACATTTATTCTTTTAGCTGACACTTTTATCCTAAGCGACTTGCAATTGCTCTACATGTCAGAGGTCGCATGCCTCTGGAGCAACTAGGGGTTAAGTGTCTTGCTCAGGGTCACATTGGTCTCTCACAGTGGATTCGAACCCGGGTCTCTCACACCAAAGGCATGTGTCTTATCCGGTGCACCATATTTCATTGCAGATTAAAATCTTTAAATCAAAATATGAATTGAATTTATGAAGAAAGGCTCAGCACCCATGGTTGGTCTGCCTGTATGTCTAGCTAACAGACTTGAGTTAAATAATCATAGAGATGAACCCTGGGTTGCAACTCGGACATCAGACATACTGTACAGTCTAGGACAAGTCATCAATAGTTTTGGTCTTTTTTTGCTAGAAGAAAAAGTGAATTTTGTGAACATTTAAATTTAGTGTACCCAATTTGGCATCAAATGTAATAGAGATGGAGTGAAAGCCACAAAGCTCTGATTTTAATTTCATGGAGTCTTTAGTGTTTCGGTGCTTTTAAAAATCCTGCTCTTCCGAATGGATTACACTCATTTGTCACCTCTGGTTTGCTTAAAATTTCAGGATGGTTTAAGTGCAATGAATTCAGTGCCTTGGCCATCACATGCCTAATGAAGTGATAGTTGCTGTTGTTTTTTTTCTCTGTTTTTCTTTCTTTTAATCAGCCCTTGTCAGAACTACAACAGATTTAACAAGCAATTTTCTGATTCTGCTCCATCAAAAGCCATTTGTACTGAGCAAATGTCACTTGCAAATGCCTGGTGAATCAGGGTTCTTTACGCGTAGACGGGGCTCTTTCGGCGGGGTTGGAGATTGTCTTTTTTTGTGTCTGAAGTGCTTACCCCAGCATGGATGATCTTTTCATTATCATGAAGTGCTAACCCAGGGTCAGCGTGCATAAAGTTATGATTAGAGCAATCTGTAATCTTCGGCATTTAGTTAATTGTGTTGCTCTCGAGGCGGCCATCCATGTCAACTTCAAATCCCTTGAAAACTGTTGCCATGTATTTTTTTAATCGTTTGAGGTGTAGTCATAACCTGCTGTCCCTGTGAGCGGCGGTACCATGAAAGCAATGTTCTTAAAACTAATCTCTGTTGTTCTAAATTCAATGTCATTACTCACATACTTCACTGAGCCCTTTGGCAACAAAATGTGAAACAAGACAAAGTGTTTTCACCTTCAGCTGATGAGAACATACAAGCCTGTCACTGACCTTTGCACTCGCTAATCATTCGTCTCGGTAACTGATATCTTAATTTTTGTTCTTTAGAACTTAACCCGTTTGTTCATTTTGCAAAAACATGTGGTTTTGTTTAGAATGATCTAATGATTCATTTGATTGGTTTTGTGGTTTTTTGAACTTGGCTCAAAGCAAAGGGTTAAAACAACATCTCCGCTGTCCCAAAAATCAAGAATATTAATCTTTTAAGGTCTTAAAAGTTCAGTTTATTTGCAGGGAATGAGTGGAAATTAGGGATGTGCTCCATTTAAACTAATGTTTAAAAATACATTTTGTAACCGACAAGTTATAGTCTATAACTTATAGGCTATAAAATAGCATAATGTATCTATTACTCAAACAGTCAAATCTCATTCTGAATTCCACTGAAAATGTATGTGCTCTGCACTATCACTGTGCATTAAACTTAAGCGTTAGCATTAAACTTAATCAACATTTATAAACATTTAAGTCAACGGAATCAAGAGGCAGTGCTGAACCAAGTACAAACTCAACATTATGAACAAAATCCCTCAAATAAAAAGTTGGTTATCATAAATGACAGTCTGCAAAATTTTAACATTATCTAAAGGTGCAGTAAACAATTTCTGAGAAATGCTGTTGAAAGTGGATAGGACTGAGCAGTAGGGGGCGTATACACTCATAATGGGGGAGGAGAGAGAGAGCAATAGTGAGATTTGATGAAAGACTGTAGAACGAGAGATGGATACGAGACATTACAAAAGAGAAAAGACCAGAGGAATATCACCGGGAAAAGAAAAGGCAAGAGGGTTAAGAGCTGCATAATATAAGAAAAGCTTTCCAGTGCTGGAAAGTTTGCGTTTAGTTTTGCTGTTTCATAGAACCAAGATATCATGTTGTTGTAATGTTAGCTATAATATCAGGACATTTTTAAATGTCATTGTTTTTCTGGTGCTTGTTTGGTGTTAGCGACAATATACCAACTCTTGCTTGTATATACTCATGCTACATGTTCATTTTTTTGTTTGTCATCTTATCAAGTATACCAAGTTTCATTAATAGTTTTTCCTCTTTAAACTGGTAAAATGTCATACTGGTATTGTCCTTCATAATCGGCAATAAAACAAGCAAGCTTTAAATGTTATGGCAATTTGACATAGCATAAACAGAACCCTAGTCTAAAGCTGTGTCTGAAACCGCTCACTCGTTCACTCATTCACTAATCCCTATTTAGTGTATAGCATTTGAGTGCAATATATCTGCAAGGAGTGAACGAGATGAAGTGAGTGAATTCGGACACTGATATTTACACTGTGCGTCGGAGAGTTGGAGCTGTCGCAGAAAAGGCTTCGTCGCACGTACTGATAAAACGTCTCGGGTTACGACTGTAACCCTTGTTCCCCAAGAAGGGAATGAGACACTGCGTCATACTGTTTTAATATTATATACAGTCTCGTTATCTACACACTGCCTCGGCAAACGCAAGAATCAAGCCATAACAATATATTTGGCTTTCATCCCTCGAGAAAAAAGTCAACAGGTGCGAGGCTGAAACATCCAACAGTGCACGATTTATTTTGTAGGCCTACGCGTCGAGATATTTCTCAATGAACACTGCCAGTATCCTCAGGAGATGACTGTAAATGTCTCGCACAAAACAGTATTGTTTCATAGATTGTGTGTTCCTCGTGCTTCCTCGGCAACGCGAGATTCGAGTCATTCACAATATTTGGCTTTCATCTCTCGAGAAGAAAGACAACGGGCGTGAGGCTGAAAACACCTGAAACGCACGGCTGTGTGCGTCAAAATATTTCTCAATGAACACAGCCATCACCCTCAGGAGCTGACTGGGGAGCGCAGGGCACAACCTAACGCTGGGTTAAATGCAACACTGACCTTTTACATAGTCAGGATCAAGCAGGTTGTCTGTCCGCTCTTTTTCTCTTGCTGCCAGAAGACGGTCTCCCGCGAATTTGTGAATTTCGTGAAGATACTGGACAAAGAGTGTTTTGACACCATCTAAGTACATTTTTTCATCATAAGTTTTTTTTTTTTTTTTTTTTTTTCTGTTTCTGAGTTGGGTGTATATTTCAAATCTAACTTTATATTGCCTTAATCACTGTCTTGTTGGCCCAAACATAGCACCGTTTTGAAACTTGTCAGCAATTCCTAGCGACTGTTAGCTAGGCTTAAAATATGTAATACACAGCTGAGTTAGTTGTACCACAGTGTTACAAACAAGCCGCCAAGTGTACAATGATAATTAAATGAAAACGAAGCCATACAACTTATCAGGTTTGAGTATACATTTAACTTTGTTGGACTTTCACAAACAATGTTGGAATTTAAAATGTTTAAAATTTAGTGTACTATGAACTTGTTCATTAATATGGCCTGTTTTTAATGCAATAAACCATTTTAATTTTTTTATTTTAAGCTCATTTTTATTATTATTACTGTTAATAATAATAATAATAATAATAATACATGCAGCTGCCACACACAAATCTAATTTAATTGCAATTACAATATTTTATAATTTTATTTATTGCAAAACTGTGCAGCCCTTTTCTATGTCTCTATCCATGATATTGATCCACAATAGAAGGATCATTGAATGAGGGATGGATGTATGGATGTCTATACAGATGCACAAACAATATCAAACTATACAAATAAAATAGTCCTGAATTATGTGTGTTACACACAAGTGTTACAACTAACTCCTCTATCTGTTACAATTAACCCCGCATATGGGGTAAGTTGTAACATTTGCACTTCTGTCACTTTCAGTGCAATAACTGTACGAAAACGGTAGGTCCTAGACAAAAAACTTTTTAAGTGTTCATTTGTAGCAGAGATGTGTATGTTTCTTGTGTAAAAAAAATAAAATAATAAAAATTAATTTAACCTTATTATTTTTTTTAAATGAATTAAGCCAAAACCAAAATGCGTTAGGTTGTGCCCCGTTCTCCCCTATACATGCCTCGCACCCACACAGAATCTTTATTGCGCGAGATCCGAGTCACTATTCTTTATTGTAATGGATTCTATATTCCAATGCAGACCTTTAATCTTCGCACTGCCTCGGCAAACGCGAGATCCCAGTCACAGAATCTTTATTGTTGAGTAGCCCCGTAATCTACATGCTGCCTCGGCAAACGCGACATCCGAGCCACTAGATCCTGAATTGCAATCCAGACCTTAAATCTACACGCTGCCTCGGCAAATGCGAGATCCGAGCCACTAGATTCTGAATTGCAAGCAAACCTTTAATCTACGCGATGCCTCGGCAAACGCGAGATCACAGTCACAGAATCTTTATTGTTCAGTATAGCCCCATAATCTACACGCTGCCTCGGCAAACGCGAGATCCGAGCCACTAGATTCTATATTGCAGTTATTTTGGTACAATTCTTATGGGACAAACAACACCAAATAGAACATACAGTTTGACACAGAGCGCTTGTTGAAAAGCAAAAAGCTAATGTGTGTGCTCTGGGCGTCCCTTTGTAGCTTCCGGTTATGCCGTCATCTACTATGCCATGACGCAGAACCAATCAGGATTGGACAGATTTCATTCATGCTTCAGGTGCGCTACGCTGGGGGTAATATGGGGGTTATAATCTATCCCTTTACAGTTGAACGAGTTACTAACAATGCCACAAATGATCAAAACACATTAAATTGTGTTAATACATAAATAATGTATTTTAATAAAAAAAAACAATAAAAATATACAGTAATTTCATTTAATTTTACAATTCATCTAATATTGTTCAAGCAATGATTCATAGAAAAATAAAACTAGCATGAACGTTCACTTTCTACTTGAACTAGTTCAAAGTTCAGTTCACACATTTTAAAATGAACTAGTTCAGTTCATAGTTCATACTTCAAAACATGAACTACTGCAGTTCATAGTTCTTTTTTTTCCATATGTTGCGAGCTTTTTTTTTTTTAATTGCCACAGCCCATATACAACCACAGACAACAATTATTTTATCAACGGGCAGTTTGCACATAAATGTACGATTTTTCCCATCTTCACCGACCTAGTCATAAAACCCGTTTAAATGATCATACGACGCCTCCTCACTCGCTGCTTTGTTGGCGGCGGACGCGTAGCGACGCTGGTGTCTGGTGTTGATTGGGTGTTTTTTTCGCTACATATTAAGTAGGGGTGTCACGATTCTCCAAATTCGATTACATTTTCGATTCTAAGGTCACTGTTCGATTCGATTCTCGATTTTTAGCAATCGGCCAATCAGGATGCTCTCTGTCTTACACGCGCTTCATGAGGCACACACGCAAGATCTCTCGCTTTCTCCCTCTCTGCCGTGTGCGCAATACAGTTTGGAGCAACGTTTTTTTTTTTCTGTGTCTGCATGCACGCTCGCTCTTGCTCGTAGATTCGGGGAGATTTTAACTAATTTGTGTGCATCAGGGAGCCGCTATCAATATGCGGGAGACTCCCGGAACTTCCACGTGACTTGGGATGTCTGCAAACTGTGGCTTTTTTGAAGAGCAAACATTGTCAACATAACTCACTGGAAATCCAAAAAACTTCCACACCTTCGACTTCAATGAAAGAGGAAGGGGTTCAAGTTCTGTCGATGGGTCTCCTGCAGCTGCAGTTGCCATGCTATCTTTTGAATGGCTGTAGCTAAGTTAGAGGAGGTTGACCATAGACTCGCAGCACTTCAACACGCGTGTTTTTTTTTTCCGCATGGCAAGTCGAACAGACGTGACATGGGGGCGTGGCAGCATCGACGATTGTGAATTAATTTCGATCGATTTCGATTTTGACACACTTAACATTAAGGCCTGTTTACATGTGTTTTAGCTAGGTTTTCGCCTGGAAGGCTCTATAGAAATCTGGCATCCTATTGTACGAAGTTAAACTGAGAGAGCATGCATTCACAGACACCAAAATGAACGAGTTCACAGTAACGTTCATCAGGCAGTAATACAGTACTTTCAATTCACGTTCGCCCAAAATATGAACGCGTTCAGGCACAACAATGGTCTAAATGCTGCCTCACCTTGTTCGTCTTATGAGTGGCTGCGAGTTACATGGAGAAAGCAGCATGCAAGGTCTGAGGTAAAATTAAATTATTTTATTTACAACCTATTTGTTGTATTTGAACACAGCAATTTGAACATAGCCTCTGTATATAGAGGAAAACATAGTTCATAAAAAAATTAGCATTTTCAATGTTGAGTAGAAGCAATATTTTTTAGTCGACTATAGTGTCACACATCCCTAGTAAAAATGTGGAGAGGCGGCTAATGTTTTTCAGCTGAGCTTGTCTGCGAGAGATGTCTGTTGGTGCCTTACTAGTTCATGAGCAGCAGCAAACGAGAAAATTAAGCATAATGCTATTTCACGGTACTGCACTGTTGGAGATCACCCCTGCCTGGATCTGCAGAGCCATGATGACAGGAAGAGACTGCAGAAGCTCTTTGGGTCACTCCCTGTGAGTGCTCACATATTTGTTAGCCTATTCATGAACATGTTATTAGCCCCCCCCATCCAACGATGAGTATTCAGAGTATAGCTTCTTTTAAAAAAATGTTTAGAGAACACATTTTTATATGAGTGATTTCATATGTAATTTTGGGGTCATAAGATTTGTTTTTATGGTTTTGTTGCATTTATTATTACAATAAAAAAAAAACTACTTTCTAAAAATATTTGATCTCTATGCACATACTACACGGTATAGTGACAAGGATGGCAATATTCTCTTCCTAGCAGAAATCCCAGCACCTGAGGTCCCGATTGTTAAACAATTCACAAGGAATTAGCTTTTTTACAGCTTGATTTTTTATAGATCGTATTAACCCTCTGTAAAGTTATGCAGCGTTGACTTGTAAATCCCGCAAAAACGACTTTGTCACTGAGAATGCAGTCGGTGGTCCACAGATTTCTGGCTGAAAGAAATGGTGTTGTTTCTGAATAACACCGATGTTGTGACTTTGCTTGGA
Source organism: Pimephales promelas (assembly GCF_016745375.1). The sequence goes on along the minus strand of NW_024121543.1, from coordinate 15,701,221 downwards.
AGAAAAGATGCACTGATCTGTGACTTCTCTCTGGAGACGAGTGGCTGATGTTCTCATTCCTTCTTCTTTGTGTTAATATAAGCACCATCTAATTCTCTCACAGAGCAATCCAGCCCCATCTGCACATTGCCTGGGTCGCCACCGGCGAGGGGCTTTGGCAGGAGTTGGCTTGCTACAGAACTTGGCTTATTTCTCCTCTTTTTTTATCTCCATGCACATACTTTTGATGGCGATGTTTTATCCTGTTGGACAGGCTTTGTTTGGTCTTGGTATCTCTTCCAGCAGCTTGTGTTTTTTGTGTGGTTTTCTGGCATGGTCTTTAAACAAGTGATAATGTTTCACAATACATACACACCTTAACCCATATGGAGAGGGGGAGATGACAAATAGATGTTTTCATATGTTAAATTGTATCTTCTCTGATTTTTAACCCACAATGTTACAATGTCGGTAGTATGTGTAAATGAGGAATGTTTGCTCGCTCTCTGTGTTACCTGGACCTAGAAATGCTTGTATTTTTTATCAGCGAAAGTCTTTTGGGATTATGTTTCAGTGTATTCACTTAAAGATTTTAGATCTTTAGATGTCTGGTCCTGAAAACTCAAGTGCGCAGACTCAAGTCCCAAGATGTCAGCGCCATATCGGGACTTTGGCGGCTTCAGTTGTCTCCGATGGAACAGAGCGAATGGGCGTCTTCCGTCTTTTTTACAGTCTATGGTATATACATCCACGAAATGGGATTCAAATCGAAAACATTTTCCCCCATTTTTCCCCTAAACACACCAAAGTTACACCCTTGCAAGTATATAGGGCATATAGCGATGAAAAATAAAAATGAATACCAGTAACAAGGCTCAAAATAGCCCCACACTTACAAGGTAGCAGAATGAGGGTCCCTACTTGCAAACCGAAGCATTGACAACTTTGTAAGTATACAGACAGTTTAATAAGAAGCTATATTTTTAAAATCGAACCACGAATGCCGTTCATACAGTTCAGAAGTTTGATGGTTCGACTTGTTGAGACAAAGATGGCTCCTGCCTGTAAACGCAAAGTGGACTGTCTTTATAAAGTATCTTCTTATTACACTGTCTGTACTCTTACTAAGTTCTCAATGCTGCATTGTTCTCAAAAACTACTGTAGGTACCAATGTGTTATTGGACCAAATGTTCATTTTTGTCCTTTAAAGTTGTGCATAAGTATTTCTTTAAGGTTTGTTCTTTAGATTTTTTTTTTATTTTACTTTTCATTGTCCAACATCCAAGAATGCCCATGTATGTTTAATCTAATCTCTATTGATCATATTCAGTACAACAACAATTAACATTTAAATGTTCTTGTGTCCTCTTCATTTGCTTCTAGCAGTCCATTTAGACTTATAATAGAGAGTGTAGCCTTGTGGCTATACACTCTCTTGAAATGTCCTTGACAGCTGTATTTAATCAATTATGACAGTAGATTTGGAATGAGCACAGCAATTAGAAGCATTAAAGTGATATTTGTGCACATTTATGGACAGCTGACTGTTGTCATCTTTACAGCACTAAATTGCAATGCATTTCCCTTAAGGGGCATTATGATGATTCAAATCAGATCCTGATTAAGTATTCAGTAAAAAGATGAGGGGAAAAATGATTAAGACCAGATAAAAGGGATTTCAGCAATTCATATGCAGTTAATGATAACTTATTCAAGATTCAAACCAGTTATGTTTGATTTTGAAGCCATCTTGAATGCAACTAGCCTCTTTTTTCAAATGTAAGACATGTATGACATGCTTTCTTTAGCCTGTTAGTGTTAGGTGATCGCATGTTATTTTTCTTTCCAAAAGCTGCAAATCAAGCCAACTAATACATACTTTGTTTGAAGCAGGATCATGAAAAGTGCAGCTTTTGCCTTATTGTGGCTGTGTGGGCTCTGAATTATAGATTGTGTAATTCCCCGGCGACAATCTGTTGTTCTGTCAGCTCAGATCAGAGATGAACCACCTAACATCACACTCAGAGGTCAGAAGCTGCTTTCTGCGACAGAGTAGTGAACGCACACTGACTCCCTCATAATTAAAATGAGAAATTAACCTCAGAGAACCTCAGAGAATGAAACAATGGCTCATGACAATATAGCTGTAGTGCTATACCATTTCACAACAATTTTGGATCAAGAACTTTTCTTTCTCTATACTCTGTCTTTTATAAACTCTAACAAAGTTTAAAGTTTCAATGTTTGGACAGTTTTATGTTTTTAGTGTTACATTTGGGATGTCTACGGTGTGGCATGACGTACTCCATCTAAAAAAAAAATATATATATTTTAGTATTTTGCTTATTCTTTTATAATTAATATCCGTACAGTTTTTGACCATTTAACTAACGACTATATGGAATATTTGTACTTATTTTTAATTCATTTGTCACTCCGCAAAACCATTTAATATTGCTACCGACTGAAATGGAAGAAATACCTACTGGAAGCAAAATATGATTTTTGAAATGTGGGTTTTATTCTAACTGATGTTTTAAATAAGTGACAGTGGTTGATGGGAGCACAATCAGACAGATAAAATCTAAGGAGAAAATTTGTTTGGAGATATTCCACACATAAAAAATAATAATAAAATTGATTTTACAGAAAAACATAGACGTGTAATTATTTTAAAACTAAGAGGTACCCATTCTGTTAATATATTCCAGGCAAAAATTGTAAGACTGTTAAAAGTGTTTATCACATTTCTGGTAAAATATGTTCTTGTGCAATGTAGTCACAGGGTCATTTAAATATACAAGCTTGATAAAAATGATTATTCTAGAAGAGAATTTCAAATGGCGCTTAGAGGCTTTTGCATCTGAACTCTTCATATATATATATATATATGAACTTATTGGCTTTTCTTACTAAACTACTTAACATTAACCCCAAAAAAAGTTTCTGATATGATTTTAATTTAGAACGTACCATTTAGTATTTACCTTATCACATTGTATTGCAATGACACTTAAATGTCAGGGCAAATATAATGTGTAATTAAAACAAGAGTACCTTTCTCTGCAATTATTGTGCAAATAGTGTTGTTTCATATTGTTACACAGTAAGTAGTGTTTGTTACCCGTTTCAACTGTGTATTTAAGTGAAACACCTGCGGGCTGTAGATTAAAGTGGCGCTTGTTACCCCCTTGTTCTGTGTAGTTACAATGTAAATACAACAATAAACCAGTATGTTGAAACAGACAAACCTAGCTTCACCATAAGGTAGCAGCTAATTTTCGTTTTTCATGTCCTCAATTTTCTTTTCCGAAGTTGGGGACAGGTGGCCACAAATTGCTGCAAGTCCTTGGGATTGGACTGCAGAGTTGTCCCTGGAGTATAACTTGGAAAAGAACACTGTTCCCCATATGATGCTATATTGTCACCTGTAATCACAAGTACAGAAACGTAGTTAATAGAATATCAAGAAAGGTTGCACTACACTAATATTTTTTTTTGGGTATCACATAAACAGTGACGGACCTATCATAAACCCAGACACAAGTGTCTTTTGCTAGTTTCAACCTGATACAATGATCATTTTTACAAATATTTGTGCATTATTATTTTGAGGAAGTAGCGAAAAAACAGATTTTTCCAACTGGTGATTTAGCCACATCGAGCGAGACAGAAGTAGATGGAAGTTTGCCAGTAAACCTAAAATGCATGATTGCACCTGATGGAATGGCGTCAAATACAATTGCAAATTCTCTTGGCGGACCTGGAATGTTGTAGGACAAAAACTCTCTATAGGAGAAAAGTCACCCCTCTCCATTAAATAACTGGTCCACCAGCAGAATTTGATTGCGCACCCAATTCTCAAACAAGAGTGACTTGTTCTAATATAAAATCTCAGTTATTCCAAATTAGATAGCTGTGAAGGAATTAGAAATTATGCTTAGAATTTAGAGACCGAGCTAAATAGACCTACTTGTGAAAAGTTGACCGTTTTACAGGGAGTTTTTCCATATTGTAGTTGCAGTTCAAAATAAAGCCCAGACCACCAAAGAGAGAGAATATATAGTAAAATTCCAAATTGAGACGGGTTTATAAGAAAATGTGTAGCCCAATTAATCTTAAAGGTATTATTTAGACTATTGAAGTCCAAAAAGTTAAAGCCACCAGATTCAGAATTATGAATAACAAAACTTTTTGTTGATATAATGGGTCCAATTTTTCCAGGTAAAGTCAAAAAACCATTCTATCAATGTCTTTACAAATTGTATTGCTGCGTAGGTAAGATGGGATATCCCTTCAGCCTTGGTAAGCAACACTCTGCCTTTTTCTGACTCTGCCACTCAGTTTGTTCTGAGTTGTTTAATGATTAGAGAGAAGTTTAATGGACATCCAATTGTCTGATCTTTAGAGATAATAATACCCACGTACGTAAACTGCTTCCTTGATTGGTATGTTGCAAATAATTTGTATATCACAATCTTTTAAAGGCAACAGTTCACATTTATTAATATTTAGGCATAGACCAGAGGCTTCTGAAAACTGATTAATTACTTGAAAGGTGACAGGTATCATTGATTGTATTTCTTTAAAAGATCGTGGTATCTTCAGCAAGCTGACTGATGATGATATCCCTACCAGCAATAGGAATTCTTTGTATGGCACTGTTACCGACCCAGTAAGAATTTGTGTACAAAGTAAAAACATAAGGGGAAATCGTGCATCCCTGACGAATGCCAGTTTTCCAGATTAAATCTAGGGGAAGTTCATTTTTTTCATTTTGATAGAGCTATTGGCATTAACATATAAGGTTTTAATTGCTTTGCAGAAAAAGTCCCCAAAACCAAATCTCTCTAAAGACCAAAAAAAAAATAGTGTTCTTTTGAATCAAAAGCCTTTAGAATATTAGGTCAGAGCAGTCAAGAATATCTAATACTAGTCTAATATTGTTAGAGTTGTGTCTGTTTCTCATAAAGCCTGATTGTGTCTCTATAATTGTGTCAAGAGTTTCTTTAATTCTCCTGGCAAGTATTAACACCATAAATTTGTAGTCATTGTTTAGCAGACAATTGGGTCTCCAGCTGTCAATAAAAAGCTAGGCTTGAGGATCAAAGTGACCAGCCCTTGAGTGAGGCTATAGGAGGAAGGGTTTCATTCTCTATACTCTCCATAAAAACCTGTTGTAAAAATGGGGCTAAGTGATTAGAGAACGCTTTGCAAAATTCTGCAGTGCCGAGAAAAAAAAAAACGTCATTGCCAGTGGGATTATTGTTTTTGAGTAGAACACTCAAATCAGTGATCTCTACCATTGAAGAGGGGTGTCACAATAATCTTTGTCTGCCACATCATCTGTCTTACGTTATTTACTGAGCTAAGAAATTGAGATTCATTATGTTTTGAGCTGAATAAATTACTATAAAATTTTGAACAAAAATTAATTTAGCGTCATCAGTAACGACCCCATTAATATTTAAATTTGGCCTATATATGGAATTGATTTTAGATTGGTATCTTTCAAGACGCCATCACACTTCCTAGTCCTTAAAAAGGCTCCCTCTGCTTTTTGTCGTTATAAATCGTCTAATTTGTATTGGAGTTGTAAAAGAAGTAGTCATCCTCTGAAACTTCCTCGGGGGATCTCTGATAAAATGAGGAAATTTTACTTATGACTTCATCTTCTGCTCTTTTAGCTTTGGCAATAGAGGTCACATACCGACTCAAAGATTTCCCTGACAGTGTTGTAGGATTTTTCCTTTTTTCCCTTGTTGAATAAGTAAAATAATTTATTAATTTCAGTCTTAGCCTTTTTCATGATTTAACACGGAATTGTTTAATTTCCAGTAGCAAGATCTATGAACTGTACTAGATGCACTAAATTAGATGCTTATATGGATTGCTCTATGGTCAGTGAAGGGTGTGGCAGGGACATTTACTCTAATTTTCTCTTTTTCTATGTAACTGGATAATAGCCAAAAGTCAATGCGAGGCTGGCTGGATTGTGACCTGTTGCTCCAAGTGAAGGATCTTTCATTAGGAATGTTTTATCTTCAAACATCCACAATGTTAAATCTTCCCAAAAGTCTTTTAAAGTTTGTGCTGATGGAGGAGGGCCGCAGGAAGCCACCTGTCAATAGCATTATCTAGAGCAACATTAAAGTCTCCACCAATTAAAAGAAGAGAGTTTGGATATCTGGTGAGCCAAAATGTAATTCTTGCCTCTATTGAATCAAGTAATTTATCATTCTCAAGCTTGTTATTATTACCGTAAAGTTTAATAATTATGATAGAAATGTTGTCAACTCTAATTATAAGACATTTGTAAGCCGTTACTTATTCATGATTCAGCACTTGCCTTGAGTATCTTATTGCTTTTATAAAACTGTTACCACACAATAACATTTTAAAGTATATATATATATATATATATATATAAATATATATATATATATTAGAGCACCTTTCATTAAAGAGCATATTGCAAGTAAAAAAAAAATCTAAATTTATAGATAACCTTGTATCTTGTAGTAGGGCTGTCGCGGTAACCGCAATATTGTATTACCACGCTTCTGACAAGTCAACCGCAGAGGATTGCACGTAACCGCAGCAACCGCGATATTCACGTTTTTTTTTTTTTTTATATATATAAGGCTATACCCTTCTTGTTTTGAACTTAATGCATGTCTATTGAATGTTAAACAAGTTCATAATGATGACAAGGCTTCACACAGACAGTGAACAAAAGAGATCGGCAGAGCGCGTGCAATTACCTGCGTCTGTCTTTGAAGTCGTGAAAAGCTTGTCGTGTCAAAGGGAAGCGAAATATTTGTCGCATCATCATTTTAACATTCTCTTCACGGGTATTTTCCCATAAATGTGCGTCAGCAGCAGCGCTAGTCACGCATTGAATCAACGCTATATGGGTCTCTAATAAGCGAAGCATCAGCTTCAGCGTTGCCCATGCGACGCATTGCTGCTCAGCTGAGCCTTGAAAAGTTGAACCTCAAAGTTAAAAATAATTAACCTCTTGTTTCTTTACATCTCCTTTAATGAATCAGCTTTTTTAAACGTGTTCGTTGAATGAACGGTTCAATGACTCGCTCAAAGTCCGTTGTCATAACAATATGTGCGCTGAGTGAAAGTCTTTCAATGCGCATATACTGTAGACGCTGTTTAGTTTCGGTTACATTGGTTACTGAAAATGTCCTCGTTTTTGTCCACATCGTAAACTTTATTTATATAGCAACAAATACATATAAATTAAATAAATAAATAAATGGCGGTAATACCGCATATCGCGCTATTGAGCCACTCAACATTACTGCAAGGGAAATTCCATAACCGCGACAGCCAGATAACCTTTTGTAACCAATCACTCCAAATCAGCTGTCTTGGTTATTGAATGGCCTTAAAAAGCAGAACATATAGTAGAAATGGCAGCAATTTTGTAAATTAAAGTACCTTTGTAAAGTTCTAGTGGCAGTATAACAAAAACCATAATTATACAATATCAACTCTGTATGTAGTGCAAATCAAACCAGTAGGTGTCCTTGTCTTAACAGGCAGCAGGCGAGTCTGTTTCTCAGGTGGGCAGGGGAACTTCTGATCCCTTAATAAATCCGCGACCTCCAATGAAGAAGGCTGCCTTAGAAAGATCCTCTGCAAATCTTAAACCGTTGTCGCGCAGAACCGGTGACGTCTTGGCAGCTTTCCATATGGTGTCTCTGCAGACTCGTGCGATGAACTGGGTGATGATGCCTCTGGGTTTGTAGTCATTCTGCCGCTAAGTGCGGAGCCGATGTACGGTGTCGATAGTGTCAGACAGCCTGTTCTTCTCCTCAGGCAAAACAGCCTGACAGACCTCGATGGCTTTCCTTCCTATGTTTTCCATTTCTGATTCTTCAACTCCGTAAAGTCTAAGCTTCCATCTCCTGGAGTATCTTTCTAACTCCGAGACCCTTTGGTGACATGTGTCTACTAGTTTTTCTTCTTTTATTTTCCCTATGAGTGTACATGCTTTGCTCTTTACCTCCTCAACCTTTGCACACACAAAGTCAATTGTCTTTTTTCAATTTTAAGTGCATTGGCACTGACTATGCTTTCAATGCTCTCTGACCACGTGTTTATTAGGGCTGAGAGGCTAGCTATAATATCGTTGGCGTTTGTTTGCTCAGACCCCATTGTGCACATTTTCTTCGGTACTGGCGACTTACTGGGAGTGGTAGGCAGCAGTGGAATATATACTGCTCAAAAAAATAAAGGGAACACTTAAACAACACTTAAAAAGTAAAAACAACAAAAAAAGTATTTAATAAGATTATTTCATTCATTCAGATCTATAATGTGTTATTTTAGTGTTCCCTTTATTTTTTTTGAGCAGTGTATAAAGAATGCATGTTTTCCCTTCATTTTCTTTGTAACGACAACTAGGTGTGTATAAGGTCTTGCAGTCAATAAAACAAAATAATAGGAAGCGCCATCAGTAAAACTTAAAATGGCTCAGTGATTTACTGTCAACTTTGTTACTTACACAATCAAATATTAGTATCACTGTCACTTGATGGTGGATCTCATAAATAAGCTGTCAAAGACCAAATAGTTCATTTAGAAGATGTTGAAAATGATAGTTTTGAGAATGTACTGGGAAAGGAGTTCTAATGAGGAAAGTGATGATGGTATAAAACACCTGCTCAAACTGAACCCTTGCAAGGTTCAAAAGGTAACAAATTCAGTTTTTTTTCTATTATTATTCTGTAACTGTTACTCTAATATCAGGAGAGTTTTATATTATCGCGACAGGCAGAGATTCATCCATGTTAGATATAGATCCAGGTCACTAAAGACCCAAAATGTTTTTTTCCGAAACATAAATGCATTTAAAAGTTAAAAAAAAAAGAAAAGAAAAGAAAATAATAGAAGTGTATGCCAACAAACCATATACAAAGTCTGAGGAACGGCAGTGTAAAGTATTTGAGTAAATGTAGGGTAATAGTACAACTACCAAGCAGCCAAAAAGATACCTTAGTACAGTAACTGAGTATCCAAGATATTAGCAACTTTTAGGCCACATTTACACAAAGCCGGGTATTTAGAGAAACAAATATTTCCCCCCACTCCATTTTCAATAACAACATCGTACACACACCCGCACAAATACGCCGTCTAGTGCCATCATATCTATGCCAAACCTATGGGTGGCAGTGTAGGGAGAAAGATAAAGCCATGCAAGCCAATCAGAATCAACAAGAGAGAACCTAAAACACCGTTTCTCCCAGTTCACACGACAACAAATAACCGGCGTTTTCAGAAATCTTCACTTTGCCCGGAGGTTTCAGAAATAATCGTTTTCTGTGATAAAAACTAGGTTTTCGTGTAAATGAGAGGCCAAACCGCAGATAAATATCTGTGTTTTACCTTAGTGTAAATGGGGCCTTACTCCCAAATTTACTGTTTTGAACAAGTATATGTACTCTTTACTCCATACATTTGTGATGAGTAATGTAATTACTTGTTACATTTTGCATAGCGCCTAACTTTTTCTTCAACTGTTTATTCCTGCTACAAAGGCGTTATCGTCATCTACAGGGTATTTAAGGTACTATAATTTGTACGTTTTGCCATCATTCACAAACTTGTCAACAAGAATACTTTACGAATGTGAGTGCATTATCAGGTAGCTATGGAATCGTAGATTTCATTTATGAGATGAGAACATGACTTTCAGCAGGTGATGAGGCCAAAACCATACAAGTAGGTCTATGACTTTTTTAGGCATTAATTATATTTAACATTATTTTATTCATCAGTCATATTGAAGAGACCTTTTTGAAGGATATTAATTTACATAGTGTTTGTATATGTTCTTGTTTTTTTTTTGTTTTTTTTTCCATAGCATGTCTCTTAGCTGTTGAGCAATCCGTATAATACCAAGAGTAAAATAGTTAAGTAAGCTACCCTACTGTTAAAATCAGATACAATACTTTAACTCCAGGTGTATTGAAATTGATGACTAACTTGAAATTGATGACTAATTGAGTCATTGTTTCTGTACTTTTACTCGACTAGGTTTTTCAGGTCCTCTTCACACTATTAGGACCAGTTATTCACATGGTAAACTTTGAAACTCTTACCTCTTTCTGTTGATTTCTCAGTTCTGAATATGCCTCTGAGGCAGTAACACAGACTGTAATGAACCTTCACAGCTTTGCATTCTGGATGCCAACCATAAGGATTTCATTTTGTCAACTCACCAATAGACTTAAATAGAGCAGTTTAGAGATGCGTATTTTGTTTTTGGAAACACATGCTCTTTATTTGCGCCAAGATGTTTTTTTTTTTTTTTTTTTTTTTTTTTTCCTGCATTTTTAAATCACAATAAGGCCTTTATTTGTGTATCATAGTGACAGAAGAGAAGCGTTTAAAAAATGCTGGTTTAAATTCCCTAGAGCATATTGAGCATGTGCTAATGATTAACTTTTTGTATTCTTGATTTCTTTAAACATTGCTTCAAGAACATAACATTTGTTCTGCGTGTGTATTTTTGTTTTTAATTCCAAATGTAATTCACTGAATCCACGTGTGGTGTTTTAGTAGAAAGAATATTGAGCAAGTTAACTGCACATATATAAATGAAATGCTCAAAATAGATAAATAAAACAAACACAATCACATCAGTATCTCAGCGTCATTGCTTTTATTCTTTGCAGTAAATCTGAATTCAATTGCTTTGCCTTTCATTTTGGATATAATAATGTCACTGGCTTTCCAAGACATAAATATGAAAAAGCAAATACATTGATATTGGCGTATTACAGTCTGATGTGATTTTAGATGATGAATAAAATAAAGGTGCCCAGTTTTATATGGATTCCTGTAAAGGCTGTGCTTGAGCGTGACCATCTTATACTGCCAGCAAATTAAGACACTGCCAAAAGGTCACCTTACATACCAATATCAGCCCCAAATAGACAGAGGTTCTCCTCCTTTGAACAAGAAAATCTACATAGTGTTCCCAGATCTGACTGGTTAAAGCTACTTGATCCACATCCTCCTCCGTCTAAATTGGGCCAGTGGGTCGAAAGCAGCGGAGCCTTGTGAAAAAGATTCACTAGTTTGCATGACTGTGGGCAGTCTCTATCAATCAGAAGCACAATGCTTAGAGGTGGAAACCGAGGCTGGAATATTCAGACACCTTCTCCTGGCAGAGCAGCCGAGTATAACCGGTGTCTCAAGAATTGATGGGAACAGTTTTATTAAAATGGATCAAATGGTTCTTTGCCATTCTTGCTGACAATCATCTCATAACTTTGTGTATTTGATTTTCTTTATTCCTCCAAATTATACTTGGCAAAATAATAACTTTGGCATCAGCACAGTATACACTCTAAAAAATGTGTGTTTCAGGTAATCGAAAAATGTGCTTCATGTCCTAAAAAATGTAAGGCAGTGCTATTTTAGTATCTTTTAAATATTTTAGTATTCTATTTTGGAAATAAAATAGGTCAATTTTTTATATTTTGTTTTCAGGTAATGTTCATTTTATTTTATTTTTTATCGTTTCAGTTTTAGCTTTTTTTTTTTTTTTTTAAATAACCCTGCTTTAAAGTAACAATGTCTTGTTTTCTATTTTTACGACGAATAAGGTATTATAAAATGATAAAATATGTGTTTTATTCAATAACACTTACAGCTGCGACCCTGATGCACGGGAATGAATATTCAAAATGAAGTCTCCTGTTCCAGGCTGAAAGCCTAAAGCTATTGCATGCTCAGCTTGAATGTGTTGTGTTTGTGTGTGTGTGTATTTTAGCAGACCCAACGCCGCGTGACCTTTCACCTCCCGGACGGTTCTCAGGAGAGCTGCAGTGACAGCGGGCTTGGAGAGCAGGAACCCAACAGCGGTGCCAGCACCACCCAGCCTCTGCCCTTGGGCTTCCCTCAGGAAGAGTACTATGAACAGACCTCACCGAACAGCCGCACTGAGGGTGACGGCAACTCCGACCCCGAGTCCAGTAAGTACTGACCGCTGCCCTTTACCAGCACTTTTTCATCAGCTGAGGAGGCAAAAGGAAGAGGAGGTCACTGTACTGTGAATGGCCTCCAAAGTTGATGAATTGCTAAGCAATGCTTTTAGCACGTTTTTTTTTTTAATTCTTCATCTATGAACACATTCAGATGGTTGTCACATATTTCTCAGGCCTGTACACTTGTTCAAATGTTTGAGTTAGGTCTTTTTTATGTTTTGAAAAAAAAAAAAAAAAAAAAAAAAAAAGAGCAAACAGTCTCACCAAGGCTGAATTTATTTATTTTACAGTTAAATATTTTAAAATGTAATGTTTTCCTGTGATGGCGAATCTGTATTTTCAACATCAATACTCCAGTCTTAAAGGGATACTCCACTTTTTTTGGGGAAATAGATTCATTTTACTACTCCCCCAGAGTTAAACAGTTGGGTTTTACCGTTTTCGAATCCATTCACTGATGTTCTTCTAAATATCAGAAAATCGGCTGAATGGATTCAAAAACGGTAAAACTCAACTGTTTAACTCTGGGGGAGTTGTAAAATGAGCCTTTATTTCCAAAAAAAGTGAGAAAAAAAAAAGAGTATCCCTTTAAAAAAATCCTTCAAAAATCATTCTTATATGATGATTTGACACTCAAGAAACATTTCTTACTTATATCATGTTTGACAACAATGGTCAGCTTAATATTTTTGCAGAAACTGTTCCTGTTTTTCATTTGATGAATAGAAAGTATAAATGTTCAATATATACAGTCGTCAACATTTAAAGTGGATCAAAATCTTTCAAAGTTATACATGAATTTTGTCTTTTCGGACAACTTTGATTTAACTTTTTTGATCCACTTCAAATCTTGACTACTGTATTTGAAAACTTTTGTAACATTATAAATGTCCTTTCTCTCATTTTTGACCAGTTTAATCACCCCTTCCTGACCTCAAATGTTTGAACTAGTGTATGTGTGTGAATGCATGTAAATATACAAAATATACACTCTTTTATCATTTTTTTTACTCAAAAACAAGACAGAAAAATAGCACAGCCGCTATGAACCTGAACTCTCCATTTATGTTCTTATCTTGTGTATGAATCAGGATGAGTTTTGAGTTCCATACTTCAAATCAATTGACATCGATTCCGGTTCAAATCTGACCATTCATGTATATATCATCCAATAAATCCCTACGTTTATTTTTTTTTTCTCTCTTCTCTGAGGATTGGTTTTCCATCTGCAAGAGTAGAAATGTGTAGTTTATAAGGCACATTGCTGCTAAGTGAACATTATGCTGCCCTCTGCAGTAGTGCTTTGCGGAGCAAATAATGCATGTTTAGGGAGGGTGTTTATTTGCTCAAGTTGTTATTGTTTAATGAGGCGCAAAAGAGCTGGTTAGTATTTACTGCTGGGCTACTGTCTATATCGCACGGCCATTAGTATGACCGACTGCTCTTTGTGAATGTAAGCTTGGGAGATCTTCTTCATCATGAGGCATATAAAGTGTTCTTTGTGTTTGATTCTTGCCTTAACCCTGGGATGTAAAGGCCTTGTGTCTCGGAAAAAAAAAAAAAAAACGTAGGACGGTCCAGCGTGGCTGGTGGATCCTTTGATTCCAGGGTTCATTTCAGCATCATCATCAGGAAACTGTGGGGAGACTATGATCAACACAAATCTCTTCATCTCTTTCTAGCTTACACATCAATAAAATCAGTGGATTTCCATAACTTTATTCATGTTTTTGAGGCAACACAAGTTTGAAGAAAAGAAAAAAAAAAAACACAGGAGAAATAAATTGGCTTGCGTACACCTGCAGGTATCCTCTCTGTCTGGTCCATAAATGAGACGATAGCATCTCTGACTGATACACACACGTCTTTGCATTGCAGCAAAGCTGTGACACTCACAGTGTTGTGTAAGAATGAATGCATTTCTTCAGCTTTACCCCTGCCAAGCTATTTACATACACATGATGGCCAGTCTTTGCACTTAGATTATCTGTTGTTGAACCGGCCTGCTGTCTATGATAATGCAACATGTTCTCCCAAACTGAGCTGTATATTTATATTCCTGTTTTTCATATTAATGTGTGCGTCTAATGAACTGTAACGTATACTATCGTCATTCTATGCATGACGTATAGAGTCAACCTACTCTTTAGCAACTGGCAAAAAAGGTAGCTAGCAACATTAAATTACATTGTTTACAGAATAATATAATTATTTATATTAATTTTTAAATGAGCTGCAAAACTTAACAACTCTTTATTTATACAAGTGAATTAAAAACATGGTGATAAACAGCAGCATTTACAAATTAAATATTTATTTCACTGCAAAAAATGAAGATGTGAAATGCCTTGATGAGTGATGATTCAGTCAGTCATGATTCAGAGTCAGTTCGATAAGATGAACCAACGAACTTTCGAAAATAGCATCGCAAAGTTGTGTGGTTGGAACGACAGCTCGAAACATAGTTTCTAAATTGCATGACATGTGGACTTAATAAATTCATATCTTGAGCAACATAAGCAAGCTGACATTCAGTATAACCTTTGTCTTTTATTTAGAATACATACAAATGTCATTTACGTCTTTGAGTTTGTCAAGATATTTAAAGTAACGTTTTTGAAGACTGTGCATGTGCAAACGTGCTCTACTATGCAAGAACGAGCCTACGATTGAATTTTGGAAATAAAACGAAATAACTGAGAAAAATTTGAAATATTCCAGGTGCCATGTCTGTAATTTATATAAAAACATCTAGCATTAATTCAATCTCAAAACAGTTTCATTAAAATAAGTTATTACTCCACCATGAGCATGACGTCATGAACCAACGTGGTTGAACAACACTTTGCGACAATATACAGTAGTTTCGGGAAACAGTCGTGACTAGCTGATTTTTTTCAACAATGCATAGTACTAGTGAAGCATCGAGTTATGTCGTTGTACGGGAAACACACCCCAGATGAATCTGAATCCTCTACTGTAAGTGATTTCAAGGGTTGGTTCACCCAAAAATTATAATTCTGTCAGTAGTTACTCACCCTCAGGTCACTTAAAAATAAATAAATAAATAAATATACACACAGTATCTATACAGGGGTCACCAACACGAGCGGGCACAGCGAAGATAGTAGCTGAAAGCAGTTTCTTGCTCCAAAAACATGGCAGAAAAAAAGGAAGAAAACGTATCACTTTCACAACGATTGGAAGGAGGAATTCTTTTTTACGACTGTGAAAAAAACCTGCGTGTGTCTCATTTGCGGGGCGACCGTGCCGATGGCAAAGTGGCACAATGTGTAGAGACACTTCACTACGTGTCACAAAAGTTACCATACTAATCACCCACCGAAAGTGCACTATGGGCAGAAAAAGCCTGTGAGCTAAAGGCAGCTTTGGGTAAGCAACAGCCTTTTTTCATGAGAACCGTGAAAAAACGCAAAAAGCAACTGAAGTCTCATTTAGAGCTAAACATTTTCTGATCAAGAAGAAGAAGGCATTTTCAGATGGAGAATAAACACAGAACACGCCTCACTGATGGACATCTGAAATACTCATTCACAGCTGCAGGGTCAAGTTTACATGTATTCATTTAGCCGACACTTTTATCCAAAGTGACTTACAATTGCTATACATGTCAGAGGTCACAGGGCTCTGGAGCAACTAGGGGTTAAGTGTCTTGCTCAGGGACACATTGGTGTCTCACAGTGGATTTGAACCTGGTTCTCTCACAGCAAAAGCATGTGTCTTATCCACTGCGCCATCACCACCCCTATACCAGATTACAATACACTGGTGAACAGCATGCAATGCCAGTCTTCCCACTAGGAAAGAAACAGATACCAGATGTTGTATGAAGAAGTTCATACCATGGAGAAGTTGAATTTTGTGTTAAATTTAAAAGTGTGTTAAAAAATTCCGCAGATTTGGTCAGTTGTTCAAAATGCGACAAGATTTATTTAAAAGTAACTTGATTTTTCAACAATACATGATTGATAATTTTTTGCAACATAGTTCATGATTTGCTAAAAGGGTTTGTCAATGGCTAGTGAAAATGGGACATTTTTCCAATGAAATGTAGTGATGTAAGTGATCATCTGAAAATGTAACAATTACTGAGAAGAAAGTGCTGAATATTGATATCTGTTTCCCACCTTATTGTCATTGTTGATGATTATTGTGAGAAATCATTAATGTGATCAGTGTCTTCACAAAGATGAGTATCATTAATCAATATTAATAATGCATAACTAAAGGCAAACTGAGCAAATTTGTTATTTCAGACGTGCGTATCAAACTGGTAGCCCTTCATATGACTCAGTAAACATAATGTAGCTCTCAGTTTAAGGTTGGTGACCCCTTATGACCAGGAGTTGTACTTACTCCCAAAAGTTCAGAACTTTCCAATTCAAATCAGTTGGACAAATTACTTTAGGTAAAGTAAATGTGTACTGCATAATACTTTTTTTGATCATCCTTGAAACACAAATAAATATTTATCTCCCTCCATTGAAAGCCATTTAAAATTCATGCTTCAAAAAGTTTATTAAGAAATCATAAAATATATCCATATGAATCAAGCTGTTTAGTCCAAGTCTTTTGAAAAGACACCATTGGTGATTTAATTAAGATTTAATGTAGGCTTTTATTTGCATATAAACATTGATCAACACAAATAAATAGAGCATATTAAATATTGCAAACAGGAGCTCAAACATGCCTTGTTGATTTGTGAGAACCAATTATGTTTGTTCTTGCACATAAACAAGCAAGTTGGAGTATCTGTACCTTATGTGATGTTCTCGATGTATGCGTGTTGATCAGAAAAATGTCTCAAGATGCGTCAGAGCCGACAGCCTCCTGGGACGCGTTTTGACATTTAGCGAAACTGGGCCTCTGGCCAAAAATAAAAATGATCATTTGTGTTTAGGGTTTGGAACTACACAAGGCTGAATAGTTAATGACAGATTTTTTTTCAAATTAATATTCTATTAAACTAATCCTTTAATAGAGACATATTCTTGTAAAATATTGATTATTGGCTCATTTGCCAAAATATTATGATATCAAAATAGCATTTTGTCACACCACATCACTAATTTTTGGAAAAGATCATTTTTAGTTAATCCCTTTGTAGTTAGCCTGCAAAATAACTTGGTGTCCCTAAGTCAGGAGTGCCCAACCTGGCCATCAGCTGTCCAGCAAAGTTTATCTCCAACCCTAATCAAACACACCTGAAGCAACCAATTAAGGATCTTCAGGATCACTTGAAAATTAAAGGCAGGTGTGTTTAATTAGGGTTGGAGATGAACTGTGCTTGGGTGTGTTTCCCGTACAACGACGTCGTTCACTGCTTCACTACCATAGTACGATGCATCATTGGAGAAATCAACTAGATAGTCAGGGGTGCGTTTCCCAAAAGCATCGTTAGCCAACTATGGTTGCAAGTTCCGTCGTTACCAATAGAGTTCAATGGAAATTGCGACCAACTTGCGACCATAGTTGGCTAACGATGTTTTTCCCGTACAACGACGTAGTTCGCTGATTCACTACCATAGCACGATGCATCGTTGGAAAAATCAACTAGCTAGTCAAGGCTGTTTCCCGAAACCCACTGTCGCAAAGTATCATTCAACCATGTTGGTTTCGCACGTGGTGGAGTAATAACTACCTTTAATGAAACTGTTTGAGATACAATTAACGCTAGATTTGTTTTATATAAATTACAGACATGTCATCTAAGGACTATTTCTAATTGTTCTCAGTTGTTTTGCTTTATTACCAGACTCAATATTTGGCTCGTTCTTACATAGTAGAGCACGTTCGCACATGCACACTCTTCAAACACGTTACTAAATCTTTTGACAAACTAAAAGACGTAAATTCCATTTGTATCTATACTAAATAAAAGGCACCGGTTGTACTGAATGTCAGCTTGCTTATTTTGCTCAAGATAAGGATTTATTACGTCCAAATGTCATGCAATATAGAAACGATGCTTTTAACCACAGGTCGAGAGCTGTCGTTCAAACCACACAACTTTGCGATGCTGTTTGCGAATGTTCATTGTAACGATGGTTTCGGGAAACACCGACTCGTTGAACTATGCTGATAACGACGGAACTTGCGACCGTAGTTGGCTAACGATGCTTTCGGGAAACACACCCCTGGACTGTTTCCCGAAACCCATTGTCGCAAAGTATCGTTCAACCACGTTGGTTTCGCACGTGGTGGGATAATAACTACTTTTAATGAAACTGTTTGAGATCCAATTAACACTAGATTTTTTAATATAAATTACAAACATGTAATCTGAGGACTATTTCTAATTGTTCTCAGTTATTTTGCTTTATTACCAGACTCAATATTTGGCTCGTTCTTACATAGTAGAGTGAGGTCGAGAGCTGTCGTTCAAATCACACAACTTTGCGATGCTGTTTGCGAATGTTCGTTGGAACGATGGTTTCGGGAAACACCGGCTCGTTGAACTATGCTGATAACAACGGAACTTGTGACTATAGTTGGCAAACGATGCTTTCGGGAAACGCACCCCAGGACAGTCAATCGGCAGGAGCAGGGTTGGGCGCCCCTGCCCTAAGTAATACATTTTTTGACGTTAAAATATGTTATAGGATAAGATGTAGACTTGTATACACACAGTCCACAAATGAATAATTTCACATATGACCTTTTTTACTATTTATTTCATACACTGAGAGATAACAACAGGCTGGATAATGGGCTGCTTCAGTGCACCATCCTGTAGAAAGGAACAAACTATAACACTAGCAGTGATTTGCATATGCTAAGTGATTGCTCTGTGGCTCATTAATATTCTGCAATGGATGCATCTCCGGCTTCATAAAATCAGCCTTGTAAATGGGAGCACGACGTTCGTGTCATTTGGGAACTGGGTTAATTGGCAAAGTGGACATTCTTTTATATATATATATATATATATTTATTTTCCCTCTATCTGTAGGCTAAATTGCTGCCAGGTAATTCATTTACAACAGACAGCAAATGATAGCAAGAAATACAAAAGGGAATTCTGAAGTCAATATTCTTATCGCACTATATTTCTTTTCACCTCAACTTCATCCGTTCAAGCAAACCATTCTTTGCTCAGAAAATCGATCATTTATTCTATTGTCAAAGCACGAGCTGAAACACCTGAAAGTCTCATCATGAATAAACATGAGCAATCCAACATTGCTTAAAATGAAAAAATACATGATGAACTTTTATCCCAAGATCATTTGCTGCTGATAAAAAAAATCATGTCATTTATATAATCGGCAGTATGGTGCGGAGGGTCGAGATGGCGTAAAGCAGGAGAGAAAAGGCTGATGCCGTCCCCTCGAGCATGGCGGGACCCCCAGCGTGCTCTCGACGAGGAAAGAAGCCAACCGTCTCATTCGGTTCCCGTTTCCTAGCCCAAAAGTTCACAGATAAAAACTGATGCTGTGTTTGAGAGTTCAAAAAGAGAGATAGATCCCCTCTCTGTTGACTGACTCTGTAACTGTGAGAGTAGTGCATCGGAGGCGTAGGGAGCCCAAGACGGATTAGATATGGTTTTATCAATGAGCAGCAGGCAGCTGTAGCTGTGGCAATCGCTTATCTTGTCGTCTCAATTTGAAAAGAGTGAGAACAAGAGAGAGAGAGAGAGAGAGAGAGAGAGCATGACGACGGGGAATTGAGAGAAAAAACAGTGTACCGGTGGCAGACCCAGTGAAATAGGTGACGTGAAGCAGGTTTACGCGCGAAAAGGTGGCGTGACACGGTCTCGCGTGTCATCTCGGCTTGAGTAATAAGAGGTGTAAAAGCAGAGGATACGGCCACCTTATGACAATGTATTTCTCCGCTCCTTTTTTTAAAAAACAGCATCTTTATTAGACCGCCCGCTTTCGAAATAAAGTTCATGTGACATTTATGTTACTGTTATTTACGAGGCAGGAGGCAATTCGTTTTATGGCTCCTTTTGGCTTTGCCTCCTCAGGCTCTCTTTATCAGACGGCCACCAGTGTAGTTTGCTCATTTTCGCCACACTGTGCCCCGAGCAGCTCAAATCTGCCACGGCCTCTGGCCGGTTGGCTAAAAACTCGTTTCTGCCGTTCACCGAATTAGCATGGATGTTGTTGTCTCTCTGCCACCACCCTTTGCTTCCCTCCTCCCGAACAGCTGGCAGAGGGAAAAAGGAACTTCTCATACAATTAACATTTTTTAAATCTTCACTGTCCCTTCAGGCGGCCAAACCTTTGTACTTAACATCAAACAGTATTATGCATTAAAGTGTATGTTCGTGATCAGCGCCGCCGTCGAATCCAGGTGGTTACGTCTTTGTCAAGCAAACAAACTCAGTAAATTTTCTGGTTGTGAATGGATTGTTTGGAAATACCATGGGTAATATACAATTACATCATCCTGCCTTGCTGAGTATTTGAAAGAGGTGAATACAAAGCTAATTTGCCGTAATGGTGTGCTTCATAATTGCATGAGTCACATTGTTTCCTTCCAAATACGTTAGATTAATTTCATACGGGTTATTTATAGATGTATACTAATGCAGCGTTGCGGTGTGTGTTGATGTATGCCTTTAATAACCCTCACAGACGTTTTCCTTTTGGAAAATTTCATTATGTGTCGTGTGGCCACCAAATGACTAATGGAAAGAGCAGCCAATGAAGATGCTTTGGAACTAGCTATCATCAATATTTTATTTTGGAAATGTTGTGCTAGCTGATATGGCCATTGTAGAAAAAATTCTATTTATGGTTAGCTATACCAATTTATTCTGAAAGTGAAAATTATCCAATGGTGTTTGGGCTACCAAGATTGCAAGTTTATTCTGCCCTCATGAAGCAACCCATATGGACAGTACACTACTGTTGGTTGGTACTAAATTATTATTATTTTTTTAAAAGATGTTTCTAATGCTCGCTAAGCTCCGTTTGATAAAGTACAGTATCAAAATTCAGTAAAAAAAAAAATAACATATTATAAATTATCATTAACATTTTAAAAATAACTGTTTTCTTTAAATATTAATATATTTTAAAACGTCATGTATTTCTGGGATATCAAAGCTGAATTTTCAGCATCCTGTTGTTCAGTTGTCACATGATCTTTCAGAAATCATAATAATATGCTAATTTACCGCTCAAGAAACATTTCTTAGCATTAGTATAATCAATGTTGAAAACATTTGAAATATTTTTGTAGAAATTGTGATATTTTTTTTCTTCAATGAACAGCCTTTATTTGAAGGGGTAAATATACTACAAATGACTTCTGTCACTTTTGATCTATTTAATGAATCTGAATTTTGCAGAATATTGTTATCATTTAAAATCTTGCTTTACCTCTTTTGAAGGGTAGTGTAAAATAATACTATTTACATATGTTTTTTTTTCTTTTCATATTTCCGTCTAAAACCTTTCATTTGAAGGACAAAGAAATGCTGAATTGATGCCGTAATGCCATATTCATAGATTTGCTCCTGAATAAAACATTAATTTCAACTCATATATACAGATTAATGGAGACATATACCTTATGAAGTGCCTTCATAAAGTTTGTTTTGCTTCCGCATGTAAAGATTTCCTCATGCGTCTATAGTGCAGTCTAACAGATTTAGTCTCAGGGAGTCTCCATTTCCCCAGCTAAAAGCATGTTGCTGCCGTGTCATTAGTAAAGAGATTTCCTGATGTGAAACATATGGCCTCATGTGACCAGCTTATGTCTTGCCTTCCTAATATATAATCTGGTATAAAAAAAAATAACACAATTCAAATAAACCAATCCATTTTATTCATTCTAAATTATAATAAGATTACAGTTTTAACAACATCCATACACTTTTACTAAGAGCTTTAATGTACAGTTTATACTTTCCCTAAGTGCATTCGTGGGTAATTTTTGTTATTGTTTTTCACTGGAACGTTTAAAACAGAAACATGCATGGACTTGGTTTAGCCTAAGATATTAAACGCTCTCTCACTCTTTCACTTAGGCAGAGCATAGCTGTTATTGCTGTCAGTGGTAAAAGCAGATGCTGGGTTGGCCTTTTCCGATAATCTCAAGCGGAACGTGTAAAACAATGTTATAAACATTCCATAAGTGATGGGATGCTGCGTAAAATGCGTGTTCATTCAATCAAATCAGGCTGTCTATTATCTGATTCAGCTATCGGTAATGAATATATTACACTAAATTATGTTTTCCTTTACCCTATTATAATCACCCTCTTTTTTTACTCCAAACTGTGACTTTTATAGGTTCAGAGCTGTCTCGCGTCCAGAAATTATTGATAATCAACAGGGGAAAAGGCTACAAATCTGAAACTGTTTCAATTTCTGCATATTACATCAAGGTTTAGCATTAAGAGTGATGCTGTGGATGAAAACCTGTGCTTCAGATGAAACCATATGTCAGCGACTGACTGCAAGTCTCTGGTTGATTATGAGATGGCCTGAAAAGCAGTTTTAGCTGTTGTTCCTTTTTATTATAATAGCAATACTCTGACTGATTTAAGCATAATATCTCTCTTAAAGTTGTAATATGACAACTGCATCAAAGCAGTGCCTGTATTTCAACCATGAGAGCATGGAATCTCATCATCGGCCCAGCGCGCATGAATACTTGAGTTTAAAATGAATAAAAACAGACACGAAATGAAACGACTGAGATAAAAAAGCTTCTACATTCTTTCTTCTTCCTATTTTTTTTTTTTTTTTGCTTGCATGTTTGTTAAAGGCCTTCCACGGGACACCAGTAATCATATTAGGTCATTTGAACCAAACCATATTTGCAAACTTGGCTTCTCTCAAACCAAACAAATATCTGATTTTGTGCTGCAGGGTTTTGAAACCTATTACCAGCTGCTTCTAGCCTGACTAACGTCAAACCCAAGTCTCAATGAGACTTGCAGTCTTGTAAACATATCGAAAGTATGACTGAAACTAATAGATTGAGGCCATTTTCTGAGTTGTTTTGTTGTTTAACATTTATATGCGAATGTTGTACACCTCCCCATAACAAACTTTCAAGACTATCAATGTTTTAAATGACCAACTTCTAAAAAACAAATGAATAGTTGTCTTTCTGCTCGCTTATATATCGTTAGCCTCATAGCATAATTGCCTAAGTCATATTTCAATGTCTTTGGAAATCAAGAAAAAACACAAAATGGCAATCATGCTATGAGGCTAACGATATATAGCTTTGGAGCCGCAGCTGTGATACTGTACAAACGATTTCAGTGTGAATACTCTCGCGTCTGCTGCCATGTTGGATCCATAGATGTAAACAACTGCTTTGGTGTTTTACATAGACGTCGTCATCGTCTGGTTGCTCCTTCCCCGTTCAGTGATTGGTCCCCTAGATGAGGCGAAAATTTGGTCTATTGTATCCAGACAACCTAGCAGCATAAATAAAATCATGCTGCGGCAAGGCAATATGGGGAAACCCAGGCTAAGCTAGCGCCAATATGAATCTACACATTTTACTTGTGCCAATTTTGACTTTTTTTTCTCCGGTCTTTGCCCATTTTATGTCTGGGTCTGGTCAGGTGGGATTAGATTGGTTTAATCTGTTTATCCATCATAGCCAACTGGGATTTGGGAAATAGTTCACTATTTGAGCTGATATTGAGGGGAACCTGTGTTTAGTCTACTTCAAATGCCATTGATAGTTGTCTTGAGGAGACAATGTATTGATCTGGAAAGTCAAGTCAAAGCTCTAAAATCTTCTTTGTTTCCCTGGGAGAGTTAGAAATGTGTCATGCAAGGAAGCTCCAAAACAGTGTATTAAGCAGCTGTTGTGCTGCTGGGGAATACGGCAAAAATAAATGAATAAATATACATAATTTATATCATTTGAAATGTTCAAATGTATAAGAAATGTATTAGGAAATGTGTTTATTCATAATGTATATTTATTTAGCTTTGGTTTCACCCTCCTATTCTATTTTTGTATGTCTGATTATATATGTATTCATGATTTGTTATCAAAATATTTTTTTTTCTTTTGTCAAATCAACTTAATTATATATAGATATTTCAATAATTAATGTGGTCCAGATAATATTTTGAGTTTTTGTTGATTAAACCAATCTCCATTGTATTATTAAGCATAACCAGTTTGAAATCATCAGATTAACTATTTAATTAAAATGTATAAAGGGGATTAAATAACTGTTTAATGAGAAGCAGATACCTTTTGCCGATTAAATATCCTGCCAAAATATTTTTAGTCCAACAGTCAAGAATATGTCCTTCTGGACATTATTGGCTCATATGAAGCACTTTCTGTATGAATACAAGTACAGCATGAAAACCACCGCAAAACTCTCTGACTGGGATTTCAAAGACTCTGGCAATTAAACAGCTATCTGGTGCTTGTTAACATGTTCAGTAAGTCTCATGTCTGATTTGTGAGATGGATCAATTGCTGTCACGTTTGATTGCATCTCCGGATAAACTATTCGGAACTCTGTGGGGGAACTTCAAACACCAAGCTCAAAAGCACTTGCTAACAACTGGCGATCAAGTCAATATGTCTCATTTTTCTGACAAGTAGTGTGATTCTGAAAATCAAAATCACCTGCCCTTGAAAAAAAAAATGAAGACCGAAAGAAATACAGATTTACAAACTAACAGATAATTAAATATGCATGCACCCTCTGCAAGAGGAGTAATCCACAGGCTCTCAGAATCGACAGGTTTGATAGTGGAGAATTTTCTGAAGGTTGGACCTGACTTTCAAAGTAAACTTCAAAAACTAATAGGATCGCTTTTTTGTATAACATATCACATAGCTGGACAAATTTATTCAAAACATTTCTTGGCACATAGCAACAGACTTTTTTTTTCGACACAACTCATCGAACATATGGGTTTATCAATTGTCACAAATGGTAGCGTGAGATAATGATTTCGACTTTTTTTTACTTATTTCAAATGTATTTTTTAAAATATGGACAATACTTAATACTACTACTAATTATTATTATATAAAGATAAGGGCTGGGTATTGAGACAAATTTCACAATTCGATTCGATTTCGATTCACAAGCTTGCAATTCGATTCGATTTCGATTTCGATTCGATTCGATTCAATATAGATTATTTTGGATATCAGTTACAATAAATGGCATTTTTTCTCAAGGGAATCAAATCTCTTAAATGCTGTAAACTATGGTCTATATATATAGTCTAGTTGTAGCCTACTAGGCTTCATTAGCCTAATATGAAGGTAATAATTAACTGTTTTGTAGCTATACAAACACTTAAATTATTTTATTTATTTTTATAATAAGAAGATTATATAACATATAAACATTTAAATGATGGCTGTCATAAAAACTTGCCAGATTTATTCAAATATGCATTAAATATTTAAGAACACTAACGAGTGTGGACTAACGAGTTTATGTGGGTTTTCTGAGGTAAATATGACGATACATGACATTGATTACAAGCTGTTTAATTGACGTCTTTCCACGGTTGAAACGCAAATTGAGCGAATCAATGTGACATGATACGGATTTCGATAAGTTGTACTCTATCTTTTAACACACTTTCAGATGCTCATTCATGTTTATTTTGCGCTGTAGCTGGTATTATTAACCCAGAAGAGAGATCAGCGCTGCTGCTTCTCTGGAGCAACGCCAAAACGGCAAAACGCAATTTATGTTTTTGAATTTCTAAAGAAAATGGACGTAATTTGAAAATTGAGACTTTGTTTCATATCAATAGTAACAAAGGACAAAGATTATTGCGATTTGGTGGATGCGCGCAGCCACGATACAATGTCTCATTCATTCAAATGAAACAGGATGACTAATCGATTCTTGAGATTTAAGAATCGATATCGGTTTGTAAAAAAATGAGAATCGATTAATATCGAGAAATCGATATTTATTACCCAGCCCTAATAAAGATTGGTTGGTTAGTTGGTTGATTGATATTTTTTCATACGATTTCAAAAATATGTGGACCCATCAATAAAAAAAAAATTCATAACAAAAATAATAATAGTAATTGACAAAAGAATTATAGCACTGTTATAGGTAATATTTGACTGTTAGACCTAATGTTTGTTCTTATAGCATATGAAGAAATGTAATCATGACTGACAGACCAATCATGACTGGAACACGGACTGCAAAGGCACTTCTATGCATGACACTTTGATGCTTCATCATCTAAATGTCATTTTGATTAGGTCTCCCCAAATGGCATTATTTCAGTAGCCACTTTCATGTATGGTTGCCAGAAAAAATATGTAGAGCAGCTCATTATCAAAGCATTAAAATGCCAGGATATATGACTTGGATACACATCAATTTTTCATGGTCTTGATTCACTTTGTGAACAGACTCAGAACTGCAGACTCCAGTTCCATCAATCAAACGCATTTTGTTAGAAGTCTATCATCCTTCAGAAACACTGACCTCCTTGACGTGTTCAGAATCCAGCCTGTTACGGACAGCCAAACCGGCTTCCCCATTCAGGTGCAGCAGGAAAACACAGGAAGCCACTGAAAAATGTATATATTGATGTTTTATTAAGTGCCATTTGTTATAGAGCTTTGACAAGAATGTTGGTCTCTTATACAAACAATACACCCTACAAATCTTTGGATTGGTTCTTAAAAAAAAAAAAAAAAAAACTGATAGAATGGAATAACTAAATGTACACTGATGAGCCAAAACATTATGACCAATCACGGTTAAAGTGAATATTGTTGATCATTGCACTCCTGTGTATGGTGCTACGTTTATGCAGACCGATCAGAATACCTAGATGACCCCTGTCCCCTGCTGAATACTCCTACAATGGGCAGACCAGCATCAGAACTGGACCTTGGAGCAGTGGAAGAAGCCTGGTCGGATGAGTCCCGTTTTCTTTTACATCACGTGGACAGCCATTACAACACATTCTCATACAAAGACGTCATATAACTGATGCTTTTGACCATACGTCAACATCCAACGTTTTAGGGTACTCTAAGGTACTCTTTACCTTTAGCGTCAGTTAGATTATGCGGGTAGGTTTAGGTCTTGGGTAGGGTTAGGATTAGATAGCGTCATCTCTAACTGACGTTAAAGGGTACCCTAAAATGTCGGATGTTGACTTATGGTCAAAAGCGTCCGTTAGATGACGTCTTGGGATGAGAACGGGCTGACGTGCGTCATTCACCTGGAGAAGTGATGGCCCCAGGATGCACTGTGGGACAACGACAAGCTGATGAAGGGAGTGTGATGCTCAGGGAAATGTTCTGCTGGGACACCCAGGGTCTTGCCATTCATATGGACATATATTTGACGTGCCACTTACATAAACATTGTTGCAGACCAGGTACACCCGTTCATGACAGTGGTGTTCCCTGGTAGAAGTGCAGGGATAATGCACCCTGACACATTGCACACATTGTTCAAGAATTGTTTCAGGAACATGGCGAAGAGTTCAAGGTGTTGCCCTGTCCTCCAAATTCCCCAGATCTCATTTTAAATCGAGCATCTGTGAAATGAGCTGAACCAACAAGTTTGATCTATGACAGCACCATCTCACATCCTACAGAAAGATCTGCTTGTTAACAGCTTGGTGCCTAATACCACAGGACAGCTTCAGGGGTCTTGTAGAGTCCATGCCTCGGCGGGTCATCGCTCTTTTGACAGCATGTGGGGGACCAACAGCATGTATTACGAGTTATGTTGCACTATTAAATTATAAAAAACAAACAAAAAAACATATATTTTTTTTTTAATTCACCTTCAGTTTTATTCACGTACTGTAATTTATTTGTTTTCACAATTCTAATAAAACCCGAATTTGAGGACATTTGTTTCAAGAGCCCAAATTAAGTGTATTTATATTAGCTCAAATTATGCATGATTATTAGCAGCATCTAATGTTAGGACAATTGTGTCTACACAGAGAAGTGGGTCTCTAAAATATGCCACAGCGAATTGATTAAAATGCATGTCCTCACCTCTTTCTCATTTTTCTTATGCAGACAGTGCCAAGGATAAAGATGGGCCTCAAATAGGCTTATTGACCAAAATAACCCAGCGTCAATATGTTCTTTTAGAGCTAAACAGTCTCAGCATCTTAGAGATTGTATTTTTGGTGACACTAACTCTATTGATTTTATTTCATTTTTCATATATCTATAAGTCTTGTTAATAACCATAGCTTTGACACACGTTGAAGCCATTTTAGATTTTGCTATTAGTTCAAATTGGCTATTGCTTATTCATGAAATCAAATGTGCAAATTCTTCTGTAAACAAGGGCATTTCGATCTACCTACAGTATAAGGCATCTGGTCCATTTAGGATGGTTAAATTGAAATATTGTGATATTGTTATATCAAAGCAAAACATAGCTTGCTCTATTTCCAATTTGTCAACGAAAGGAGCGAGACGCAGCAAATATGAGGCCGATCGAATGTGAATAAGTAATGGCTTTTTAGCTCCTAGTCCTTTATCTTCACACAGGTCAGTGGGATCTAATCTAGGTGCGTGTGTGCGCGTGCATGCAGGAACCGGATTACTTGGTGGCACCCTGTGGTCCAGTGATCAATGTTAGCACTGATTATTTGATAAATTGGTATTCTCAAACAAATGGATGACTTCAGAAAGAGCTTGGGGCTAGTAACACAGACAGATGGAGTGTGGGAACCAGGGAGCTTTGCTGAGTGGAGGGAAAAGGATTTCATTTGGGACACACAGAGGATGGATTAGACTTGCCCTGGCAGGAAATGTTTGGGCTAACAAAATATGACAGGAGATTTTGAGGGCTTGACACTGAACATGAAGGCCTGGCAGAGGCGTAGCCTGTGCACAGAAGAACTGGTGCATTCATCACATTTGCCATGGTCAAGTTTGCAGGCCATGCTGCTGCTACCAAACATCTGTGGGACCTCCAGGCAGCGGAGGACCAGGAGGGTCAAGCAGTTGCCTGCCACTTTGCGGCTCATGCGTCGAGGCGGGCCACCAAAGTGCACCACTAGCCGGAGAAGCGACCAGCTACGAATGTCCCTATGCCCTGATTCTTTTGCACACCTGCTTGGTTGCATTGATTTGCTCTCATTCCAGGCGGTCGCAACTCCCAGGGGTTTTTGCTGTTCAACATCTGTCACACCATGTAAAATGTTCCATGCTGAACCAGAAACTGTATATAAATCTGTTTTTACCACATTCTTGCTTTCTAGTCATAGGGGGGTAGACACTGATTGTTCATTGATTAAGTCTCATTATTAACTGTGCTACTATGGGTCCAAGCAGTATGATTTAATCAAGATCTACACTATGGAATTATGCAACTATGTTTTTTACAAAAGCAGTTGTTGCAACTCATTGGCATTACTATTGAGAATGAATTTAAACCTTAAAATAAAATAAAATAAATAATTTCAGGGTGGTTGTGGCCTAATGGTTAGAGAGTCGGACTAGTAACCCAATGTTTGCAGGTTCGATTCTAAATACCAGCAGAAAACGACTGAAACGGCTTAAGGCACCTAACCTGCATCTACTGCTCCAGGTGTGTGTGTGTCCACGGTTTGCAGTGTGTGTTCACTACTCACTGCTCCTAATGTGTGTGCACTAACTTGGATGGGTTAAATGTACAGATTTCTAGTATGGCTTGCCATAATTGGCCTTCACTTCACTTCATTATGTGCCTGCTTATATTGTGTATGGTACATGAATGTGGTGCCTGCGTATTTTATAGCCCATAACTATATATTATAATACGAATATACAACTTTCTTGAACACTAATCTGTTGTACCTTAAAATGATTAAACAATGTGTATAACATGTAGACTACATTAAGTCCAACTTATAATTAATAATTTATTCATTGCTTACACACAAACTTCCAAAACATAAATTTTTCGGTAATTTAAAATTACAATTTCCTTTTGAGGTAAAGTCTAATATAACTTTCCAAAGCATTCAAATGTCTAATATTAAACCACTTTAAAAGGTTTTACTGTTGCATTTTACATTCTTTTTTTTTTCCGTTAAAATGGTGAAACTTTCAGTTTGATTTTTTACAGGAGGCCTGCAGTGTTTTTTTTTTTTTTAAAGAGGAGCCGAGCTTGTCCTTGATTGTGTAGTTGGCTTAACTAGTCGGCCACAGTGGGAGGCAGATGTTGTCTTGCGGCATGGCCGTTCGCCTCTGCCACTTTGATGCCTGATGTCACTGTGTATGCGGGTGCACTGCTCTTCTGGGCTAACTCTCTCACTCTCCTCCGTCTCTCTCTCTCTCTCATGCCCATGGTCGAAGATGCAAGTGTCACACCAGGGGATATGCCCATTTTAGAGCCAGTGAGCTATAATAATTGATGATCAGACCTGCTGTCAGTGTAAAAATGCAACTCAAAACGAGGCATGGCATGCTAAGGCACACACAGCATTAGGCTCTTGCACGGAGCAAACGTATGGCGCGAGGGCCCAGCTTGATGACAGCGGAGGACTATTGCGCCAGTTGATGAGGGTTTTGTCCTTGAAATTTTAGATTTGCATTCTAATGACGAGAGATGCTCGACTGATAATAGACGTCTTGATGCGTTTCAGCCCGTAGATCTCTTTTACACCTCCACACTCTACAGTTTCAGTTAATTATGCATGTCTTTGTAGAGACACCGTGTCTCCAATGGCAACCCGCACATAGAACCCATAAACCAGGTCCCGTGTTTATCCAATGAATGCCTGGGCCCTTATTTTCAGAGAAATGTGCCCGCTCTGTATTGCTGTCTCATTTTTAAACTCCCTTGTGAAGAGGGTTTCATAAGTTAATAATGAGAGCACCTGAAGGAGCAAAAACACAAGCCGGCTGCGATTCATGTCGGTAATGTAACCTCTTCCGTGGCACAGACGTCACCAAGCCAAGACGCAGTACGCTGCATTATGGTTCTGCTTAGCGCTAAATCAAAGCACACACGTTTTTCGAACTGGCCTGTCCTGTGACTAATCATCCTGTTAAGATTGCTAGTAGGCATTTCATTATGCCAAAGGTGTTTGGAATTTAAAATTCTCAGCAAACACGGTGTACAAGGTGTATTTAATTTGGCATTTTACACTCCATTTCTTAGCAACACCGGTAAACACTCTTGAGCTTGGGAACTGGTTTGCATATTTGGATCCTGGCGTGATGATGCACACCTGTTCTTCCCCTGTCTAAGAAATACTGGGTAGCAGAGCATCTGATTATAGCTGCCTGGGCCGAACAGTGGGAGACGATTTAATCATTCTCAGGAGTTTTGTGTCTGTCCCTTTGCCGGGCTGTCTGGGTATGCATGGACACGGACCCCTTTTCTTCTTTGTGATGAGCAGCTTTTTTTTTTTTGCTTTTTTAGAATGATTATTCGCATTATTCCTCAACTTAACTGCCCATAGCCGCACGCTCCCCGAACCACTTCCATCTGTTTTACCTTTCGGAGCATCTGTCATGGCTTGCAGGGACGTCCACCTCTCAAGTCGACATGAGGACATCTGTCCCAACAGACAGCCAATCAGGATGCAGCGACCATTCTGTTAACGCTTCACTGGGCCCCGCGCCACACTGGCGAGCATTCGACACGCTATATCCAAGCAAATTGCATTCCTCAGTGAAGTTAGTGTTTCTAATTCTTCACTCACAGCCAGTTGTGCCGGCAGATAATTTGATAAGGCCTGTCATAATGGTGTTGCTGAATCCTGATAAATGTGTCCAATGTGGGTTTGAGTACAGGCTGGAGAAAATAAATAAATAAATAACCAGGATTTCCTGATGAGGAGTGCGAGTCAGGAGGACAAATGGAGATATCTGGTGTTCCTTGCTTTCAAGTAACAGAATGAGTGTTTGTCCTGTGGCGCATTTCACGCTGCACTGTATGTTTTAATGCGGTCATGTGGTTTATTATAAAAATCAGTCACACAAATAGCTACACCAATTCACTCTCCGTATTCTCCTACACAATGTCACAACATCACCTCCCCCTCTTTTGTGCATGTACAATACAGTGGGAATTCATTAGACTGGCATAGCAGGAATCCATCCCTATTTGGATAAAGTACATCTTTTTTTATTTAAATCCACATGACCAGGTTTATTCTCAGTTCAGCCAAAAATGAGAACGCTGTCATCAATTACTCAGCTTCATTCTTTCCCATGCATTGACAGTGAATGGAGACTGGAGCTTTCCAGCTTTAAAAAGAATGCAAAAGTGTCATAAAAAGACCAAATAAATGTCCAGTTGACTTATGTACTCTAAGGAGCCTTATGAAGTCATAAAATAGCTGTTTTTCAATGAGGATCTTCCTCTCCAGGTGTTAACCATTAATAGACTCAAACGAATGATTAATTCACAAATCATATGCTATTCTCTCATAAGTTTCTCATACAAACTTAATGTATGGCTTCAGAAAATGTAACAATGCCGTCAGTACCACTTTGCATTTGTTGTACTATTAAATTAAATTAAATAAATGAAAACATATTAATTTCATCTCTTAAATAAGTTTTTTTTTTTAATTGAAGAAACACTTATTTATTGCCATTTGGAGCCTGAAACACTCAGTCCCATTCACGTTCACTTTAATAAATAAAAAAAAATAAAAAATCGCCCTGTGCATTCATAGTAAGAAAGGCTGAGACAACATAAGGGTGAGTAAAGTATGTCTGAATTTGTATTTTTCAATGACCTATACTTTTAGGTTTGTGCCCCAAGTCTTTTCTTTCTGAGGATGATTTCTCAGAATGGAACTGTTTGGGAAACTGACCAAGCACTGACCTACAAATGCACAAAGCCATGGGTCCTCCATTCCCCCCCATCTACTGTGTGTCAGATTTTCCCCTTCTGTTAAAATATGCTGTCTGTGGCTGCCAGTCTCTGTGAGAGTCTCTGCTTAATCCTCATGAATACATGACTTTGTGCGCATGAATAAATAAAAAGCTGCTTGGCGGGTAATTGAGGTGCCGTGCCACTAACAAATGAGGACACAATTTGTAAATGAGATATTCCCCCATCTAGCTCGACGATGATTTATATCAAATTAAACCATTTACTAAAATCATGCAAGAGGGCTTGGAAGCCGTCTCCTTCTAGCAGTTTTATCCTTTTTTTCTGCTGCTTTCTGCTGTTACATTCTACAATTGCTCTTGTATTGCTCTCAGTTGGTTAACCGTAGATATATAGAAATTAGATTTTCCCATTTTCTATATTTGCTGGATGCTTTCATCTCGTATCTTTACGACAGACGGACCTCTAGCTGTGCTGCATCCCATATGGCCTTGAGAAGCAGTGTCTCTAGTCTAATTTCCCACACAATATTAAAGCTGCAGTATAATTGCTATGATTTCTTCAATGGATTACTTCAGTATAGTCATGATTGGAAAATCATACAGAACTTGAATTGGCAATCAGACAAATAGGGGCAAATTGACTTAACAATTGTGGCACATATATGATTTGCCCAATTGTTCTGTATTGTGATTTGTGTCATTCCTTATGTGCATGGGTTTCAAACTGGTGTCATGCTCGGGGGCCCATTGAAGAGTTCTAGTGTTTTAGATTTACAGTTTTACATTTATTTCTGATTCATTCTGCTTTCAAAAGACTGGTTTTCTATTGGCATTCGCAATTTTATGTTTTTCATCAGGTTTTAACTTAATATCAGATCAATATACTGTATGTCAGATACTGTATGTTGAATCACGTATAAGTACAATGGCAAAATAAAAAAAAAAACGAATTATTACAATTTTGGAAGCATATCACACTCATTATATACATAAATAAATGGGTCTGCATATTTTGACATATTTTATTCTGCAAGGATGGATTAATTTGATCAAATGTGATAGTAATGGCGTTTATAATGATATTCGAGATTTTATTTCAAATAAATGCTGTTCTGTTGAACTTTCTATTCATCAAAGCATACTGAAAAACAATAGACAAAAAATTTAATAAGCACACACTTTTTTAATATTGATAATAATTAGAAAGGTTTCTTCGGCAGAAAATCAGCAGATGAAGAATGATTTCTGAATGATAATATTGCACTGCAGACTAGAATACTGCTGCTGAAAATTCAGCTTTTAAATCACAGGGATAAATTATAGAATATAATAATATTATTATTATTAATATAATAATAATTGTATTATTATTAATAATAATCGTAAGAGACTTCTTTCAAAAAACGTTAAAATGTATATACCGACCAATAAACAAACCAAATTTGTGTGTGGTACTTAGTGCCATTATTTTTTAGGAAAAGAATCCTTTGCTAGACGACCATATGTGTGCCATTGGCAATAAAATGTTTAAAATTTGGGCACACATAATTCATTCACAGTGAATTCCCCTGTGGCGTTGTTGCTTGCATCAGAAACTTCTCATATCTAGCCAGTCTATAAAGTATCGCAGTGGTCTAGATAAATCTCCTATATTGAATTCCCTCTGAGCGTTTCTGAACACCTCTGTTCCGTTCCTTTGATTCATAGGTTGTTCATAATGCCCTACAATTTAACTTAGCCTTCGTTGTGTTGTATTGTTACTAAGAAAGTAGTGTAATGAGAAAACAGTTGATGAGCCAGACATCCTCTCTTTTGCCTGTGGGGGACCTTAAGGCACCAAAGGAAGTGCTAACTCAAGATAAACCTAACATTGCAATGTAAGGTAGATAACAAGGTTAACCTACAGCAAAATGGCTTATCTTTGAGAAAACACACCTGTAGTAAGCGGTGAAATGTTTAAGGCACTGCTACAAGTACAGTACATTTAGGGTTGAGAGTAGCAGTGGCAATATGCCCATGGCGAGAATGCAATAAATAAATGATTTCAAGTCGAGGGAGAAGCATGCTGCGTCTCTGATGTGGTTCTTCTGTTTGAAACCGTGACATCTTGTCAGCGAGGTGAGAGATTCGCTGTTCGCTGGACACCTCAGGTATCCGTGCAGAATACACAACAGAGTCGTTTTGGCAATGGGGTTTGTCTCGGGAAATGTTTTCCATTAAAGCCACAAATGTTCCTTCGCCGTGGTGTCATTAAACAGAGTGAGAATTTAGTGAAAAAGAGCTTTGGATATCACAGGATACCCCTAACGCACAGCTTTGTTCCTGGTGGCGCCAAAGTCTACACACAGAGAGAATCCGTGATTACTCCTCACGCTCAAAGGCTGGGGAAGAACAGCGTGGCGGGGGAGACAATATGAACCTTGTCGGTTGTTATGTGTTTAAATGACAGCCATCACCAGAGGATGAAATAATAAAAGCTAAATATCAAAGGATATCACCTGTTCCCTGTCAGCCGCCGCTCTGCTACACATTTTGCAGTGTTCGATATCCCATAAAAGCAACTCTTGAAGAAAGCGGCATTGATTTCATAGGTCCTGTTCCATCCTCGTGCCCTTGTGCCTAGCGCTTGACCCACTTATTTTCTCATCTTTCCTGGCTGCCTCATGAGGGTTATGCTTGCCTACTGCTTTTCCCATTACAAAGTGGACGTCTGCCAAGTATCCCGTACAGCCTCTCTCCGAATGAGTTAGGTGATACCAGCTCAGTTAGTCAACATCATAAATCACCAGACAAATTGACATATGTGCCACAGGAGAGCCGATACTTAAAGGAGGCTCAAGACCACACACACGGCTACAGAACCTCACGATCATCACGGCGGCGAATAAATATTGGCAAAGCATTAAGTTAAGATATAGCATCAAGCGTGGCATTTAGCCCATCTCAAGTGGATTGCCCTCAAATACATTAGGTGTGCGATTGCCGCCTTTTATAATAGTTCTGGGTATTCTAGGGTTTTTGCTGCAGAAATGCAAAGCTTCCAACCCTCTGTTCTTTAAATATGTCAAGATTTCATGTAAGGAAGTGAGTTACGCTTCAAAATTATTTATGCACCGCTCTGGGTTAGTTCCCTTGCTTTCTTTTTCCAATAAGTATAAAACACACACACAAAAAAATACTCTTAATCGTCTTGAAATAGCCCATTAGAGCGATTACCTGTCTGCCAATAAATGCAGTTTCTGTATCTGGGCTCGAACTGCCCATTTTCAATCATGTGGAGATACTTTGGAATAGCAAAGCAATAACGCACCCAAATATACTGTTCATTTATAGGCTTGTTACACGGTTATTGCTTACAGTGCTGTGCAATGTAGAGACTAAGTCACATGACACTGGATTACTGTATTTTTTTATTAAAAAAAATAAAAATAAACAATTGTGTGGTTTATTAAATAGTTTAGTAAAACATATCTGCCCCATTCACTTTATGGGGTTATCTCTTGAAGAGTTTAAGATATAATGCTAAGTCTGTCTGAAGGCTGCAGATGAATTTGCAAAAGAACCATGGTTGGCTTGGGGCAGAAAAGATTTCTTTATATATTCCTTGATTATCTCTTCTCTAAGCTGTGTCCTTTCAGGGCATTCAAGACGATGGGATTGACTGGCACAGAGGACGCATGGGTTTTCGTATCTCTTTTCATTCTAAGCTCTTAAATGCAGCTTAGATTTGTAAATGCAAACATCTCAGAAAGTTGCGTACGTGATTAAACTGTCTTGCATTGGTATGCAAATAGTAGGGATGTCAGTCAATTAAAAAAAATGTTAATCAAATCCATTACTTTATGATAATACGTGCGTTAATTAATCATATTAATCACAGTTAATTGCATGTATCAGTATTTGCTGAGGAAAACCCCGCAAATGAAGATTTTTAATTTATTCATTGTTATGGCTGATGAATCAGTCATTGAATAGATATTACAAGAATGGCTATATTTATGTAATTATAAACTTCAGAATTTTGTGGTCAGTAAGATTTGTATTATTGTATTCTTTTAATTTGTCTAGGATGCAAAAATTAATTGTATTTTTAAATATATTCAAACAAAAATGAGTTGTTTTAAATCTTAACAATATTATTAATGCTCTATTTTTTATTAAATAAATGAAGTGAGCACAAGAGACTTCTTTCAAAAGCATTTTTAAAAAAAACATACTGACCCAGTAAATACCAAAGAAAGAACGTAAAAAAAGACGTTTCTTTATATATTTCAAAAAAGCCGACAATGTACGTAAAGCTGAAGATTTACAGAGCCTTTATCTGTCACATCTCTGGAAAATTAAGACAGAGTTTTTTGAATTACATGTGTCACCATAAGCAACAACACCAATAATTCATTGAAACCAGTTTTACAGAGAGAGTAACTGATCCGTTCTGTATCGTTTCCATGGATAAGTCAATACAGGGGTGTAATAGGGCAAGAGTATAGGATAATTGTTGACTGAATGTATGCCTCCCTTGAGTATCGCACAGAAAAGAGTACATTTTTTGATTTTGCAAAGTGATGATGATCCTTTTCATCCACACAATATTAAAACATGTTCAAAGGCTCGTATTCTAAAGAGGCCGCTTGCAAAGAAGTGATATAATCAACTTTATGAAACATTCTCAAACTCTGCTCAAAATATGTGTAGCAATCTTAAAAGTGATGATTCTTTGTATGCTGCTTGTGAAATCATTTCTCTGTGATCTATTCATCGCAATGGGATTTGCATT
Source organism: Pimephales promelas (assembly GCF_016745375.1). Next base: position 15,663,657 of record NW_024121543.1, on the reverse strand, counting down.
TGGATTTGAGCAGGATTTTCGTAAAGAGTATGGTCGCTCGCTTTGCTGGTTAAATGTTTAAAGAAGACATGCAATTTGAGTTGGTGCCGAGCTCATCAATATGAAATTGGTGCAGAGCTGGGGGGGGGGGGGGGGGGGGGGATAGAATGAGACAGCCTGACACACCTCCCTTCCAAATCCAGACTCAATCCATTTTCCGAATCCTCCACCTGTCAAGATTAGAAATTGTGTGGAGACAAAACTTCTTACATGGGTTTTGGCTTGCCTTTGAACATCACGTCTAGAGACAGGGGAAAAAATAAGACTTCATCCGTGCTATGATGTCATCATGATTCCTATTTTGATTCCACTCGACATTTAGACATAATGAAAAGGTCACTGAAAGTGGCAGCCAAGCATGATTTTTTTTTTCTTCTTTCTTTCTTTTTTTTTTTTATATAATAGAGATCAATGTGGGTCTGTTATGATTCTGAAGGGGTTAAAATTAATCGTATTTTTTATAATTTTGCAAATGACTTCTATTTGCATGCTTAAGAAATGTGATCCTTTTGCAAAGATTTGAAGGTAGCTTTTCAAAGAAATCTATTTCGATCTGTCGCGTCTAATAAAATTAGCATTCTAAGATGTGGGTCTCAGCTTTATTAGTATGGATGCATTGCATCTGCACTTATAAAAGACAATTTGTTCTATATTGAAACTTGATATCACTTACAGTCCTACAAAATCAGATGAAAATGCAGTCAGCATTCATTTTTGGCATATAAGGAAGCATATTTCCCTATTCCCTATGGAGTTCTGCATATAAAATAGTTAGGCTACACTGTGACAATATCCATTTTTATATATTTATGGAATATATATTACCTCAGAAATGATACAAATGCCTCGCTTGAAGAAATAGATGCCTATGACACATTGATCCATTTCATTTTAGTTGCTTTTCATGCATTTTCCCAGGGAAAACACACACTTAATTTCGGTGGTTAAGATTTGTAGATGCCGTTCCTCGGAAGAAATTTCAGTCACAGCGAATTATGGCGCGCAATCGTCCCGAGGGTTGAACCTCATGCATAATTCTCGTCAAATGCTAATGACCACCTGATAGTTAAAAGAGGACATAAAAGTAGTGGCACAGTGAAAAAGTCGTGCATACTGTCGTTGTATATCAGCATTATGTGTCATTGTAGTTTTGATGCCATCATTCACTGATTAGTTATAGTTCTGGTTGAGCACAGCATGGCTATTGCACAAATCAAATGTCAGCTCTCGCTAGTAATTTCTAAAGACTGCCAAAGGCCAACGCAGTTTCATCTAGTCCTACGGGAGATAAAAGGCACACGGCAGTGGATTGAGACGAGACATCCGTTGTGTTGACAGATTTCATCACGAGTGACTTTAGCACACCTACAAGGCGCTCGTATCGGGCCATCATGCCCTCTGTGAACAATGAGAGTGATGAATCTGCCGTTATGGGCTTTCATGATGCCACTGAGGCCAATCTATGGGAACAGCCGTTAAAATAACACACCACATGACTGGGCCTTTTTAACAAGCTCAGAGACACGAGTTCAGAGAGGGGTTGTGTGGAACGAGGGTCCCAGCTACACTTTGTGTCTAAAAAATCATACGTCATGCTGCTCCCTGCTGACCCTCCAGAGCAGTTCATCCATCGCAGTGAGCTGGTCCAACACAACATGTCTTAAGGTTAGAGCCTTCGGTTTTAATTATTTAGTCTTTGTTATTATTATTATCTTTTCCCACCAATTTCCTTAAGGCATTTTTCTTGTTAAAAAAAAAAGGTTTCAAACAGATCATAACTGCAAACATTGTTAATCAGTATGTTTGTCTGGTTTTCATGTAAATCTAAACATCCTGTAAACAAGATAAGTTTACTTAAGAAGCACAGTTATCATGTATTTTTTTGATTAAACTTTGTTTTCTTACTTAACTGGCAAAGTTTTTTCTCGTGTGTTTTACAGAGTTTTATTTGCAGAGATCTATTCTCAAAACAAGAACATGCAATTTGATAGTTTGATAAGCAAAACAAACTTAATTCAAAATGTATTTTCTGAAATCACAATATAATATCTTAAAGGGTCAGGGTATTTGTATTCGAGTAAAATTCAAAATAGGCATAAAAATCTTTAATTTACTTTATAGTGTATGGATTCTTTAATTATATATCCATTATAATAATTATGGATATGCAATATTGGTTAATGTTTTTATATATATCCAGCAATGAACATGTAACAAGAAAAGTCATTGAAAAGAAAATAACAGTCAGCCATTACCTCATGAACCATGGTTAAACCAACAACTAATAAAATAAAATTGTGAACATTATGAACCTCAACACCACGGCGGAGGACGCTGAACAGACAGAATAAGTTAGGGATAATGTATAGCAAGGAGGTTGATTATGAGCCCGGCGCGAAGCCTGAAGGGTTTGTATTCGCTATAATTGCCTCGCTCTACATTACCCCGCTTATTACATGGCAACCTACCAAATAAATCAATAATTTGACTCAAAATATGGATATAAAAAAGGAGTTTATTGAATTAATAAACGATTGTATCGCTTCCGCTAAAAAAGAAAAATAGTCCGTTCTGTCTCTACATTTGGAATCCATGGCAACGCTATGTTTTTCGTAGCAACGGTGTGTTATACTTATAAGCAGCGGCCTGTTATAATAACAGACTGCATTCTACATTAGAATTCAACCAAGCCATATAAGAAACAATTAATTACCGTTACCGAGCTAACAGAGCTACGTAAACAGACTAACAGAGCGAACATGAGAGCACCCGTCTGCAGACGTCAATAATGGAATATACCCCTGATCAAACTCCGCTTCCCAAAAGTTATAAACTGCCTCCGGAACCTATGGTACAAACATCTATTAAACAAAAATAGTGATGCAGTTAAGGGTTTTTTCGCTCAGCCGAGCCCTCTCTGTTGCTGTGTGGAGCAACCCGTGTCAGTCACCTCTTCCTGAACGTCACTCACTGCGGTCTCGTGAGGAACGCAGCTTTTTGATATAAAGTATTTCTTGTTCCCGAATACAAATATTTTTTTAAGTATTTGTTCGTAATAAGTATTCGTAAAGTATTCGCAAGTATTCAGATTCGGCTCCACCCCTACTGGAAACCCAGTTATACTATTGAATTGTTGTGCAAAACACTCTCTCATTTTCCCCTGAAACGAGAGAAATATGTTACAATCAAAAAAAAAAAAAATCACTAGGAAGGTTGTGCACGTTACATAATATATTTATAATCAGTTTACTTATAATTGTGTTTTTTGACTTGAAATGTTTGTTTTTTTTCTATTAAGGTCTATGTAATTATATCTCAATTTAAAGCGTTCAAAATCCTAACGCGTTGTCTAAACACAAAGCATTTATGTTAAGTAAAAAATTCTTACATCCAGTATAGTGGCAGTAAAGTGCGAGCCAACTGCCATTTTACCCGAACTTAATTGATTGTGTTCAATCTGCTTGAATATATGTACAATTTAAGTTAATAATAAAGAGAATAAATGTTAAAATTTAGTGTTTTTTATTTTTATTTTTTTTGGAGAAAGTTAGAAAAGGGGAAGACTTGATTTGATTCAGCTTTTGCTTTCTGCAGTTGCCATTGTTCACATGTACAGCTTTTGTTTCAATCTAACTGAATTCATTCTGATTGGTGAATCTGAATGTAGTGTTTACATGAAAGCTAAAAAGTGATGTGAAGTGTTGCCAGCGGTTGATGTGCGTTTTAACATTGCTAAGAAAATTCCCCGCTCCTCCGAGACCGGTAACTTACGTCTCAAAGGTGTCGCTCATCGGTAATCACACCACCGGCCTCCCGCGGCCCTCACTCATCCTGCTCGCCACAATAAACATGATGAATGACGACTGTAGAACGCAAAAGCCAAATCCTAGACATTTTGGGCAATCTCGAAACACATTTTCGAGCAGACTCATCACGGAGACTCACTAGTCTAGACTTGTTGTTTAACTACTGCGCTGTTACCGGTAAGCGTGGCCTCCTAGGCCAGCGAAGCAAGTGCATTCTGGGATTTGTTGTCTTTCATCCACATAAGCCAAAACTACATTTTCTGGTTTTTCTCAGTCTAGAAAGCTACAAATTCTAAAATAATTTAACATTTCTTCCAGAGGTGGAATGACCCTTGAAGTAACTTTGTTTCTCAGGTAATGTCCTAACAAATTAGTAAATACATTTTTGTTTTAAACTAAAAGAAAGATTTTTTTTTTTCAAAAAGAGTACGAATAATAAACTTAATTAAATATATCCTCTTAAATCAAATCTTAACAACTGCACTCTTAAAACAATAAATAATTTGTAGGAATAATAAACGCAACTCAGGATGTATTCTTTAAAATCAAATCTTAACAACTTAAGCTGTTTTAATCCTCCATCTTTACGGAAAAGCAAAACAAAACGACCAATTAAGAAACATATATTTTGCAATGAATTTTCACTGATATTCACATTGTAGATGTCTTTGTCTTTCCTACTCAAAGGACTGAAATAGAAGGTCCAATATAATCAAATTACAGAAAGCTCAGTTTTCAGATGCACAATGCCCGAGCAGAAAATATGGTGCCGTATTGTTCGTCTATTGGCATCAACTGATGAGCTAATCTCTTTGAAGCCATTCTCCTTTCATCATTAAAGCACCACGCTCTGCATGCGGCCAAAATAAAGACAGCCAAATTCACACCAAACTTACAATTGTAGAGGCCAGTAGTTTGAAAAAAAAAAAAAAAAAAAAAAGATTAAATGAATTAATTAAAGGTATGCACTGAGGAGCTGAGAAATAACTAGAAGGACCCATGGGGCATCGATATTTGTAAGTATTAATGGTGCCGTTGTGTGAGACAGCCCACAAATGTTCTTTGAAAATAAGGAGCAGATTCTTTGCTCTAAGTTTCCACTTTTGTTCTTTGTCGCCTTCATCTTCTTTTCTGCTTCTGTTTAACAAGCACAACAGCAATAAAAATGTATGTTGTGTTAGTACAGCGCATTATTTCAAGCCATCATCAACATACAAACACCATCATTATGAATTCATCCATGGACACAAATATCTCCAGACAGCCTTTTTTCGCTCAGCAATTTACCTCACATCAGAGAAGTTATCAGAAAATTGTTCAGGTACATTGAGCATGGCTTTAAAAGCCTATCAAGAAAATTGCTGGGCTTGTTCAATGACCTTAGCTGTTCTGTACCGCAACCAAGTTTTGACTGTTGCTTGGCATGCGCATGCTCTGATCCTTGCCTTTTATAATGTTCTCCTGCACACCTACACTTGCTGGGCTTAAGCAGGCTATCCACAACGCCTTCCTGACATGATTGATTGGAGAATAACCTGCCAAATGCATTGCTTTGATAGCTGTGATGTCAGTGATATATTGCTGCATTATCTGATTGCATCACCCAGCTGAACTGAAACAATGCATTCAGTTCGGTCCTAAAGAATGTGCTGCGAAAGCATTAGCGTATTGATGCCACCATTTAAAAGAAAAAAAAAAGAAAAGAAAAAGAAACCAAAACCATTGAATGATGCTGGCCAGGGGGGGTTTAAATGTGGAATTTTTTTACCAGTTTATACCAGTACATTTGATTTATTATTAATTACTCTGAATTACTATTTTCCTGATAATATTTAATATAATATCCAATTATATTGATTATTTTTTTAGGTGATTTACTATGGTTTGCACTTGTCAATTTACTGGTGTTTACCATAGCAAAAAAAAGTTGGTTTGGTCCATATGGAAATGATCCGGCTGTGTTCTTTAAAGGAGTAGATCACTTAAAAAAAAAAAAAAAAAAAATATATTTTGCTGATAATTTACTCACCCTCATGTCATCCAAGATGTCCATGTCTTTCTTTCTTCAGTCGAAAAGAAATTAAGGTTTTTGATGAAAAGGATTTTCTCCATACAATTGACTTCAATGGGAACCAAACGGTTCAAGGTCCAAATGAGAGTTTCAGTGCAGCTTCAAATGGCTTTAAATGACACCAGACGATAATTAAGGGTCTTATAATAAGGGTCCTAGTAATATGTTTTAGCTTACATCAAGGGCATCCACGATGCAGGTGTCTTTGTTTCCACAGTATTTTCAATTTTGATATTTTTAGGTCGAACCGTTCTTGTATTTCAGTCATATAATAGAGTTTTATGGGGTTCACCCTGGGTCCACCTGAAAGAGCATGCAGAGGGAAGTCCAAATTATACATGATTTAATGACTTGTAAATGTAAGTATACATTGATGGGCTAAGACACGAAATGAGCGGTTTGTGTGAGAAATCGAACAGTATTTATATCGTTTTTACCTCTTGTAACCACAGCCATGTCCAAGTGATCTAAAGGCACGGGAGTTTCGGTCTGTGGATGCGCCGGAAGTGATCACTTTTCGGGAGATTTCGGAAGTTTTACCTTTCGCTGTGAAGATCTAAATATCGAAATCGTCTTCCATTGTGATTTCCTGTATATCTAAATATGTTTATAAAATCCGAAGTCTCTGTGTAAATTCAATGTGCGACGTACATGCGCGAGAGATCACTTCCGGCGCTTTACGCCGCATGTGCAGACCGAAGCGCCCATGCCTTCAGATCACTTGGACGTGGCTGTGGTTACAAGAGGTAAAAACAATATAAGTACTGTTCGTTTTCTCACACAAACCGCTCGTTTCGTGTCTTAGGCCATAAATGTGTACTTACATTTACGAGAATATCAGTAAATAAATGTTCAATTCGGACTTCTGTGTGCATGCTCTTTGTGGTGGACCCATGGGTGAAACTCCATTATATGACTAACAGACAAGAACGGTTCGACCTAAAAATATCAAAATTGAAAATACCGTGGAAACAACTTTTTATTTTATTTTTTTTCTCCACTAATGGAGGTTAATCACACATAATTGCCCCAACTGTGCTGTTTAACGAATAAAACACCTAAAACATTATTATCTGAAGATTATGTTTGTAGTGTCTTGACTCAAAAATTACATTTCAGTGATTGCATTAGGGCTTACTGAGTTGACTGTTGTCATTCACACTCTAATTACAGAACTTGTGTGAATTCTTAATAACAAAAAAATTACAGCGTGTGCCTCTCAGCATCTGAAGGGTTTTCTAAGTTTGAACGCTTTGTTCTTTGTCAGCACAATTTACTAGGAATATTGTTTTTGCATTCAGAAATACAAAGTGTGTCCATCCATTCCAGACGATTCACAACCTCACAGTTGAATAAAGCCTGATAAAGTATCTGATTGGTTAAATTATTCCGAAGAGAGTGCGGATACATGGATTTTTCCTTTTGTTACGCTTACATTATCTCCCAAAGCAATTGCAGTTCCTCAGATTGGACTTTCCATGATGATATCACAGACTAATGGATGGCCATTTATCCATTAAAATGATGAATAAATTGACAGACAGACATAAATGTAATTGTGTTTCACTTCAAGCTGCCTGTCTGTGTAGGAAAGACTCCTTTCCGTCTTTTCAGTCGTGAGTGTTTAATTGTCTTGCTTGGGAATGCATGTCATTCTGCCGGTGTCTGTTTCTGATATTAATGGAGGAAGCCAGCGTTGTGCCTGCCTCCACCTTCAGCTTGTTTTATGAAGCCACAGGCCATTTCAAGGGCTCTGATTTCTGTGGATTTTATGCGCCTCATCCTGCATGAAAATAGAAGGCAAATGCAGACGCACACTGAGTGAAGATTCAGGTGCACATGTAAGGCAACAGCGAAACATTGTTATAAACGTGTTTTAAAAGGGAACTCTTTTGGTTGTTGATATATCATTATTTATTTGAGAGGGACTAAAATAACTTTCCCACAGTGTAACATTGACAGGGTTTGTCAGACACCTAATTATTTTATCCATGTTCCTCCAAGGTTGTGTTTACTAAGCCTAGGGTAAATGACTGTGGTTGGCTTGACATTATGTTTATTTCATTATCAATGGCATTATGATAGTCTCACCCCATTATTCTGTCTGGGCTTTTTTGCAATTTATTCAGATGGTTATTTTACTGCACTTTTGACATATTAAGCGGTAATGGGAGGAAAACTCACAATAGTATGTCCAGTTATTTTTCTGTGTCAGTGAAGATCATATAATCATCCAAATATGAGGCCTTTTGGTAATTTCTTGGGTTATTATTATGTATTTATTGCATGTTAAATGTCACTGCCCGTCTTTGACATGAAGGGGGGAAAAAAGAATGCAACAATATCCGACTTGTCAGTCTGTATTTGTAAACAACGTTTACTATGTCTCTTTTTTTTCCCCCAGAGAACAGAAAACGGGTGCATACCATGTATCATCAAAAACCAAAAACATTTATCATCAAAAACAGCTGCAGTCTACTGATGTATATTTAGCTTTAGTTTGAAGCGCACCACAAAGTTGAGCTCTTTATGCGTTTCTTGACCCCAAATCATTGTTCATGTTTGCTCTCATTGTCACTTGCTTCTGTTTATTATGGTGTGAAGTCTAGTTTTGTCAAAAAGGCATGCCTCTCGAAGACACTGTTGTAGTTTGTGTGCCGTTGCTGGGATTATTTCAGAGTGAAACGATGAAGGATAGAGAGACGGAGCACAAATGCAACATTATGGTGTAGAACAAAAACCAGGAAACTTTATCAATTGAAATCAATCAACTGCGCTGCAGGCGAAACTGTAGTCTGAATGTTATTTAGCACAAGTGATTTCTACTTCTGCTTAGATTATTTTCATATGACTATTTTGTCACGTTATTACATGGCAGTGCAAGATTTTCTTGCCTATTGCTGTATTACCTCTACAGGAGAACACCACAGCACACCATTTTTTATACATCCAATTCAAGTGAGCTTCAAACTATGACAAATCCATCCCAAAATTAGGTCTGAGATGAAGCAGAATACCTGGAGACAGTGAGTCATAGGTGAGATGAATCTCTCTGCCAATAGACTATAGAGAGTGATGACTTCCTGTCTTCGTCAAGGTTAGCATCAGGAAATCTGACTCTTGCCTTTCTTTCTTTCTTTCTTTCTTTCTTTCTTTCTTTCTTTCTTTCTTTCTTTCTTTCTTTCTTTCTTTCTTTCTTTCTTTCTTTCTTTCTTTCTTTCTTTCTTTTCTTGCTTGTTGTCCTTTTAGCAGTCTAATGGCTTCCTGATTGGTATCTGTTTCACAGCAAATGTTTCAGTCCTACAAATACCCTACTATTTTCTCAATTGGTGCAATTAATCTTGTCCAAACATTGCAGAGTTTCTGTCATCTGACACTCTTAGCCGGGCACAACCAATGTCAGATTTAATTATATTTTTGAAGGTTTAAAGAACCCCCTCAGGGTGTCAAGTTTTCGTTTTCAGAAAATTCAGCTTTTTTTTTTTTCTTTGCTTTTTTTTTTTTTGTAGGAGTGGGTAAAACCACTTGTTTTGCTTTTGATCCAGGACCAATATTACTGGTACCTCTGTTAGTAGTTAATTAGTAGTTATAGTCAATTAGCATTCTGTCATTATTGACATTGAACTGCTAATTTTCAGACTCCTTTTTATTTATAAACAAAAATGTTGATGTATTTACAACAATTATTGTGCACAATCAGTTATGGAACAACTGCTTATTTAAAATTACGAGACCGCAAAAACAACACTAAAGCACGTCACCTATTGTCTTCACAATTGATTTGATATGCAAGCACTGATCTCTCTGTTTGAATGTGTGTCATGTTAGCGTGAGACTATTCTGATACAATTTTGTAATAAACTTGTCTGTCTAAAGTTATGTCCAATATAGTAGTTGGCAGTTTTGATAGTCCAAGGTCAATCCATCCATTGATATTTTTTATGAGTGTGTGTGTGTGTGTGTTCATGCGAGCGTGTGACTAAGCATGTGTTTTGGAACTTCCAGGTTGAGGTCTGTCTTTCTCACCTTAGGAAAGGGAAAACTTCAGCAGATGGCCAGCCTTTAGGGTCCATAGCACATTGTCACCACTGAATTACAGTCCAGGGGGAGATGAGATGCCTGATAACCTCCATCCCATGGTTCCATCTGCTGAATCCTAAGCAAGGACACTGAACTCTAGGATGCAAACAGTATTACAGAATCCTGCTGAAAAAAAAAAAGAAAAAGAATACGACTACAGCAGACTCCCATCGCTGGGTTTGTCTTGTACGCTTTCAGTCCGTTGCCTAAGATATGCTACATTGCGTTTACATGTCCACGCATGTATTTCCGCGTAGGATTTGGGTTTTATGAGTTTGAGTTGTGCTTGAGCGTGCATGTGTTGGTGTGCCTTAGAGAGCTCTGATTCCTCCTCACTGCCAGATTGCTTTATACAATAGTACAATGCAACAAGCACACTGATGAAGCTCACTCATTCCCCTGAACGCTGTTTGAGAGAACAAAAGCAAAGCCTTGAATGGAGAGTGATCATTACTGCTCTCAGTTGTTCATCCTCACTAAAAATAGGAATTTGTGACTCCTCACACAAGCTTTCAATTCTCCTCACATGAATGACCCAAATACAATAGACGTAAAGCCCTTGTAACACACATTGCAATAAGATGCAAACAAGCCTATTGTCTTTATTTGGGTAAGAGGGTGTTTTTTCCTTCTTCTTTTTGCCATGTACATTTACCGTCAAAACATGAAAGCATCACAATAGAGCATCTAATTCTGATTGTTTCGCATCAATGCTGCTCTACGCACGTGAATTGCGAGGAAAGATGGCGTATCTAATTGCAGACACCACTCTGGTATAATTTTGCACTGCCTCTGTTTGTCCTCGCAGTCACTGAATCCCTTATAAAGACAATTAATTGTGTCATAGAAGTCGGTGCACAAAGCACATGTACTTATACTGAGAAAGAGTAATTATCAGGCAGCCTTTCCTACGTTTTGTTGTCCTTTGTCTTTTAGAGGCATAGCAGTGTGTCTGGAGGAAGATGTGCAGAATTTTGTCTAAAACATCCAAACAATGCCTGCAGAGCCACACTTTTCTTTTCTAAATGGGGTATAATTTTATAATCTAGTAAACATGCTTATGATGCATTAAAGCTGTTGAAATTTGAATATTTCCATTTACCTTTTTTTATTCCTTAATTTGCAACTTTTCTTACCTGTATTGTTTGTTTACATTACATGTACAGTATACATAATATAACAGTAAACAGATAAAGTAAATGTATATGTTTAAAAGGTAAATATAAAACGTTACACTTTATGTATAAAACTTTATTTTCAAAAGTTATGGCTCTGTATGATTTTTTTTAACGTTTTTAGACATAAAAACATGTTTTTAAACATATAATCTAAATGGACATCTTTTGTAACATTACATTTTTTTTTTTACTGTCACTTCAATTGAATGTATTTTCTGAATAAAAGTAGTGATTTATTTAAAAATAAATCTTACTGACCCTGTATAATTTGAACAGTATAGTGTATTATGTAATACTATTAATAATATTATAGTAATAATATTATTATTATTATTAATAAAATGAATTATTAATAGTATTAGTATTTATTTTTACTTTATTTATGTATTTAATTTAATTATTGGTTTCACGTTATTTTGATGGTGCCTTGAACACATTCTGTTGTCTATAAATATTGCACCTACATGTCTACTTAATCTCATTAGAGTATTAGTAGAGTATTAGCAGACTACTGGTAGGGTTAGGGTTAGAATAAGTCGACACTTTGTTGCAAAGTTACTTAGTCCGTAGATTGTCTGTTGGAGAAGCATCACAATAAAGAGTTAGCAGAGATTAAGCAGACAGTCTACTAATACTCTAATGAGAGTCAGTAGACATGCAATTGCAAAGTTACTTCAAGAGAATGTTCAAAAGGGACCATCAAAATAAAGTGTTACCGAATTATTTTAAGGTTTTAAGGTATAGAGAATTATTCATACTGACATTATTTTGTCTTGGGTGGGGTGGGGGATGTGAACTCGGTTCCCCCGCTCGGTAAAGACCGAAACCAGGCGAAACCTCTCCTGAAAAAAACAGCTGTTTCCACTTACATAATGGCAGCAAGATGTCACTTCATATTCTGGCTGGCGAAGCTGTCACAAGCCATTAATCCAGGTCCATCCATGGGCCACGCTGTCACATCCAGCACTAGAGCGTGGTGGAGCCGGCCCACAGTGATCGGGGGAGAAACAAACAGCCCTGTGTAGTGTAACCTACACAGCACTTTAAATGGATGTCTTACAACCTCACAGCTTTATGCCACCTTTTTCACCTGTCACAGAAGAGCCTGTCCTCCCATTATTGAATGACACTCTTATCCATCTCACGGACCATGTGACGGATAACATGTGGGCACATCCACATAATCTATGCATTGTCACAAGTGAAATAGCACATAATTATCAGGTAATTACTTTCCAAAGGGGAGCAGTGATGTGCTATTTCACTGGCACGTATAAATTACCATCTGTGGGGCATACGGCATGTTTTCAGGAATCATTCTTGATCCCACCCCCCCGCACTTTAATTAAGCAGGGGCTTTTGACTGTATTCTTTTAAATGGTGGCTATGGGGTTGTGTATTCTGTTTTTGAAGATACAACGTCCTCTCTGTCGCTACATCATTAAAAAACGGGGAGGATTTTGCTCAAAGCAGTGCCTGTGGTAATCATTCAAGGCATTGCATCTTCTATTTAGGGATTTCATCTGCCCTCTTCTGGCCAACAAGAAAAGGATGGATGCAGTTCAACATAAGAGAGGGAGAGAAAAGAAGCTGAACAAACTTAAAACGTTATGAATTCAATGCAGGACCGAATCCCCTCTATGTGATGATTACTTGTTTGATCACTTAATAATAAAGAATGATCCATGTTGACTGTACATGAAGTCTTTTTATTGATCAAATGCTTTTGGTTTCATTTTGGTTTCGTCTGAATGCGGAAAGCAGAATTTGTTTTTCGTCTTTTCTCTTTTCCCCCCCCCATTTCTCTAAAGCCAGCAGATACAAAATCGTACATTAACACAAGACCACGAGTCTGCCTTCATCCAATTGGGAGCCTATTACTGCATAAACCACACACCGGGTTGTCAATGCTTTTGAAACTCACCGAGATCTAGAGTTCTTTAGTGTGTGTTGAAAGGTCATAGGATGTGATGAGGCACTGCTGGCTGCATTGGCCTGGAGCTTTTCTGATGTGTTGAGCAGCATCAATGTGTTAACAGTTTGAGGCTTTTCTTGGATGTGCAAAATGATTCCTTACACAATGTGCCAGCTGTTCTAAGTAGAGGAGATATCTTACTGTAATGAGGGAACATTGCATTAGAAATCATGGTTCTGGGGAAGAACATTCAGCATACAACACCTCCTGTATCTGTTCCAGTGTGTAGGTTATTTCTTGACACTTCCTTACTGATACCTAGCTTTGGTAAGGAGAGGTGCTTCCTTTTTGTTCCCTGTGTGTTGTAATATTTCTTTCCTATAGTCATCAAATATTAATGTTGAGAGAATCAAAAATGCCAACGGGAGAAGAAATACTCCTGGCCTGTGCTCGTGGATGTTATAGGAAGATTTTTTCAGCAAGTTTTTTTGGAAATATTTCCTTTGCTCTTGCCTCAGGGGACAATTTGCCGAGAATGAATCATGTCCACTGACGGCGTAATTTATTTGCACACACTGTATGTTGTTTTAGCATATCGTTCACTAAAGGAAATATGGTCAGGTGCATATTTATTTTTTTGAACGCAATTGGTATGGTGTAGTTCTCCACCTAGTGGGTTGGTTCTGAGTGCTAGTTGTAGAGGATGTAGCTAACCACCAGCTCTTTAAAATGCTGCGAGTGTGTCTGCTTGTAACACTGTGCTCTATCATTGGAGAACTGCAATGATCAATAGAAGATATTTACAAACATCTATTTTAATAAAAAAAAATAGCTGTAATAATTAGTGATGTACAGTTTATACTAGTGATTATATCGGTCAACAATAATTGTATCACACTTTATTTATGGTTGACCAGACCCATATTGTTATACTCATGAAATTATGCTCCAATAGCAAATGGGTAAAATTATTCTACTATTTATTCTAGTACTTCAAAGTAGCCATAGATTTTGTTAAATTATTGTGCGTTAGAAAATATTGTTTTCTGAAGTTATTTTAAAATTAAAAGCAGAATACTCACTCTAAAATATAAACTGTTGGCTCAACAAACAAACAAACAAAAGTTTGTATTCATTTCTTTGAGTTGATAAATTTGAATGAATTTACGTTCAACCAACAAGCTACATTGAGTTAGAGGAACTTAATTTGTAGTATAAACACATTTTTTTAAGTTGATTATTCCAAAAAAATAAGTCACTCCAACTAACAAAGTTGTAGCCCTGGAACCAATTAATCGTATCTATTTCAGTTCAAAGCAACAGCTATTCAGCAAAACACAAACTTATTTAACATTTATATTTAATAAACAAGTAAGATATTACTTGTCACTGGCATTAGCACAATGATTGCTTATAGAGTAAATGTAATGTTCATCTTCATGTATCTACTCTTCATGCAGGGCTCCAGACTGCGGCCAAATGGTCTCACTTTGCAACAAAAATTTGAGAGTTTACGGCTGAATTTTACATCCAGACGCATATGTGTGACCAGTATTTTTTATTTTTTTATTTTTTACACATTAAAAGTGGAAGGGGCTTATCAATGAATCCGGAATGTGTGGCAGGCCAATGAGTGTGAGGAGAATAGGGAACAGCCACTGTAAGTGGCTAATGTGTGGAGGGAGAGGGTCTATAATCATACGCGCGTTTAAACGTCTGTGGGAAGGAGACGGAGATAACCTAACAAGCGAACTATTGACTCGTTCATCCAACCCGCGGCTAGTGTGCCAGTTAAATTCACTTGCTGGCTTCCCAAATAATACATTACAACAGTGATAACCCCAAACCACCCCTCCCAAAAAAAAAAAAAAAAAAAAGTGAACAAAACAATTACTCTTTGTAAACACTGTTCAATAAGTGCCAAATTTACGCCGTAAAGATAGACACTCACAGTATCGCGTAGGCCTACTGAATCAGCTCTGAATTGAATATCTTTTGTAACTTTAATATGTGTTATTTTACATATGATTATTTAATTAAATTTCTGTACCTTAAAACTAATGTTAGACCTACCTGAGAAGCATTGTTTATTTTATTAGTATCTTTGCTCTATTTTATTTATTTGTGCTTTTGCTTGTGGATAGATTATTTGTTTATATTTTCTTTTCTTTTATTTGACAAAATTATTTTTTCCCTGAACATAGGACATACCGAATTATACCAAAGTCATGAACCTAAAACCGTGATACAAACTGAACAGTGAGCTATTTGCAACGTTGCAGCTAGTACAGTGTCACAGTCCGACAATGATTCAGAGTGAGAGGTTTTTGTGGCGAAAAAAGGCCAAACACACCATTTTCGTGAAGAATGGCTGCGAGAATTCAGCTGGTTAAGGTAGTACTGTAAGGAGACGAATTCCATAAACTGCGAATGTTGCAATAACTACACCATAACAGCACTTTAGACTAGCACAATCCCTTTAACTAGCACAAACGCTAGTTAAAGGGATACTACAGGATTTAGCATTAAGCGTTGTATTAGTAAAAAACCTGTCGTATTTTCAAATTACCATGCTTTCCACCCTCATATCCCCCTGAGACGAGAGATTTATTTATTTTTTGTCTGAAAAAAAAAAAAAACTCAGATCATGCAAAAATCGCCATTTTGCGTCATCAGAGGATTTTTTTGGCTAGAGACTAAAGACTACAGCCAGTAGTAAGGGCTGTCCCGCATGCTCAGCCCGCCAATAGAGGGTTGGACCTCACATTTACAGAATAGTGTCAGTAGGGCTGCAACTAACGATTATTTTGATAATCGATTAATCGGACGATTATTTTTTCGATTAATCGATTAATCGGATAAAAAATTATATTTCATTTTTTTGTTTATTATAACAAAATAAAACCCTAAAAACCACACTCTTTTGTGTGTTAAACAATCTACTTAATACAGATAACTTCATTATAAAGAAAAACAACAAATAAAAAAAAATATATATATGACCATAACATATGACAAAAATGCTATTGTAAACTAGATTAGTGGATAACTCAGCAAAACTTAGCCTAGAAATATCACAAGTGCACAATAATTTTATAAAATCTAAACATTTAGTGAAAAAAACATTCCTTAGTGGGGAACAAATAAGAGACAATAAGTGTAGCACTAACTTAAAACGTGTTGCTCTTTGTATTGTTGTTATACATTCATGAAAAACATCGTAAAAATCAGATGCACAGCTGTTTTAAATGTAAAGCACAGCTGTTTAGTGAGGAAGCAAAATATAATAGATAGGACAGAACAAGAAAGGCTATTAATAAGCTTTCATTGCGCAAAAGTATTATGACATGATCATGAAAGAGCTGCACAGAGTGCAAATGCACATCGCGAGCGCTGAATGATGCGCTTAAAGCAACACGGAGTCACAGGGCGGCGCGCAGCTCTTTAGTGTCCGCCGCATTAAAGTTAAAAGCACCAAGGAAAGAGAAAGACATATTGACTGTGTGTTATACAGTATCTATGCAATAGTTTATTAAGCTTTTTCTTTTAACAGTTTTAAATTTCAGTTAGGCTACTATGCACGTGAAGAACAATTATACTGCGCCGACTCTACTATAGTGTTGTGATCTAACAGACACTCAGTAGAAAGTGATTAAGTTACAGCAATAAAAGTCAAGCAAGATAGAAAAACCATCATAGACCTTTATCTACGGATCAATTATAATAATAACATTGAATCATCTTGGAAAGAGATCATCATGTTAAACGTTGTAATGCGACGCGCTGTTTGAACACCGAATAGAGAATGACTGACAGCCGCAGTGGAGGGAAAAGCTTAGGTTAACTTGAATTTAATGACTTAAATATACATTTCTATCTCACATTATACTATAGTATGGCTTCTTAAAGTATACACGATTAACGTAGGTCACCTATCTTGGTTTCAAAACGGCGAATTTACCGAAAGGTGAATGATTTTCGTGTATGCTGCATATTGATAGCGGTTTCCTGATGCCCGCAAATTAGTTCAAACTCACGGAATCAAGAGCGCGCATGCGAGACAGAAGATAATGTGCTCCAAACCGTCCGTGTTGCGAATCTCGAAACACATTTTCGGGCAGACTCATCACGGAGACTCACTAGTGGCCTAGACTTGTTGTTTAACTACTGTGCTCTGTTACTGGTAGGTGTGGCCTCCTAAAGTAGCAAAGCAAGTGCATTCTGGGAGTTGTTGTCTTTCATCCACATAAGCCAAAAATACATTTTCTGGCTTTTCTCAGTCTAGAAAGCTCCAAATTCAAAAACAATTTCATAAATCTTCTACATAAATGACCCATTTTAAATACACATTCATCTTTCCAGCGGTGAAGTATCCCTTTAAACACAATCTTAGCCTCAAGCATAGAGTATGCGGTGACATGTTAATAAATCAAAAAGCAACGCCACTGCCGGTTGCTTTTTTAGAAGACAAGAGGTTGTAATGTTAAATCAGAGCAATTCTGCATCTATTTTTAAAGTATTTATTAGTAATACGTTAGTCATTAGTAAAAATGTTAGTCCGGAGCCCTGTCATGGCAACCACACAAACTTCAACATTACAGAAACTCTTTTAAATTTAAACGTCAAACATAACAGCATTATGTTCACTAAAAACAAATGAATTAACACTTAAATTCTAGAACTAGAAATAATCCACTCTAATTAATTTCCAAAGTTATCAAGACAGTTTCATGAAGGTACTGCAAGCTTTTTTTTTTTTTCAGCGCTAATTAACGCAGCAATTTGAGTTTAAAGTACAGACGATATTAAGTTGATGAAAACGCTTATGTCAACAGAACTCTACAAAATTATGTTGGCAACTGAAAAGGTTTAAGTAGAACAATAAATTATATTTTTTTAACTTGCAACCATGCATTTATTTAAGTTGTAGAAACAGGTCCCCTGAATTACTTTTTAGAGTGCTTTTGTTTGCTGCAAGTTTGCTGTTATTTGTATCACAAAGAGATCTCAACTTATAAGGTTAGATTTTTTTAGTAGTCAATCTCACAGAATTTAGATTGAAAGGCCGTAATAGCTGCCAATGTATTGGCTATCATCTTCAAAATGTTTTTATCAGTATCAGCCAAATTTCCATATCAGTGCATCCCTCTAATATCACTGTTAATCGTGCCGTCACATTGTGAATACAGCACATTCTATAATCAGCCTCATTTGCATAGGCATTTTGCACTATTTGCCTAATTTAAATACTAAGCAGCACTATTTGAAAGCATTTAGCATCAGGTAATGATGGATTATGAGTGGTTAGTGATACGATTCAAGGAGCATGTGCATTCGATCCTTAAGAAAAAATCCATTAAAAAAAATCTCATGAGTTGTAAGCTTACAGGAAACATGAATGTACATTTAAAGGGGTGGTTTACTGCTCTTTTTCTTTGCATGATTGTGTTTATGGGGTGCAATATAACATGTATTCGTGTTTTTTCTTTTTTTTTTAAGTCTTTTTTAAAACTGTTTTAAGTTTTTTTTTTTTTTTTTTACTGAGTAGTGCATATTATCCAGATACTTAACGCCCATTACCTTTATGGGCGAAAGTTGCATGTGTGTTCTTGTCAAATGTACATAATGGATTTAATACTGCAGTATCAGTCTCTGGTATGAGCCAGGATCAGACCCAGAAAGCGGCGATGAAGAGAGTCAAGCAGAACCTCACAACACACAGCTCTTAAGCCCGGAACACACCAAGCCGACGCCGACGAACTAGCGCTGATGAAAGCCGACTGTGTTGTCGCCTCTCGTCCACTCTCGTCGGGGTAAAAAGCTGCACTTGAACACACTGAGAGAACTACAGGCGACTGTCAGCTATAATGTGTGTTCTACGCCTGTGTGTAATGAACTGCTTCATGTTTAGTAAGTTTCTTGTTGAATCCGGCATTGAATTTGTGGAGATTCTGGAGGCTGTCTTCCATAAAATGAGCAGCACAGAGAGCTAATTTACACTCTAAAAAATGCTGGGTTGTTTTAACCCAACTTTGGGTCAAATATGGACTAACCCAGCCGTTGGGTTAAATTTTTACATTACATTTTTAACCCAACATTTCGGGTTTGTCCATATTTGACCCAAAATTGGGTTAAAACAACCCAGCATTTTTTAGAGTGTATGATCGTCATTTTCAGGAACATAATCAAACATAAATTGAATACATTGTTGACAAACTACAATGTCCGTGGGAAGCCGGACACAGAAGACCTGACAGCTGGGTGAACATAACACACTCGACGTGCCGCAGAAATATAGCCATGCCTTTTTTGCATATTCCGTAGGGAGGGTTGATGCAAATGTGTGGGTTATTGACGTCTAAAACCCTGTTGTAGTCCCAATCGAGTTTCTTTTTGTAGGCATTCAAATTCCTGATTTTTAAAAGATGATATCTCTGCTTACATTGAACTTTCAGCGCTGCAACTTCGCAGATACTATTCATGCACCAACAGCAACATTACACACTATTTAAAATGAAAAAAAAAGGGAAATCGCAATCAACCCCCCTTTTAATTAGGCTTTGTGGTAGTAATTGTTCATGCCATTTTTATATTGGGTGAGATGAAGAAACCCACTTGAGACACAAAAACACAAAAAAAGAATAGGAAAAAAAACACATGGGTCAGCATTTAATTGCTTTTCAATGGTGTGCAAAAACGATGGACAAATGAGGAGAGCGAGCGAGAGAATATGTACATTCATAATTCGGAGATAAATATGGATCCATAATTGTTGTGTTCGTTTCTCTTGTGTCTGACCTGACCCACTGTGTGTCCGATAGTGAGACTGTGCTGTCGAGCCTTGCTGTGTTTTGACACAGGTTAATAAACCAGTTCAGAGGTCAAATTCCATTAGCCTATGATTTTCTAACCCAGGCTTTATTCAGTTATTTACCTAATTAAAACTGAAGGTAGAACTTGTCATAGACTTTCTGGTGTCAGATTTCATGGAAAATAATGTAAACTCGTTACAGGCGATGCTTTTTTCTCCAGGAGGGAAACAGCCTCTTTATGGCCTGACCTTTCGTGGTGGTCATTGACAAACCCATGATCCAGTGCGGATTTCATTAGGGAGAGAAACTCATCTTCATTGATCAAACTGAGAACTGGCTAGAGGGACTCAGCAGGGCGGGGAATAGCTACGCACTGATCAAAGAGCTTCAAGCACAGTATCAACAGGCCTTCGCCTTTCGCATGCTGCGAAGAGGAGAGAGCCCGCATCCTTGTTAGGCTAGCGTATCGGACAGCAGCTACTACACCATATAGTTTGGGGTCAGTGGGTCAGTAAGTTTTTTGTAAAGAAATGAATACTTTTATCAGCAGAGATGCGTTACATTGATAAAAAGTGACAGCACACTGAAAGACATGTATTGTTTTACAAGAGATATCTAGTTTTAATAAATTATTTTGAACTTTCTATTCATCAAAGAATCCTGAAAAAAGTATCCAACTCCCAAAAGTGTTTGTTAACACTTTATTTTACAGTATCCTTGTTACAAGTTGCATGTAGTTACTGCAGTAGTAACTATAAATCCTGCATAATTACATCATACACCTAACCCTCAACCAAACCCCAATTCTAATCCTAAAATTAGGTGTAACAAAAATGTTAAGCAACTCAACTGTTTTCAACATTGACAATGATAATAAATGTTTCTTGAGCAGCAAATTAGAATGATTTCTAAAGGATCACTTAAGAATGGAGTAATGATGTCGTAAATTTTGCTTTGGATCACTGGAGTAAAATACATTTGGTTTTGTATTTTTGGTTTCACACAGCTAGTTCAAAATCCCCATTAAATGACACGCACGCACACACAAACACACTCACTCTGTTTGTCTTTAATAATGTATCAAAGTGCTTACCACTAGCAATGTGCAGCATCCACCTGGATGATGCGACTCCATCCATAGTGTGCCAAAACGCCCACCACACACCAGCTTATTGGTGGAGAGGGGATGAAGCCAATCAGCATGATGATGGACAAAGGCCAATGGACAATTTTGGCGAAGATGCTGGCCAAAGGATTGCTAGCAGCCAGTCTTGGGCTACAGGGTGATTCACTGCTGGTGATCATCACCTCCTAAATGTAGTCTCGGGGTTTGGTACCCAGTTACGCTCCATTTTGTCATGCAAATCGTGCCCTGTTTCGAACTTAACTGCAAGTTTAAAAGCATCCTTAATTGGCAACTGAACCTATATAGTATGACAACATGCACCCCACTGTTGTGTTATGCACTACAACCTGCCCCCAAACTGGAACAGTAGTAATGTATAATATTTTTTTTTTTTTTTTGTATATGGTGTTGAGAATAAGCCCATCATGAGTAGCATTCAGCCCAGTGGAAACTAGTTACGGTCTTTCCTATACTTGTGTATATATATATATATATATATATGGCCCTGGCAAACATTGAGTCCAAATAGTGATATTCTCAGGAATTTCTTTTCCCTTTAAAAAAATGTATTGATTTGCTTTATTTCATTTCTGTATGACACATCTATAAATATGCAACCCCGCACGAGAGAGAAAGCCAGCACACTCGTCTATTGTTCACCTCATTTTGGATTCTCATTCAAAATGGAGAAAAAAAAAAACATCAAAGGCAAATAGAAGAGGACATGAATTAATTAACAATTTGAAGTGAATGTATGTACACAGACCGCTGTGGTGAATTGCTATTCATTTGGAATAAGACACTTATCACAGCTTTGCAGACAGCAAGCAACACCTCACACGAAGTTGTGTTGACACAAGCAGGCAGTAAGAAAATTCGAGAATGATTCACTTCAGAAGCTTCTTTAGCTCCTCAAAAAGAGACCGACATGCTACTAAAATATTCAGTAAAATTAATAATGTGTGTTCACGCTGCTTCATAGCTGGCGGCTATGGTTTACTTTCTATTTATAGTTAAGACGGGGCCCATGATTTTTCTTCCAGTGACCTTCCATCCAAATCTGTTCTCCGTCAGCCCCAGTGAGCCTTTTACGTGGGGTTCATTCTCCACGACTGGCCAATCCGCAGATATGGAGGTTAATTTTTGTTTGTGCATTATTTGTCAGTTTTATTTTCATTAACTGCTGGGTGCAATGATTGATGATATAACAGATGCTCCATAAATCAGCGAAGAACAACACGGTGCAGACACAGATTTCGGCCATCACTTAAAACATCAACTGCAGCATTCAATATAAATGAAGATGAAACTCTTGTTGGAGCGCTTTTTAATGACTTTACTTTACTTTGCTCTCATCTTATAAGGAGCTGACACTTGAAGCATTGGAGCAATCTTCGCCCATTTACAAAAGTTCAATAGCCCAAACACCAGCTCACCGGTGTCCCCTCACTCAATATGTTAGGCAATAGCAAAATGTATAGTATTTTTCATATAAAAAGGCAAGAGAAAAAAAAACTGCAAAGGGCGTGCAACCACTATAAATGGTAATTGTCCTACTTTACTGTGCCTTGTATGAAACGCAGTCCAGTTTATAAATGAGACCTACGAGCTCCTCTCCCCGTGCACTCCTGCCAACCGGCCCTGTTTCAAATCACTCTGTCTGTGCTTTTAACTTTAAAGGGTGCCTGTCAACATGCCTTCCTCCTTCAAACGTTGGGGCTTTCTCCACTACTTGGCTATGTAATTCTCCATCATTCCCTTAATGTGGGGTTTGATGTCTGAATATATTTCGCTAATGGATCATAAATAAAAATGACCCAGGTCAGCCACAAGCAAATTAGTAAATTAGTTTGCAGCTTGCCAGAGAGATGGATAGGCTTTAGTCAACCTACACAAGTCAAGCAGAACCGTGTGGGGATGAACAATTCTGCCTCCATCTGAATAAAGAACTGAAACAAGACAAGGTTCAAGGGTTATGGTTCAATCTTAAATAGGGGAACCATTCCTTCCTCCCTTTTCCTTCCTAACTTCCTTCCTCCCTCCCTCTCTCTCTCTTTCTCTTTCATTCTATCTACACTGTTTGGCATTTCCGTGCTAGTTACCCAGAGTTCATTTCCAGACAGTCTAAGATGAGGCATATCCAATAAAAAAAAATAAAAAAAAACTGGAAAGAATATTCAATATTGTGCACCTCCACTGAGAATCCATGTTTTGTCATTCCTGTCGTCTTTGTTCTTGACATTTCTAGGGTGCAAAATGTCTATTATGACTTTGCACTGCTATATTTCACATGAATTCACATTAACACATTTCCACAGAAATGATCATTTGTGCTTTCAGCTAGTGATTTCAGTCCATTATTCTGGTCATGAACCAGCCGTAGCAGGTTTAAGACTCTGATGATGCAGCGGAGGAAAGGGGAAATAGGCAGGAAGGAGTAAAAATGTCAAACTCAATGAATTCATCTTGGTAGCATGTATACAGCTCCCCATTTTAAAACCGCTGCAGAGGAGAGCTGTGCTCTTAATGGCAAACATATTTGATTACGTAATTCTTGTGTACAATAAAAACGAATTACGATAATTTAATGCTCGCTATGGAATATGCTAGACCATGTCTAGATGGACGTTGTGACCACAGAAAAGGGTTGTGCAAAATTAATGTCACTATCTGTTTGCAACCACTTCATTTCATGTTATTGCTGAGCTGGGGAATCGAAAATGAAAACTCTTATCTATGAGTGTTGTATTGATTGAAGGTGGTAAGGTAAGGATTTTCAGATAGTCAATTACTTCAGTTAGATAGTCCTATTTTGTCATTTGTTCTTTCTGTGTGATACGATTGCTGTAGAAGAGACTAGAGATTAGTCATATGTTGCAATTCTGTTTTCATTTCTCCATGAAATCAACATGGAATCTATAAATGATGGAATTAGTTTTCACTCATTTAAATTTAAAAAATAAGATCATATTATGTCATCACTAAAAATAAAACTAAAATTGTACACTTTAAGGAGATATTTCTACCTAATCGAACTTTGAAAATGATTAATTTAGCCTTTTTTTTATTTAATTTAATTTAATTAATGTAATCCTAATCTAGTCATAATACAGTAAATAAAAAAAATAGTTTGTAAAACAACATTCTAATATATTTTTTAGATATTAAATATGTGACTTTAATTAACAGTAACTAAAGTATTTTTCTTTTTTAATTACCTGGCTATTTTCTCTGTATAGATTTGCATTTTTTTGTTGATGTACAGAGCTCAGGTTTTCATAGTTTGTTGGCCCATGAAGGCTGACTGTTTTAGTGCCCATAATAGGCTATTTTTGGATGTGGCTCCAGCAATCCCTGACAGCGTATTCGACACAAGTAGGGTGAGTGGGAATCATCAGAAATCAACTTTTTCTATCAGCTCAGAGCAATTGACTGATGATTCACTGCAACATCTCTGCTGATTTCCAAATGAAAAGCAGGAGCTTGCTGAATAAACATTCAGCTGATTGGCACCACATTGAGTTCATGGATTCTTTGATTGCGCACCAGTTATATATTATCTGTTTGTGGCATTATGCAAAATATTATTCACGTCTAAACCATGCTATAGGCTACAATGGCAAGACTGTACGGGGTGAGTTTGCTCCACACTTCACCATGTGGTATTTTTCACCATTTGAACCCGATATAATGTGCACTATAGACCACTGCCCTTAAATTAACTCGTAAATTAAATTGATGAAGAGAAAAAATAAACAAATAAAGTACAAATTAGATATTTGATTATTTTTATTCATCGAAAAACTACTTATAAACGTAATTTGCAGACTACAATACGTTTATGTATAGACCTGTACATCTACATTAAACTATGTACATTCTGTAGGCTGCACACACAGCACATAAGGTTTATATAGAGCTCTTTTCAGGCTATGATTTACAATATGTGGCTGAATTCTAACTGCCAAGTCCATCCACACAGCTTGAAGCCAGGTCATGTTAAAATTTTTTCAGAAATCATGTCAACATACTACTCTGTCCACCTTAATTTACCTCCTAGTCTCCGTGAAGGTGAACAAGCATTCTGATTAGATGTTGAGGGGTTCAACCTAAATTAAAAAGTATTTTTAAATGGTGCCTGAACCGGTCCATACTAAGCACCGGTCTATATGCAGCATTCCCGTAACGCTCAAGGTCACGAGGGGCGAAGAGTTTTAATTGAAAATGAAATTGTCTACCTGATGGGTTCACCTAATTATGAAATATTAGAGTGGAGAGCACGGATAAAGAATGTGAGAAATTATGAAGGGATCACCTTGGAATATTATGGTTTGTGATGTGCTGTGAACTCTCACGCTGACCAATGGCAACTAATCTTAGCTCCAAATTAAAGCCTGTGCTCTCTGTCCTCAAACCAGAAACACAAATCCCACGTAATAATGAAAATACTCTAAAGGCTGCCGTCCGACCTGAATTGCCTTAAAGCCTGCTCCTTGAGAACTATTGTATAGGCCACCTTGTCTTAGTGTTCACGGGGAAACATCATTATCATACATATGGTATCGGTTTCGGTATAGACGGAGAGCAAGATGCTGAATCCACCAAATGGGCTTTGATGACAAGCGGCGACGCTAAGCCTCATCCCCGACTTCACAACATGATGACAAAAGCATATGACATTTGGAGTATGGAGTTTCTGTCTTTCCACGCCATCTCCGAGACACGCTAATGGGTCCTGACATTACAGCTGTAAGAGATGCCAGCCATAAAATGTGACAAAGGGTTATCTGGGGGAAAGAAAATACCTAGAACCTCATGACACCCCCTTCCGCTTCCTTTAGAGTCATCTGGCACTGCAGGACAATTGACCAGGGCTTATCTAAGGCTGGATGGAGGAACAATCCAGTATGGTGTTAATGTTTGATAGCAGTTGCCTCAGGCAAGACACAAAAAAACTCAAGGCAATAAGGTCAATAGGTTCCGGGCTGTCTATTGAACACAGCCCTGTGGCTACTTTCTATTCCTTACACTCTCTGGAAGTCTTGTCCTTCTGAGCTGCCTTCATCGTGACTTGGTGTCTTTTTTCCAGAACTGTGGTGTGTCTGCTTCCTTTGAGTTTCAGACCCATGTGTATATCCAGCTCTTTTGAGTTGTGTATTGATCAACCAACTGTATTTATGTTTCATGGTTTAGCCTTTCAAAGCGCATGAAATTCTTTCCACCACCACAGGCATTATGGTAAATGTTAAAAGCGATGTCAAAGTGTTCTAACATTTGTCCTGCGATTCAGTTAATCCTCCAAATAAACAAAGAAGGCTGCTGAGAAACTTAAGAGGAATAATTGTGTTTTTCATGTGCACAAGCATGCGAAATGGCTTTTGAGAAAACAGCAAAAACTGAGAGCTCATGCATCACATCTAATTGCATTTTTTTTCTTCATTTCCCCTATTGCCTCGGACCTAAACAACAAACCGATAACATCAAACATCTTCCCTGCTCTTAAAGCCTGGCAGCTTTGAGTCTGTACATGATTTAGTTAAACAGTTGATATTTTTTTAGGAAACATGATCTTCCTGTTTACATTAAAACCAAATCACATCCTTCCCATTTTTAATACTCATTATCGTAATTTAGTTAGATGTAAATACTCATGCACACATATTTATTTGAGATCTAATGCTTTGAGGATGCATTTATATGTGAGAGTGTTGCAGTATTGGTATATAAATATGTTACTTTGTGAAGATTTAATGGCATATTTTAGAGATATGGATCATAATATACTTGTTGCACAATGTGTGATTACTTGTGAGGAATGCCATGCTGGTCTAACACACACATCTCTTCTATATTCTGGGCCTTGCCGAAGTGCCGGTGACAGGCGTTTGACAGGTACTGTAGGGGAAGAGTGGAGGGAAAACATGTCTTTGGAAGAAAAGCCCTGGAACTGTCTACTGTATGGACACTCTAAATATATATTCATATGAAGCCATACATAGAGCACATTCATCACAACACATCAGCTGTTATATAAGATAGTGCTTTATTGTGCATTGTAATTGAACAAGGCTGTGATGTTATGAAACATTAATGTTTGGTGGCGCTTTACAGTATAACAACTTACATTTATAAGTCATAATGCTTAATAGGTTATTAGTGGATACACTTTTAAATTGTTTAAATGCAATTAAATTTTGATTCATACTTGTTCATAATATATTCATATTTATATGCACAAGTCAGATTCATTGTTATTAATCATAAATTGTTAATATTTTACAGTACAGTGGCATTTTTATTTTACTTACATAGGATATCTTTGAAAATTGTGAAACATGTATGTTGTTTTATGACGTATATGTTTATATGTTGTTTAAATAAGTTGTCATAGTGAGACCAGCCATTAAACTTTAAAGGGTGAACATGGGAAAAGAAAAACATTTTACCAAAATCTAAATCGTAACAGAGACCTGAGAACACAGCCTTTAAGATCTTCCTTAATTTTATCTTTAGGCCACATTCATGAAACACAAGCATTGTGGAAATCGTTTGGAAAAAAAACAAACAAACAAACTAACAAACAAAAAAAACGTTCTAACATCATTTTCAGATTCATGAAAGCTCTCAAGGTTGTGCAAAACATCCAATCATTTTCATCCAATCAACTGATGACACTGCAAATTGAACACCATTTACCATAAAATATATTCTTTCAAAAGTAGTTACCCAATTATATATAACATTCTTTTCCAAACTTCATTGAAATTTAATTGATAAATAAAAAGGATTAAAAACAGCCAGTCTTTTCTTCTCCTTTTTATTAGTATTATTATTCTGAGCACCAGTAGCATGTCTGCAAGAATTGACTAATTTTGGGCATATGGCCAAATAGTCTCTTTTCATTAATGTAATATACTGGAGCTAAAACAAAAAAAAAAGAGAAGTCCAGAAGATCCCACCGCATTAATGTACACAAAATGAGCATAGTCACATTCATGGGCGGGATTATGCTAATTTTGAATGTGTGCGTCCATGCGCCCTATTTACGAATGATTAGAATTCATTAACATGCATGTTTAACCATGAAACCTGAAGTTTACAAAATGTTTGTAAATTGTATGAATTTAAAAAGTACTCTGAAATTATTCAAAGTTAAGAAAGTTTCCCAGGCCAATTGACCCTTATTGACTTAAACATGGACTATGAAAAACAAAACAAAAAAACAATGGAGGTAATGAAGGCACAACATATTCCAAAACTGATGGCGTGTCCCCTTGATGCCTTTATATGGTCCCCTTAAAGACTTTATATTCCATGTGGAGCAGAGGCAGGCGTAAAGACTTAAAAGGAGTGTTGGGTCAAGAGCAGGGATGGGCGTGCTATTCTGTTTACAAGAAAGTGAGACAAACCATTTTCTTTTGCATAGAACGAGAGAGCAAAAATGTTAACATTTTACAGCAGCTTAAGCATGAAAAACAGCACATTTTTGAAAATGTGATTTATTGAAATCATACCCCCTGAGGTATCCCAGGCCATCTTTAATAAATAGCAGACTACTGTCACAAAGTAAAAACATCAGCTCTCCGTTTCTTACAGCGGCGATGGCAAATAATTCACAAATCCATCAATGTTATGAAACCGTATGCCTAATAACGTAGGCAACATCTCCTCCATGTTGGGAAATGTACAAACCATCTCAAACAGACACCCTCACAGCATTCAGGTTATTCTTAGCTCTTTTTCAGAGAATTGGACGTGGACCTTCTTTGAATCAGATGTCGAATAGAAAGCACATCACTCTGAGGCATATATCACAAAGAGACAAAGAGACCCTGAAGGTTGTTTATTAAATATTCCTAACAGCCAATTAACCACCCCCACTTCTCCGGATCGCCATTGTTACTGATTCCATCTTTTGCAGGTACATTTATTTTGCGAGACAATGGAGTGAGCGTGGCAGCTAGCCTTCTGTCCTGCCAGTAAAGGCTTGAAAGATAGTCCACCTTTGATGCCATGTACTCACTATCTGCCTGACCATAGAGGCAGTTACCAAAATATATTGCTGAGGGGAAAAGAACAAATCACAAGTGACTAGCAGATATATTGCAGATCCAGAGGCATAGTTTATTTCATCCCATCCCAAAGGACTTTATTTAAAGGTATGCACTATTGTGTGTTAAAAAAAAAAAAAAAAGCCCACCGGTGTTCCTGTACACGATGCTACCATGGCTGCAGTATGAAAGCGGTTCAGGCCATACATCTGCTCAAAAACAATAGGCAAGAAGTTGACATCTAAACCAGTTTTGGGTCTTTTGTTATTTTCCTCATATTTGATATCATATTTCCCTACAGAACCATTGCATTGTAGTAAACACATCAAAAATAGCCCTAACAGAATACCCAATAGCTTAAGGCCTATCTGCAGATTTTCTTGGCAAGCCTTAAAAACGTATGTTGAGGACTACCAATGGTAACTGAGTATCTGTCACCATGGAGAACATCCCAGCTTTACAAACTGATATGAATGGGGCCTGAGTTTTCGAGTAGGCAGTGCATGGCTCTGTCTGTGCCCTTACCTCCAAAGCTTTCTGTAATCTCTCACACATATTGCTTCATCCATCTTTGTTATCTCTTCATAAGAGCACAAGCTCTATATACAAGGCGGATATTTTACCCCAAAGAAATTGTTTCCTTCCTTTTACATTTCAAAAAGTGTTGCCCATTAAACATTTCACATCACTTTGAGATTTCTGCACATTTGTAAATTCGGCCTTTTACTTTGCTTTTGTCCGGAGTGGAGGTACATACTGGACTGTTTTATCTTGCCATAAATAAGATAAATTCTTGAAGCGCATTATGTGTTTATGCTCTTTATAGCAGCGTTAATGTATTTGCTCTTGCTGGACTAGATCTGCTACATTGTTGTTGATTATTGCTGCTGTTACTGTGGACTTGCTATTGGTAATAGACACACTGCAGTGAGCATGTTACAGTATATATGCTGTTGCTGCTGGATAAATAGACATATGTAAATCCAGTAGCAGATCTAGGCAGGTGGAGCTGGGGGAGTTGAATGGTTTCAGGGAAACTCAGGGTTTCTGGATCAACCTACCGCAAATAGGGCCCTATGATTTCTGCTATGCGGAAAAACGTGGACAGAATTTCAGAATCCAAATAAAAAGCAGGCCAGTTACTCTTAAATTGAATCATTATATTACACCCCAAAAATACAATTTAAATATGAATCTTACATGTTCTGCATAACTCTGTGAAAAACGAATTGCGCCGATGTGCTGGTTTCATTTACCAGGTAAAGACGCTCGCTGTGTTTTCAGCCTCTGCCACCTCACTAGGACATAAATGCATGAACTTTATCTCTAGAGCCACTCTGAGAGTCTTCATGAGCATTTTACCATTTCATTTGAGTAAAAAAAACAAAAAACAAACAAAAAAAAAAACTATCATATCATCATACACACAGAATCTCAGAGTGTCATCATGGCAACCCGTCAAAATAAAAGTTTGGTTTAACTTGAAGTTGTGCCAGAAATATATTACCGTTGTACAGAAGAATTTAGCTACGTCTAACAATACTAACACTAACACAAAGAGCAACAAACTTGTATTTTATTAATTTATTTTATTTTTGATTAAATAAATGCAGACTTTATAATGAGCAAAAGGGACTTCTTATTATAAACATTAAGATTTTAATGTTTCCAAACTTTTGACAGGTCCTATAAGAAATTGCATACAAATGGCTTAACTATTGATATGGCATTTTTACGTTTTTAAAAACTAAAGTCACTCCACACAATTAACTAGTCACAGGGCCATTTACCATAAATAGCAGTGGCGGATTTAGCAAATTGGGGGCCCAAAGCGAAGGTACGTATGCCCACAGTAGGCGTAAAAAAAGTTTGTCATTTTTGCCAGCGTTGCCAAATATATATTGCCGACTTTTGTCTTTTATTTGAGTCGCTTGGGTAACTTCGTTTTCGTGTTTAGAGTCGGCTTGCTTCGTTGTGTACTTCCCAGTCCTCCTTTTACTGTGTGTGTATCTTTCGCCGTTTCGCCCCGCACACCGCTACGGACTAGTCCGTTTCATTGTGAAAGTGACATTTTAACTACTACTTCAACATTTCAACATATTTCTTAAGAAGCATTTATGATGATAAGGGATGGTTTTTCTTGTGTTTTCTTGTTTCTTGTCTTTTTTGAGGTTGGTTGGTTGGTTGATTTATTTTAACCTCAATCTAGTTTATCATAGGGTGTTAAAATACATAAACAGTCATCATTGGAACTTTCACTATTTATTTTGGGGGATTTGTGTTTTTTTACATTTCAA
This sequence comes from Pimephales promelas, assembly GCF_016745375.1. Next base: position 15,632,282 of record NW_024121543.1, on the reverse strand, counting down.
ATATCGGTTTAATTTATTGTGTATATTCACACACTAGCCCATGTACACAATAAGTCCTCCTGGCAGGGAGGGAGAGCGCAGCATGGATCTTGTAGCACTCTCTATGTTATTATCATGATCAGTGCTGATTGCTGATTGTTATGGTGTTTGTGCCTCTCTTCTATTCAGCCCATGCTGTGTGTTTGGGCAGTGCTGATTGTGTTGATGCTAACACCCCCTCCTCTTGTCTTCCTAATGGAGGAGAGGTCTGAACACGAGAGGAGAAGAGAGGTAGAACCACACCAGAAATAATGAACACCAGACAATCAAGACCATCACAGCCACAGGAGAGGGGGGGAAATGTCAAGTAGCTATAGAGGAGTAGAGCGTAGCCAATCTTGTCAAAAAAAAAAAAAAAAAAAAAAAAAAAGACCTTCAATTTCCTTTACCTCGCATTCCCAACTTTAAACACATGGATAGAGAGATGTTTGGAAAGATAGGACACCAGCGTCTTGTTCTTCGAGTGTGTGAGTGGCAGCATGAACATTTACGTATTGTTATTTACAGATCAGACACCAAATGGGAAATGTTATCCCCTGCTTGTTTTTAATCAACGCTAACAAAAGAAAAGACAGTGGAGGGAGTTTGACCCGCCGTGTTCAGGGGACAACCTCTTTCTGTGGTCACTTTGTCCCTGATTTTGTTGTGTTATTTGTTTTGCTGTTTTAATCTCAGCAAGTCAATAATATTCTTTGTTGTCTGAAAATGGTGTGTCAGGAGAAAAAAAAGGTCTCCCTCTTTTGTTGAAATTACCTGCCTGTGACTTCCCTCTCCTCAGGACTCGGGGATGAAGTAATCATTAAATGTTGTTTTCTGCCCGCAATTACTTTCAGTTGCATTGGGTCAAACACAGCATGGCTAGAGAAGAGAGTGAGGTGAGATGGAGAGGCGTATGTGAATAAAGAAGAGAGGAAGTAGACTTGAAGTTTGATAGTGTATAAGTTTGGGGTCTGTACAATTTTGAAAGAAGTCTCTTGCTCACCAAGGCTGAATTTATTTAATTTATTTGTTTCTATGGTGATATATTTTAAAATTAAATGTATTCCTGTGATGGCAAAGCTGAATTTTCAGCATCATTACTCCAGTCTTCACTGTCACATGATCCTCCTGAAATCTTTCTAATATGTTGATTTTGCTGCTCAAGAAACATTTCTGATTATCATTATTATGTTAAACGTTGAATTATGTTGTATGCTGCTTAATGTTTTTGTATAAACCAAAATTGAATAATTATTATAATTAAATATAAATATATGAAATAAAGTATTGAAGTATTAATTTCTTACCAAAAAAACAAACAAACTTTTGAACGATACTATGATATGTTACTTTTCAATGGTACTTGAATGATATCTTTATGACTGGTGGTATTTTGGCACTTAAAAAGATGCACTTTAAAATGATAATTTACTCAACCGAATGTTGGTCTCATAGATATTAAATGTTATGATATTCAACTGTAGTTACCTTCTTTTTTTGGATGAACTATTGCTGTATTACTATTCCAGACTAACATTCCTTAGATAAATATAAACCATTGGGTTTTGTGAAAAAAAAAAAAAAAAGTTTATTTTACCTATACGTTAAACTAAGTGGTCCCAAGATGATTTTTAACGGGTCTATGAAGTCGGTTCGGCTAAAGTTCACACAGGTGTCCTATTGCAGACTCACCACAGGTGTAATTCATCACATTAACATTCGACTAACATTTGACAACCATAAAAAGTTTTTTTTTTTGTCTCAGCCCTATATAAGAACTTTACAGTGTGTCTACTAATTTTTTGACTTGGCTTTATGCTTAATGAATGTGCTTTCATTTGAATAATCATAATTTATCAACATTAGAATGATAGGGACACATTTATGCATGCTGAAATGTTTTTTGCACAAGAAGTTAGTTAATGATTCTGACTGCTATTAATGAAAGGACATTTAGTTTTTTATAGCTGCACTAAGAAATATACACCTTAATTAAAAATCTGTTGAGATGCCGTCAGTCGACTCCACCCTTTTGAGAGGACAGACATATTTTTTACTAGACAGATTGTGAAATATATCACATCTTCATATTGCCACAGAGGTTTTCATTTCATAAGGATTGAGGCAATTAGATTCGGTTTTAAAAATTTAAATATATTAAATCATTTCAGACTGTTTAGCAAAAACGTATAAGCCTTAATACTTTCACAAACAATTTTTATGAATGCAATGTATAAGCAAACATAATAATTGTGTAATTAAAAAGATAAATACTTTTAAGTGTCCTCAGTAACAAAGACAGGTCACTGTTGTTGTGATTAATGTATCTGTATGACAGCACTCTCACTGCGAATATGCTCGTGCTGTAAGCGATGTCTGTTGTGCAGGTGTGAAAGATTATAAACAACTAGCGAATTGAGAAGATACAAGCCTGAACATTTGCCAAGCATAAAGCGGATGCTTCCCTTTGTAAGATGCTCTTTTTCATGAGGAGAAATCTTCTGTGCCAGATTTTTATTCAAATACAGGAAACTGCACATGGAGCCCTGAAGTTTTTTTTTGACTGCCGACTAACAGATGGTGGGATGTGTACTTTATGTATTCAGGGGGCCATTATTCAAAAAAAATAATGAAAAAAACTTTTCTGCTGGACCCTAGAGCAACTCAGCTGTGCACTAGTGAATTATAACTTCCAGATGAAACTGTCATGCTGTTTGTCAATCAGTAATTTCATTAAATATAGAATTCCTCAACTCTCTATTTTTATCTATTCAGACTTTAATCAATTCAGTAATTACTGAATAACAAGTTAGGGTAACAATTTAGATTAGGTTCATATATTTACTAGTTTCTTATTAACATGCATATTACTATCATATTTGCTATTTATTAGTACTTATGAAGCACATAAGGCCTTTTCTGCATGAACATATTCTATTCCCTTAACCCTACCCCATACCTAAAAAAAAAAAAAAATAACCACTAAAAAACTACTACTTACTATCAATAAGCTTTAATTAGGGGTTTACGGAGAGAAAACTAGTAATATAGTGAATGTGTAGCCTGATCCCCAAAGTGTGAGTGTGATATTTTATCAATTTCAGTCAAACTAATTACATAATAATTAGTTAGCAAAATTAAATCATACATAAAACTATTTGCAGAAAAAAAATGTCCCCACAATCAAGAAGATTTCAAGACAGCAGCAGTCAAGTGTAAATAGAAATTGTGGGAGAACTTGCAAAATAGCAGTTTGTTCAAATACATATATATATATATACAAACATACATACATACAGTATATGCGTGTATGTGGTTTGTGTGTATATTACTTTTTGTTTAAATTTAATAATATTAAATTATTGCATTATGCAATTCTTAACAGATTAGCAGTCAACACAAGTTCCATGAAATGTTGAGTTATATATTTTCATGATTGTGCATTGGCTACCAATTTAATTTAATTTCTTGGCGAAATTTATTAAATTATTATCATTAATATTAATCCAGAAAGCAGGACTCAAAGATGCTGAAAAACTCCATATGGAAAATATGTTGTATGGCTCCACGGAGCCCAGAATTTCCTTAACATATTGCAGTTGCTGGAGTGTTGCATGCCCCTGGCCTCAAGTTGTAATTTATTTTTGCGATGCATGTCACACTTTACATCCCACTGTACATTTGTACATTTGGGACTTCATGAATATATAATAGCAAAGAGCAGCATGAAATCATACGGATCTCCTCTGCAAAAGTAAAAGTGTAAATCACTCATAAGCAGCGATGAAATACGAGAGTGGTGCTGGAGTGGAGCTGGTGATGAAATGCATCTAGCCTGGAGTAAGTGGCCTTTCCCTGATTCATGAGAATGAAAAGTGGGCCTCTTATTTCACCTGATGGTTGTGTCCAACCCTTGACTGAAAAACGGCATCTTTCCCCTTGTAAAACACCCATGGGGTTAAATAGCTCCATTATTATTAATGACCATCCATTTGCCAATCTAGATGTGGAGTCAGAGTGGGTGTGTAATAAAATGATAAAGTCCATGTAATTACAAACTCTATTATCCTTCAAATTTCATTTTGTTTGACAGCATGGGATTTGTTTGAAGTTTGTTTAATCTGTATTACACACATATACAGAGACTGAGTACACATTGACAATTTAGAATTCAAGATCTAATTTAAAGTTCACTAATTCTAGTCCAGTAATCAAATAAGTGTATTTGTGACACTGACCACATTTTATCCTTCACTGGTGGTGAGTTGGTTGTTGCTGAGGCGTGAGATGCTTATTGATCTCATTTCAATCATGCAAATGTGTTTTCTCTAGCAGTAGTTTTGGTTTCCAACAAACATCTTGTTCAAAACCCTCTTAAATGAATTAGCTAATTTATTTTAGTTATTTAGTTAGCTAGTTATTTCACTAATGTATGTATTACTAACTAACATGTAATGAAAAATAACCTAAATTAAACAAAAGCAATGCTTAATAGCTGTAGTTTCACTGGTGTTCTCAGAATTTTGGATCCCACTGAAAACTGTTTAATTTTTTATTTTTTTGGGGGGATGGGTCAAGAAAGTCCAGCTCTTTTGGTTGTCTGGTTGTCAGGGGATTAAACTGTAATAATAGTATGCATATTCTCTCTTGTCGTGTTCTTCTCTTGTCCCCAAGGGTTATAACTGTGCTCATATCAAGTGCACCAATTAAATACATGTAAAATTTGCATACATGGCTGAAAGAATACTAAACTTTGATCAAATATGCCATAGTCTACCCCCTCGGTGGGTATGTTTTGACTCAATGAACTTCATGAAGACTCATTACTTGATCATTTGCATTTTTGGAGAAAAAATTTTTTTAAAAAACGCACAATCCTTAAACCTTTGCCATGATCTCATAAAACTTATTTGTGCTGTTCAAAAATTCTAAACATACATACACTAAAAGCAATGTTACACTGAATCCTGTATAACACTTTTGAAATAAGTTATATAAATAATTATGTATTTAAAAAAAAAAAAAAAAAAAAATGTGCTGTAGGTACTAGAGCCTGTTTTTTTTAAAGTGTAAATTGCAGGTTTGCCATCACAATTTGGTATTAAAAAAAATGTGCCAAAGAGAAAATCCCGCACACTATCAAAACTTGCATATCACAAACTTGCCAAAGAGAAGATCCCGCACACTTGATAGTGTGCGAGATCTCCTCTTTGGCACATTTTCGACTGATTTTTTTTGGTCGTTTTTCCTACGCACCTACCAATTGCAGGTGTGCGATTTTTTTTTTCTTTTTATAAGGTATTTAAAAAAAATTAAAAATAAAAACAATTATGGGTGGTTCTTATTAGTTTAGTAAGAACATTGCATTATCTTTGTGAAAAAAGTAACCTGCAATTTACACTTTAAGCTCTACAGTCAACCAGATAATGTTTAGACAGGATAGAGAGAGAGAGAGAGAGAGAGAGAGAGAGAGAGAGAGAGAGAGAGAGAGAGAGAGAGAGAGAGAGAGAGAGAGAGAGAGAGAGAGAGAGAGAGAGAGAGAGAGAGAGAGAGAGCAGGGAGCGATGATGTTCTGTATTTATGCAATTAGCCCTCTAATTGGAAGTAATGGGTTTGCACATGCTAACATAATGACTTGAGTAATCATCTCTGTGGCATCCTTGATGTAAATCCCATCAAGATATATTCAGGTCGCGCTGCCTTGCTTAACAGCCCTGTCATAAATTGTCATTCGTGCTTATTGTCTGACTTCAGCATGTCCATGAACACTGTTTCATCGCACTTGCTGTCTAGGAGTGACCCATACTGTCATATAGTGTGCTTTCAGTTCCTTTGCATAAACGTAACTATAGCCAAGCAACATGTCTGTTAATTGTATGTTAACTGTTGTAGTTTTTACTTTCCACAACAGCATTGTTTTACAACCTGGTATCTCTGAGTAAATGGGTGAGATGTCACAAACTCCATAACAATTAATTTTCAGTCTTTTTTTTTTTTTTCTTTCATTTTAGTTGGGAAAAATAAATTCAGGATAGATGAGGCCTTTTTTGATGTTCATCATACGGGAGCAATCTGATTACCAATCTCTGATGACAGCGTTAGACAATGTTTGCAGGGGTAGATTGAAAACCTCTTCAAGCACCCGCACCGCTCTAATTACAAGTGTGAATCAGCCCGGGACATCGATCAATAACCAGTGGCCATTTCGCGAAATGTTTCAATCAACAAACAATTTGCTTTGAATGTGAACCGTTATTAGAAGCCCTATTACTCTCCAAGTAAATAGGCTTGGCATTTTTAAGTGGAACGTTTTGCGATAATGTAAATATAATTTACCTCACACAGCATTCAACTTCATCCAATCATCTGCCGGAGATCTTTGTGGAGGAAATCAAAATGCTCTCTTACCCCCAAACGCAAGGTTTTCCGACAAGCATTTATATATGCGGAGACCGGAGCACATGGGGGTTGATTCTTTTTTAAAAGCTCGACGGGAGAGTAGTGATACCCCCTGAATACAAAAAGCACTTAAACAGCATCAGAGTGAGCCGCTGCCTCCGGCTGACGAAAGCATTCAGGGCTGTCACCCACATCAGTCAAGCAGTACTAGTCCCTGTGGAGGAGAAACTGATATGGACTACATTTGTGGAGCTGTTTAATGTGAAATATCACATGCGAAAAATAGTAGCTCTCCTGGCTGTTGACATAGCGCCGCTGACAGCTCGTGCTGTGCCTCTGCACGTTGGAAAGACACGCAGCGTGGCTTCAAAACACCTTTACACATAATGTAATTGCGCGCACACTCTCCTCTGCTTGTGCTGATTGACTTCACATGCACGCACATATACAGACCTGCTGGGCAAATGCACTAAAGGTGCTAGGGCCGCTACATGTGTCTGCCAGCGCAAGTATCTGTCCACCGTGGCGTGATGCGCTCAGCCCTCAAAAGAACAATGGCTCTGAAAGACACCTCCAATTTCCAAAGCAGCTCTGGGGTGATTTACAGCAGCCTCCGAGAGAGACCTGGCCAGGACTCATTCTGCTTGCTCAGAGAATGAGTGAGCGGCATCATTTTTCCTTAATGAAGTTAGTGACCCTCTGAAAGGTGACACGTTTACCGCTCCACTGATTTATGCACTGATGCTCTGAGGCAGACTATAGCAGAGTATACACCATCTCTCTCACTACTTTCTTTCTGTTTCTAGCTTTCTATATTTGTGCTATTCTGTCCAGTTCCCTGTTACTAAAACAAACCGACATGCCAAATACAATATTGCAGCTCTGTTCCAAAACCAAGTAAGCTGCCAATATTTCCAATTATGGAAAAATCGTAAATTAAAGTTCCGACTGTCCCATAATCAGTACGCTATTAAAGTGAACTTTTATACAACGGAATGTTAAATATAGTGGTACATTATTCAAGACTTTAGCTCTAGATTCATGTCTATCTATTAGTTATTGAATAAGTAAAACAGGTATTTATTTATACACAAAATATTGTTATATTACATATTAAATGTTCATACATGCAGCAGAATACATACTTTTACATTACCCATAAACCAGCTCTGTATGCTCATTAGGGCTGAAACGATTAGTCGACATTGTCGACAAATATCGTTGAAGTAGTCGTTTGATCACACTTGTCCTAATGTAAGGGCGTGCAATATCGTGATTTGATCGCTATGGCGCTATAGTGTAATGCAGCCCTTTACAAATGCTACTGCGGTAAAAGAAAAAAAAAAACAGCGCAAATTATGACGGCGTGCAAACGAATCCGAACTAGCAACGATTGGGAAACCTCCCATTTGAGAATTGAGCGTTCTCCAGCTGGAGCTAACTAACTAGTGGCAACGTAAATCTCTTTATTAGATAAGGCAATACTACTAATACTAGTAATAATAATATAATCAATAATAGTATAATTGCAGTAATGTGATGATTTATTTTGCATATAATAAAGCTTGATCGAGCTTAAGAGTCAGGGGTGTTTTTATTATTGTAAAACTATTAGGTATTATAGTCTTATCACTCGCCTGTGTTTGGTTCCATAATCATGAAGACTTACAAAAGGAGATGTTAGGAAGAATATCATTTTATTCATTCTGTAAATTAAAAGGCTAATAAGAGTGTCTCTGTCAGCTCAATTGTCATGAAAAAAATATTGTAATCATTTTATATTTATAATAATGATTTGCAGATTAATATTTTACCATTTTTGTGTCAGTTCTAAGAAAAGCAGTGGGCCTATTGAACAATGCTTAGAGCGCTTGTGTGTGATTTGAGTTGGACTGATATATGAAAACTTAAAGAGAATGACCTGTTTAATTGGCCCTAAGTTCATTAAAACAACTGTTTCAAGTTAAAATGATTTTCTTTTTTTTATATTACAGTAAGAATATGCATAACTCAATGTTTTAACTAATTGAAAAAGCTGAATAATCGTTCCAAACTTAACTTAGCCAGCAAAAATAATCGACGATTAGTCGATTAATCGTTCTAATAATCGTTAGATTAATCGATTATCAAAATAATCGTTTGTTGCAGCCCTGTCATTTCCATCTTGGAAATTACATCAAACGAACCTTCCCATTGAGGTTGGGGTTGTCTGACTTAGTGGCATTCCAGATGTTATTTTCCAATGGGAGGAGGTAAACTGTTAAACTGTTTTTATTGGTGTTTCTTCAACACTGAATACTGTTTATTTGTAATTAACGTTTCTTGGATTAATTGACAGATGTTTATGTTCATTAGCATTACTGTGGCTCAAATCCTGCAATTCCAGTCAAATACGTAATCATTTTACTTCTCCAGACATGTCAACAGGTTTGCCTTCTTGGAACTGTCAACATTTCAGGCACTACCAAATCCATGAGTTTTCATTGAAAATATTGCAATATTATGCAGCCTATGGTTCCAAGAATCATAGATAGTTGTTGTAGGGTTCTTTGATGATTAATACTATTTATAACAGCTTTACCCAGTTTTATTTAGCATTTATGCATAATTATCTAACATTAATGATGAACCAAATCCTGCAAAAAATATCGTTGGCTCAAACAGTAAATAAATGTTGCAAGCCAGACACAGCAAGTTCATAGGTTCAATTCCCAGGAAATGCATGAACTGGTCACATATATTAAGTGCACTTAAAAATAAATGTGTAAATATTTATTCTGTATTGCTGCTGTTCAATATTTTCCGAGTTCCCTCTGCATGATATTTGTTGGAAAACTATACTGGATCCTGGTGGTAAAAATAAAAATAACCTAAGCATATAGTGCAAAGGGAACCAGCCTTAGTCACTTTTAATTATTTATGACAACTTTACTTATGCAAATATGCTAAATAATTTCTAGATGACAGCTTAGAGGGGGGACCAGTGATGTTCAGCCTCTTTTTTTAGCGGGTTAAGATATACATGCGCTGCTGTAGGGCTCCCGCCTGCCTCCGCTAGCACTGTTTTACATTCTAATTATTAGAGTTGACAGGCTTTATGGCTGGGGCTCAATACTGAGGTCTTTTCCTTGGCACATCTTGCATGTGATGTCAGAGCAGGTTTAATGAGATAAGAAAGTTTGAGTCCTGTAGTTTACTGCTCTCTTTCTTCCGAGTGAATCACATTCTGATGCTCACAGCTACTGTAGGACGTTTGCTTAGCCTAATACTGTACGTGTCAGCTGCGTTAACAAGTAGGCGAAGGAGGAGGAATCCCTGCATTACTGTTTGCTTTATCTTAATTGACTTGATTTAAGTGGGAGACATCAGCAGAAGAGAGGTGCGCCACGATGAATGGGATTAAAATAAACAATGGTTTTAGAGCAGTTCATTAATTCTTTAATATGTAAAAAGCCAATCTCAGACACAAACAACAGAGACTTTTTTTAAAAGATTTAATGAAGCTACTGGGAATTCAGGGCATATTGTAGGTAAACACACAGAACCATGGGAATACCATTTAAATTAAAAGAACCGGTGTTGTTTTTCTCATTATGAGGTGAATTAAACATTTATCACTGCCTTTCATTTCTCTCAGAAGCTGACATTTACAGGTCACCTTTTGATAGCGCCAATTTTTTATTGTCTCCAAGTGCTTTGGCAATGAGAGAAAGTATGATTTATTTTGTCTTCTTGTGTTCACCTCTTGACTGAGCCTTCGCATTTGTCATTTCATCATCCACAGCTATTGAAGTCAACCTGCAGAAGGCTCTCGCCGAAGCCTCGGAGACCTGTACCCAGGAATGTCTGATCCTGGGTCATTCTGACAGCTGCTGGATGCCGCCAGCGCTGACCCAATTCCAGACGTCCGGTGCCGCCACTCTGCCCTCCTTTGGTTTTCAACAAAGCTGGGCGCGGGGGACCAAGCCAGATGGGCGTCACACTCTTGGCAGGTCAGTGCCCAAAGATGATCTGGACAAAGGGAGCAACCGGCCCCAATTCTACAACACACTTGAGAGACACTGCAGCAAGAAAGAGGATACTATCAAGGTCATCCCTCTAGCCAGCTTTTCCGCCACGTCCAGCCCTCAGACGTCCGCGAGTGGAGGCTCCTTCCTGCGCGAGCATCAGCTGTAGAAGCGAGGGTAGGCCTCGGAGCACGGCATAATGAGAGTGATTGAAAACGAAAAGCTGACGGGTTCTGATGATTATTAGCATCTGTCAAACGTTTCTTGACACGAGATGTTTTTAAACACGCCAGAAGGGGAAGTTAAAGCAAAAGACAGTAGCTTTCAATAACCTCAATGAAACTGAAACATGTAAAGTAGACAAATGGTAGATATAGACCAAAGTAGCTACACAAGTAAAAAATGAAAACGAAAAAAAAAAGTGGTTTAAATGTGTCTTAGTGACAGATTAGTGGCAAATGAATTTAGCTTTACTGTTGATCAAAAGGGACGAGATTTTTATTTCTTTTTTGTGCACCTTTTGAGTGCAGCTTGACAGCAAATTAATTTTAAGTGTACACTGCTGGAAGACATCATTGCATACGTTCACATGCGCACCGATATTCATACATAATTATTAAATTGAAGTATTTAAAAATAAAAAAAAAACACTCATGTTCTTGTTACTTGTGTGCATATTCTGCACATTATTTGGTCTTATTATAAATCCGCATCCTTGCACGTCTGCATTTCAGCAGTTAGCGGTCTTCGTGGGTTTAATTGGTGCTCACTAACGCAAAGCCAGAGCTTATTTCTTTGTGCTTTGCACATAAACACAGACACGCTCATAAACAAAACAATGAAAATTAGGCTCTGGAGTTAAGAACCGCATTTGGAATATTACGACACATGTAAGCATAGTCAATAAGGTCAAGTGTTATGTGTGAGCGCTCGGTGACCCTGGTATTTCTTTTGGCTTCGGTGAGGTGCGTCGTCTCCAGCTGAATTTCCGCCTGAGTCAGTTTTATTCTGCTAAAGAGACGTTGTTCCATGCCCCTTAATGTGCAGCTTGCTCTGTCAAGACTACAGATACAGCTAAGCCTCTCAGCAAAAATTAGTCTTGCTTGGTGTTAACACAGAAACTTTTATATATAAGGTGTTTTTTTTTTTCTTCTTTAACTTTGACGTTAGCTCTTTTCTCCCCGGTGAGCTTAGAGCCTTCCTCAGATTTTTAGTGTGTTGGTAGTTTCCATGCACCTGACACCCTTTCTCTCCCATTATAAAAAGCCCGCTTATTTTCTACATTATCTCATTAGCTGAGGCTCAGACATGGCTAAAAAGACATCCTTTGTTTTTTCGCACCCCTACATACATTATATATATATAATGTATGCACCACAATAAGTGTCATGGAACCAATTACAAGAATCTCCCAATAGTATAATTACTTTGATCAGTAATCACTGTAACAGAAGCCGAGTACTGCTCTATAATAGTATAATTGGCTACCTTCTGTGTGTGCGTGTGTGCGTATGTGACTGCTCGTTAGCTAGCGCACTTCTTTTTAAACTTTGCGAAAAAATTAAGCGTTTGTGAGATTTATATATAACGATGTCAAAGAAACAGCCTTAAGATGTAGATGTGTATTGTATGGATGTGATGACTGCTTATTGAAGTAGAAGTTTGCTTACAATCGTGTCACATTTTTGTCGAAACATTCAGTATATTCAAACAGAGACATCAAGTAACCCCTTAAAGAGGCTGTGCGGATTGAGAAATCAGCACAAATTTAATTCGCTAACAGTCCTCATATACTGATGACACAGAAATATTTGGGTCAGTGATCCAAAAAATGACTTCACTATAAAATAGTGTGCGTGCCAGCGACAAGAGACGTGTCACAGCGAAGACGTGTTGGAAGTGTGTTGATGTGAGAGAACTGACAATCACTCTGGCAGCTGTTCCCTAAACAACAATATAAAATCTGCCGAACACTCATGATTGAGAGGAATAATTGCAGTGTGGGACTCTATCAATGGAAGGAAGCAGTGCCCTGTGCTAGCTGTGACTGTATTGTTGAGACAAGAGTATCGAGTGACGGTGTAAGGACAGCGACTCAACTCGCACTCTCCTAATCCACACAATAAATCGGAAAAGCTCGAAAGACAAGGTGTGAAATACTAATATAAGCCGTAGTGTCTGTATTGCATAACACAGTTTGAAAATCTTTGCTTTGTGTTCATACATCACACCACAGAATGCACTAAGTTGCAAATTATTTAAAAGATTAGCATCAGTTTTTGGAAGTCTTTTGAGCTTACAATAATTAAAAACAATGAGCTGTTGAGTCTAATAACACATTCAAAATGTTCAGAACTGCATAATTTTAGTGGTTTTACATTCTTAAAGTCAACATGAAATCAAAGCTGACCCTATAAACTGTTATTCCTGCAGAGGAGCCAATATCTTTATCTCTTACAATCTTGCACAAAATATTCATATCTATATTCGTAGGTGGGTGGTGCTTTAATCAGAAGTTCGTAATATTGCTTTACATTTTAAATGTAATTATGTTCCCTTCGTGGTTATTTAACAAATAACCCCTGTATAACAATGTTTTTTTTTATTTTTTTATTTTTTTATTTTTTTTATAAATAACTACAAGTGAACATTTATTAAAATATCGTATAATATTATATCTGAGCCAATATGCATTCCAATGGCAAATCTGAATAAATGTTAAAGAATACATAGCCTAAAGACAGTTTGTCCAAGATAATGAGACAGAAAACATCATGTAGCCTATTGTATAATACAAGTTTTTAAAGTTCAAATAGACATCAAGTAGTAGAAAATCTGTGTGATTCGGTCTTAGTTGATATTAGTTTTGACAGAGAGCAGGACTTTTTTTAAGTTTCATAAAGCAAACATTTTGAAAAATCACATTTTTTGTAAGACTACATCCAGATCAGATTGAGAACGATGATCAAAAACACAGATGGAGTGGATTGAGTGGAGCTTGACACTCCCAAAGTTACACAGTCCAATAGCTTGTCCTGGCTTGACATTTCATTCAGTAAAATTAGCCCGTTTTGATTTGTATGCCGTTTAATGTCAATCACATTATTTTACATATGGAGTTGATTTATATATTGACTGTTTCTGCATCTTCTTCACATGCGCTTTGATCAGGAGATTCTGTACTCTTTCAGAAGATGTCTAATAGCGCCCCCTACCGTATAACATTGAAAACATGGAAAATACAGACATTGTCTCACAAATTATGGAAATTTCTGTCAATGGTGGGAAATCCTGTTTTTTTTTTTTTTTTTTTTTTTCTTTTTTTAAGGGGGGTGGGTTCTTGGAATATTCGATTTCTATCATAAATTACCACATACACAGAATAAAATAAATGCTTTGCAAATGCTATTTCATGTTGACTTTATACATGTATGCACTTGAAGATAAGTATTTTCTGAAATCTGAAATTGACATTTTTGAGTAGTGGAGCAACTACATTAGTGCCAAAGGTTTAAATAAGTAAAGAGGACAAAAATGTGCGAGAATGGATGAACAACAACAATATTTGTGACTGATAAATAAATGCATAGAAAATTTCAGTATGCATGGTAATTCTCCCCTCTAGCACTTTTGTACTTTTCTAAAAAAGTTGGTTCCCTGATGTATCATGTAAGCAGCCTTGATAATGAGGTAGTTCTTTCATCTGAAACAAACGTATATTTGTGTATTTTGATTTTTATTTTTGATCGTTTTTTTCTGGAAAATATTATGGCAGATCATCTCAGTAGTCAGGCATCTTCATTTGCATGTGTTCCTGTTGACCTTCGCTGGCTGACTGTTCTGCAGCACTAAACTCTTGTTCTGACACTAATCAGAATCTGTGTACTGTCAAATCTCTCGGGTTGTATTATAGTTAGTATGAAGGATTAGAATGGCATCACACTTTTTGCATCCAACACGTCGATACACAAATCAAATAAATTTTTATCATTACCATAGGGAAAAAAAAAAAAAAAAAAAGGAAGAAAAAAAAAGCAAGAGTAAAGTGTACATAGATATACTTAGCATTAAGCCCGGGAAAAATATTTTAACATAACGTCATAACGTATACAGTAAACAAAAGAAAAAATGGTTTATACTTACTGAAAAAAGTTGAAAATGAGGACAATCGCTGTTGTAATGTATTTAAAACATATGCATAATGTATATTATTATATGTGTGCGCGTGTGTTTGTGTGTGCGCATGTATGTATAGTGGCACAAATCTGGCCGGATAATGTATGTACACACTATGTATCTTGTATAGAACATGAAAAGAATATAAAAAACTGCTGATATATAAAATCTGCTTGTAATTTAAACATCTTCTTTTTTTTTTTTTTTGTATTTCACAATTATTTCTTTCTTTCTTTTTTTGGAGGTGAGCTTTCACGTGCCAGCATTGAAGAAATGAACACTGTTGAACAACTATCTTGATATCACACCCCTGTAAAATACTCCTAGAAGTTGAAAAAGAAATGAAATGAAAAGAAAAAGAAAAAAGAACATGCTCATTTACATATGCTGTAATGTTTTTTCTTGTCTTGAATTTTTTCTTGAACCATTAAATATTGTGTATCTTTAGGCACTCTGTTGTGTGTCCTATCATTTCAAAACACTTTAATCCTATTTTCCTCTTATGGACAGAAAAGCCTTGATGTAGACTGCAGGTGGTGGAGAATGCGAACAAAAAAAGAAGAAAGAAACGTGGTTCGGTTATGGACCGGCTTCCATTAGGGAAAGCGAGCAATATGCATAAGAAACACTGTCTATTTGCGGAAAAGGAAGGCAGGGGGAACTCATGATTAAGTCCGTCTGCACAGACAAAAGCAGTTATACAGCCGTTAGAGCCATTGATTCAGTAGGAGGAGGGCTTCGGAAACACACCTGAGAGATTTCAGTTAGAAAGAGAAGAGGCCACCTAGGTGGACTAAAGAATAATTGGTGAGTCTGGCCATATAACCACCATTATGTGCTCTGCAAATATGCAGTACTGCAGCTTTGGACCGAGCCCAAGACAGAGGTGGGAGGAAGAAAGGAGCCTTAAAAAAGCAAATGAATAAAGATTATCTGAGCAAAAGGGTCTACCTACAGCACTGCAAGTTCCTGAACATTTTGCTGAACTGCCTAGTTACACTCTTTTTCCGCTGGCTTTACATTTTTAATGCTTGACGAGCACGTATGTGAATATGAGTGTGAGCTTTCATATAGGGGTGAGCTCAATTATCCTTCCTTTCCCTCGTTAGTCACAAAAAAAAAAAAAACTGGGCATCCAGACTGCAATGCAGATAGAGGAATTTTTTTTTAAAGAGTTTAACATCATGCAAATGCTACTTTAAAAGGGACAGTTCACTCAAAAAGTAACATTGTCAAATTTATATATATATATTTACTCATGTGTATGTCTTTCTTCTGAAGAACAGAAAATCAGATAAAATATAAGTCAACGGAACCCAAACATTAAGGTCTAAAGGTGTCAAGGTCCGAAAAGGCAGTATTTTAGTATCTTTTTTTATCTAATATTTATTGTTGTTTTTACAACTTTATTTCAAATTACTAAATATGAAGTAATGAAAATAGAAATCGGTAGCAATGAAAATAAATGGAGTAATGAAATAATGAAAATAAAAATCGCTAGTTAATACCACTAACAAGGCTCAAAATAGCCCAACACTAACACGGTAGCATAATCAGGGTCCTGCAAACCGAAGCATTGAGCCATTTTTGGAAAACAGTCTCAAGTGGACTGTCTTTATAAAATATCTTCTTATTAAATGGTCGGTACACTTACAACGTTTTCAGTGCTTCGCTTTGCATGTAGGGATCCTGATTATGCTACCGTGTTAGTGTTGGGCTATTTTGAGCCTTGTTGGTGGTATTAACTAGCGATTTTTCTTTTCATTACTCTATGCCCCATTTACTAGCGTTATAAGCTAAACAGTTTTTAGAGATAAAACTCTTTACATTCGATCATGAAAACAAATCTCAGAGAACGATTGACTATGTACCAATGTGTAATTAGACTATAAGGTTCATTTTGCACTGGAGTTGTCCTTTAAGCAGGCATGCGATTGGATAAGGACAAAAAAGCAGGAAAATATATGGAGCTATCCGGAAATATATTCCTCTGCGTTAATATTGCAAGTATTTGTCGCGTTGTACACTAATGCTGTTGAGACGGAGGTGTCAGGACTGCAACTGACAGAATGCACGATATAGCTGCTACATATTTCTACAAAAGCAGTCAGCAGCTTGCTTGGAGCAAGGATCATAGCGCAAATTTGAAATATATCGATATATCGCCCAGCCCTGGTGACCTAACTGTGATTTTGTCAACTGACAATGATACCAGGCGCGAGAGCGACTGAGATACGAAATTGAGCAGGTGAACAAGCTGAACCAATTAGACATTCTCTGGCTGAACGCAAATACGTCCGTGTTGATACTTTGAAAGGAACTTTCTGTATGCACGTCAGCCAGTTATGGGTTATGTCCTCATATTCTCTCCTTTTCACTCCGGCTGCCGACACCCGCCCCCCTCTTTTTTTATTTTTTTACAGATCTGCATGATTCACGTAGGTCACATTTTCAGGTCGGAAAATCCGGAATTCCGGATTAATCCGGAAAAATCACATCCCTGTTTAAGAACACGCAGGCGGAGCGGAGGGGCAAAAACAATATCTCCTGTTTAGCTCTCCTTCTCCTAACACTACAAAGACAGTTCACCTATCAAAATAAACCACAAAATAGAATAAAGCCCAGTCCTGGGTGAACTACAACAGCCCGCAAGTTTTTATTTATTTATTTTTATCCAGTGTTATCGTGAGGTGTGATGCGGAGCACAAGTGAACAACAGAGTCTGAAGCTGCTAGTTTAAAACACCTTGCTCGCCTCTCAATCGTCCAATTTCAAAACAGTTTTCACAGGTTGAATTTTGAGTTTGTAAGCTTTCGAATGATACCTAATCTATGATGATTACTAAAATATGTGATATTAAAAAAAGGCAATAAAAAAGGAGCGCCAGTCGTCCCGCTAGCAGGACGTCACCGTTAATTAAACCTGTTTTTTCTCAAAATTACATTTCTGAAAATCACAGCGATCAGCCGACTTCAGATAACCACAACTTTTGTTACAGACAAATGATAAAATAAATAAAAACAGATTTGGAAAGGGCTTATACCCAGATTTAATATGGTCTCAAAACCTGTAATATGTCAAATTTCACCATGTGGTGGGTTTTCCCAGATCACGTCACATTTATGTTCCAAAGAAAAGAAAAGAAAAAAAAGACATGATTAGAATGACATTAGGGTTTGTCAATATTCGATTGATGACAGATTTTCATTTTGGTTGAGCTATCAGAAAAGAGGGGATTTTAAACAATTGTGTCTGTGCATAGTATAAAAACTGCATTTGGGGAGTGTGCAACCAGAGAGTGCATGTGGAGACATTAAGCGGCAGTGACAATGGGTTGATATGCATGGGGAGACATGATAAAAGGTAATGGGCAAAAGGTTATAGATGGGGTCTTGCAGTCACACATGCATGGAAGCCCTTCCACACTTTCCGAGCATTATTCCCCATGGCCATTTTATTAGATGAATGAAACATGACTGGCTAGCATAGAGCTAATCAACCCAGTTTAGTTGTAGCGGTTCAAAATGAGGACTAGAAGACTTCAACCGCTTTCAGCATGTCCGTTTCGTTCTTTACCTGTAGAGATAGTGAGTGTACTACTGTGGCTCAAACTGATTGTGTGGCTAAAGCCCACCTGAGTTTCCGTCCCCGAGCAGGATAAGTCCCCGATTTGAGCGCAGAAGCTAAACGAGTTGCTAGATTCGAGGTTACTATGCGGTGACATTGTGTCTGCAGAGAGGGGGCTTATGTGTACAGAGAGAGTATCTCATCAAGGGCGTCTAGATGGGGTCATCACATCACCGCTGAAGATCTCCGGCTCAAAGCTTTTTCCTTTTGCTCAAGTGGGTTGCTGAAGGCAGTGCAGCAGTGTGGCTTATGTCTCATTGCTGTGTTGACCCAACGTTTAAATCCAGCAATAGTTTTTTAAATCAGAAGCGAATACAGGAAGACAGAGCGAGTGAGAGTTTAAACTGTTACGGAGACAAAGTAATAACAAAGTTACTATTGAATCACAGAGCAAGCTGTTTGTAATTTGTCCCTGGAAAAAGCTGAAAATACAATTCGCTACCAAACAAACCACTATGATGCTGAAAAAGGCCTCAATGCTCCAAATAGGAAACTGATTTGCAAGCAACTCACACCTTCTTCTTGTTCAGTTGTATCTGGCTTCAAGAACACTTGTTAACTTTGCAAATATGTTTCTTTAGAGGAGACGCACTTCGTTTTCAAAGTGCCATCTGCAGAGGCCGCTGGTTGAACATATAGAGGGTGTCAAACAGCATGCTCATTTTAAATTGTAATTAAACTGGCCATCAGGTACCTTGAGGCTGTTTTGTCTACAGCAGGATACTAATTACTATAAGATGACCTTTGGAATAATATCTGGTGAATAATTCATAATTGAGGAGATTGCTTCAGAGACCTCGAATCTAAACTTTGTATGCTCAAAACTATTTAAATGATTTTTCAAATCGAACCCTCGGATTCGGTAATCAAGCAGTAGTACGAGGGAAAATATTTTTACACAAAGGGTGAGGTTCCTTTTGAGCTGGTGATAAAAATTGATGTTGCATTGCCTTCAGACAATACTGACTCATATCAATATTACTTTTTCATCTATCTTGACGCATACAAAAAGAAACATAATGTCTAAGCTTGTTAATATTTTCATTTTCACAATGATACAGGACCTGATTTTCTTGAATGTCAAATTAAATACATTCAAGCAAATACGACTCTGAAGCCTTTATATTAAAAAAGGAACTAGAGAAGAGAAGGTTTATGTACAGCAGTATATCCTGATTGACATCATGGATGGATTTACTGAACCATTACATAGATGTCAAGTAGAAGACATTTATAACTATCCTGCATGTTTTCTAGGGACAGACATATAAATGAAGGCAACTTCATTTAATATGTGTTCGTTGTTGGGTAACTGACATCAACAATGAATTATGTAATCATCAAAAAAAAAAAAAAATAAATAAAAAAAATAGTTGTTAAAGATTATTATGTCGAACCATGATTTTAACCCATCTTTAAAAGGTATGCGTGTTTCTATTTAGTCATTACTTATATTTATTTTCTGTATGTTTTCTGTATGTAGTGATGTATCTTTTTTTTTTTTCTTGCTGCGCCTGATTTTCACTGATAATTCAATCAGTTTTGTGCATAATTCTTTCCCACATGTTAATTTATTATGTTGTACTAAACATTTATATAGCTATGTGGGTAGTGGACATTAAGTTTCAAATATTCAAGTTTAAAACCATTTTAAATGCACAATATATTTGACTCTGTTAACGCTTTTATTCTAAACATTTTAGGAATTAATGGCATCACACCATAAGTGCATTTTCTGAAATATATTTAAATGTATTATATAACAATATATGTATTAATCTACATCTCAATATATTGAATATTAAACAAGTTTGTGGACATGTCATTTTTCAACTACCCATGTGCAGTGTTCATATGTTAAGTGTTTTCTCTTTAAAAATAAGCTTCTTGCCATGTTTGCAGTGGTAGGTTTAATGTTATGACATTTTTACCCCAGTGGGGCCAATTTCCATGATCTTGTCTAGGGCCCCACAAAACCATGTGTCAGCCCTGTAAATTAGTTCATAAGTTACTGTTTATTTTGTTTGTGATAATCCTAGTTGTTTCTACAAGTGAATTCAATTCACTCCTCCTCTCTCAAATATTTTTTTAATGTTTCTTCATTGTTGCTTTAATCCTTAGGGTAGGCATTTTTTTTTTTCATAATCAGTCTTTGTTACTGTGGTTAAAACTCCTGATAGCAATCAATACTGTAAGTTGTCCAAATATTTTTTATTTACTTATTTATTTTTTTAAAGACATAAATCATCTGTGGAAGACACATTTGTAATAGTGTTGGGAAGGATCATTTTACTGACTATGAATGAATCTTTTTTCAAGTCATTTCAATCATTGTATTTCAGAAGAATATAACCGAAATGTTACATGTTAACAGCCAACTTCCACAACACATCAACTTATCCAAACTTTGATCACATTTAGAAGGTCTTCGGGCTTTGCAGTCTGTTAGTTTACCTCACCTCCTGAGCTGAGGAATTCGTTCTTTTGTCACATCACATCCCCATAGGTTGAACCCAAGTAGTCTGTGCCGGAAACAGAAATGATTAGTTCACCTCCCAACGTATGTCTGTAACAGTAAAAAAAAAAAAAATGAACTACGCGCTTTTTTATGGAAGGTTGGGAATTATTAACTAATTTCTGTATCCAAATACGGCTGTGACGTGACATGACAAAAGAACAAATGACTCAGGAGGTGAACTATTCGTTTCTGTTTTGGTTCATGCCCTTCCACAGCACACGACAAACAACAGCCATTGGACCGGAAGTCATTCATTTCCAGTGGAGAGTCGTATGGGAGCTGTGGAGGGTTCCGATCATATGCGTATGCAGAAAATTCAGATCCGATTTGAGCTTTGGATGTGTTGAAATATCTGACCTTCTGCGGCTAGACCGTATACGACCAGCTGAACCGATATAATGTATTCTAATCAAATCAGCAGCAGACAACAGGTTAAACAACAACAGATACATTCTGTTGAATTAAATTGATAATTAAATTGATAATTAAATAATTAATTTGAATTGACAAATTTATCCATTTGTTTTCTGACAGGGAACACATGGAACGAATCATCGGTCCATGACAGCTGTCACAACCGACTAGTGACTGTGTTTACTCCTTTCTTTTCAACCATTGGATATGAAAAAAAAAAAACGTCTGTTGTATTTGTACTTATGACGAAGAGCTGTAAAATATAGGTGAAAAACTATGCTGCCAAAATAATAAATAAAATGCTTTCTTAAATAGGCAAAAGAACGAAATGCACGTTTTCTTAATATGATAATTAAAAACCAATAGACTAATGAAAACGCAGGACATTTCCTCAATATGCGATGTGCGGGACAAGGGGTGAAAATGCTGTGCAGTACAATGCAAAGCGGAACAGGTGGTCACCCTAGGTACAAGTAAGAGCTCTGTAAGTTGTTTACATTCACTTTTTTTTTTGTAATGTGCTTTGAGACATGAGGTAATTTAACACCGTCTCTCGTGACACTTTGCAGACTCTGCTCTGGTTGTTCATGTGTTTTGAACGACGTGTGGCTTTGGAGACACTCTGAAGAGAGGGTGGGATCTTATACTTTCAAAGCTGGCTATTGCTAGCCTCGCTGAAATTGCCTGCCCTGCCTTTAAATAGTAAACAGTGTATCTGTACCAGTCCAACTAGATTTAATATGTATTTTCTGAAAATGGGTTTAATATAAAAAAGAAAAACAGGTCAAACTAATTCAATCATTAGGCTCAATGCACATTGGTTCTTGCCCTGATACTGTAATAGTATTATGTTGTCCAGTCTCTTGTGCTTCACACATGGAATTCAATTTCTACCGTCTTGGCAAAGGCCAATTTTTTTTTTTTTTTTTTCCATAAGAAAAAGAACATTGTGACCAGAGAGCAGCAAGAGCTCATCATGTTCACAGTGATTTTGAAGTATGTGACTTTAGATGAAAATATTTGGTTCTTAGTATTACAATTGTACAGTACAGTGAGATACTCTCTCTCTCTCTCTATATATATATATATATATATATATATATATACTGTAGGACCAAACCCCGGCCACACTGTATTACGGGTGATAGTAGGGATACACTCAATCTGGCAACTTTATATGGCTATATTTGATGTTAATCACGTTTAAAAGCCCTTCTAAATAGGATCTGTAATCTGTGCAGATGAACATTTTTCAAATTGTAGAAATTCAAAATTATTTTGACAGTCATTATGGATTAAGATTTGTAACCACAAACTCAGTACCAACAGATAATGAGAATGAAAATAGTGTGATAATAATTATAAAGTTATAATAAAGTTATAATAAATTATTTTGGAATGGCAAGAAAAAGGTTGTTGACATAAAACCAATGCAAGGGGCAGAAACTTTCAAATGTCTCTAATCGCTTCTTTATAAATTTCACACTGCCAAGATAATGAATAATTGATTTATCTTTCCTGTTCATAACTCAAAACTCAGTTTTGGAACTTTAATCTACTCACAATTTCACAAGTTCTGAAACCATTGCTAACAAAGACCCTTTCTCAGACAAAAGAGGCTTTCAAAGCCACATTGTTAGTTGAGCAGATTGAATAATTAGAAATTAGGTTTAGTCCCCTCCATTCACATGGACTGAGCTCTGGACCAGGTCAGGTGATTGTGTGTTTGAAATAATAAGGGGTACAAAAATCTACTCTACGTGAGCTGACAGGCTTGACGAAATGTAGAAAGTCCTCAGTATGTGCTGATTAATGACTGACAATTGCAGGGACTAATTTAAATAATGCTAATTGGCCAACGGGATAATGATCCATACATTTCCTCTAATTAGAGACGGCACAGTTCTTTGTGATGGCGTTGATGGGATGGTTTCGGGCTGTTGAGCAGGAATGTGCAGTGCAACTGGCAACATTATGTAGACTAAAGGTAAATGGATAAACCTTTATGGTTTTTTTTTTGTTTTGTTTTTTTAGCACATGTGATAATATGCCTTGAAATGGTTATTTTGGCTGTGGTATCAAATGAATAATGATCAATTGTGAATAAAGACATCATTAAGACGATGTTGGCTTATAAATTACATTATTACTATGTTTTTCCAAAGGCTGAACATGCAAGTGCTATCTTCTAACCATCTGGAGACAGATAATAGCCATGCAGGTTATCATCTTTTCGTAAAGTGCATGGGTAAGTGAGTTATGAATAATATATACACAAGGACACTCTATATTCATGTTCATGTTCTCACAGCATCTTCAAATTTCCAAGTAATTCTAAGTACAGCAGTCCATAGCAATAGCACGCAACTAAGAGGAGAAAAGGATGAAAACATTTGCGGCATCCTTGAATTCTTTACTAAGGCACAGGGCTGGGCAAAAGTTCTGAATTTAGGAATTGGCTCTCTTCATGAGTTGGATTTTGAGTTGACTTCCCCACACCCGTGTTGAACTGGAATGACAGGAAGAGATATTCACTGAATAACAATTCAGAGATGAATTTCCAGTCACACAACAGAAATATTGTTGGGTTTTTTTGGTCAAACTTTATATTAGGTGGCTTTAGGACAGGATTGGTGATATGGTGGGTTAATGAGTAATGGAAGTGTAAAAAAAATAATAATAATAATAAATAAATAAACGCATCCACCCCTACTGGTTACCAAAATTCTTTAAAATATATTCCTTTTAGTTCAACAGAAGAAAGAAACTCATACAGGTTTGGAACAACATGAGGGTGAGTAAATGACGACAGAATTTTTACTATCATTAAAATATCCCTTTTAAGATTTTCACCCTTACATGTAAGCTGCATAATATGGAAGCTTGTTTCCGCCACTGAATAAAAAAATAAAATAAATAATTGCGACTTTTTATCTCACAATTCTGACTTTTTTTCTCACAATTGCGAGATAAAAAGTCCGAATTGCGTGATATAAAGTCGCAATTGCGAGTTATAAAGTCAGAATTGCGAGATATAAAGTCAGAATTGCGAGTTATAAAGTCAGAATTGCTAGATATAAAGTCAGAATTGCGTGATATAAAGTCAGAATTGCGAGATATAAAGTCAGAATTGCGTGATATAAAGTCGCAATTGCGAGATAAAAAGTCAGAATTGCGAGATATAAAGTCGCAATTGCGAGTTATAAAGTCAGAATTGCGTGATATAAAGTCGCAATTGCGAGATAAAAAGTCAGAATTGCGAGATATAAAGTCGCAATTGCGAGTTATAAAGTCAGAATTGCGAGATAAAAAGTCAGAATTGCGTGATATAAAGTCGCAATTGCGAGTTATAAAGTCAGGTTTGTGAGATAAAAAGTCAAAATTGTGAGGTATAAACTCGTAATTTTGACTTTGCTCGCATTTCATTCACCACTCAAGTCAAACACGGGACGCTGGAACATATCATTTTATAGCATTTAGAATGGAAAAGATTATAGAGGATTATTTTCGCCTCGGTTTCACAAATAGAGAAATCTTGATTTTATTGGAGGAATCACACAACATTAAGCTTAGTCTCCGGACTCTTGAGAGAACATTATGCAGGAATCAGTTGTGGCGGAGACGCAACAAAACGGACGAGGCTGAAGTGGCACATTTTATACACCAGCAGCTTCAGACATCGGGACGGCAACATGGTTATCGATGGATGCACCAGAAATGTTGGTTGTCCGGAATTATTACTGACAGAGAAACTGTCCGTCAGTTGATGAGACTGTTAGATGGACAAGGAGTTGATCTACGTGCTCATGGTCGTCTACGCAGACGCGTATATAACAGTCGCGGGCCAAATTATGTTTGGCATATTGACGGGTACGACAAATTAAAACCTTACGGAATATGTATAAACGGATGCATTGATGGATTTTCCAGAAAAATGATCTGGCTTGAAGCATACAAAACGAACAATGACCCACGAGTAATTGCAGGTTATTTTGTACATGCTGTTGCTGAGAATAACGGATTTCCACAAAGAATTCGCATTGACCACGGAACTGAAAATACTCATATAGCAGAGATGCAAACATTTTTCAGAAACACTGCAAGTGCAGAATGTGTCACTCTTGGTCCAAGCACTGGGAACCAGAGAATTGAACGATGGTGGTCCACTTTGAGAAGCCAGTGCATACAGTTTTGGATGGATCTTTTTGAACAATTAAAAGAAGACGGACATTTTGTTGACACTTTCATTGATAAATCTCTCATCCAGTTTTGCTTCCAACATTTTATTCAGGTAGGCCTATTTTATTCAATTTTGTTCACTATCAGAGTGGTTATAGAGAGTATGGCCTATTGAATTTGGATTATAACTTTTGACGTATAATGACATAATTTTGTTAATTAATTTGACAAGACAATATTATATACAGTGTATATATATATATATATATATATATATATATATATATATATATAATATATATATCCTTTTATATTTCCTTTTTGTTTTATGAAGGAAGAGCTTGATGAAATTGTCAGTGCCTGGAATTCCCACAGGATACGGCCAACTCACAACCCACGTGCTCCCAGTGGTCGACCTTCAATAATGTTTGCTGTTCCCAGCTTATATGGAGTGCAGAATTTCTTGCATCCAATTGAACAAACAAAACTGAATATTTGCCAAGAGGAGTGTTTATTTAAAGACTATCCTTGTGACGAGGATGTCTTTCAACTGTGTGTAGAACTCATGACTGAGCATAACCTTGTCATGTCAGATGATGTTTATGAAATTACAGACCTTTACCTCCAGCTTCGCGAATTGATCCTTCAAGGACTGGACGCTGAGGACTAGATTCACCATTCTAAATTAATAAACATCACTATAAGCTGTGAAGGTATTGTTTCAATTGTTTTAGTATTTCAGATGACCAAAATATTTAAATTGGAATAAAACTTGAACTTGAAAAAAACTTAATTTTTTTATTAGGTCACAGCCATTCATGAGGCAACAGAGTATCAACGGCTTCACTGGAGCTTCTAGCATGCTGTCAAATTGATATCTTGTTATCTGTTTATTTTCAGAGTTATAACATGGCAAAAGCACAACCATCAGAATAAGAGGCATAGATGTAATTAAAACACTTAGAATTTTTTTCAAACAATTGTAAAAAGTTTGCCTTATTTTTTATTTTATTTTTCCAGCCACAGTAATTTACATGCATGATTTATTGCATTGCATTATACTGTCAATACTTCAAACTTGAATACAAATGAAGTGCAGCAAGCCTTTTTAGATGGACAAGTCAAGACAATGTTTTGAACCTAAAAACTAATGTATTTATGGCTTGAAACTGTTCAAATTTGATGGATTTCTCTTCTGTTTAACATTGACTTTCAAGACTTTAAAGGGGCAGGGGACTGAAAATATGAACAAAAATGGGTTTATAGGTAAATTGATGTTATTTGTATTATCCCTGAAATAAATTATTAAGAACTGAATTTCTTATGGTATTTAGATTATTAACTGTAACCTTGTTGTGGTACATTGCTCAAAACAAAACCTTAAACTTTCTTCTCAGAATGGCAGTGCTGTATGTTCTCTAAATCATTTAACACTCACGATGAACCTAAATGGTTGTACTAATTTTACATGGTACATCGGCTTTTCTGTTTTGTGTGCCTCTATTCAGAGCTACAACTGAAATAGATTTTAAAAGTTCAGAATTTGGAATATTCTTTAAAAAAGACAGTCACAATTGCAAACTTTATTGTGCATTATTTATTGGTTTGTGGAAGTCACTCCATCTTTAATGCACAAAAAACATTGGCACCATGTATGCAGATTGTGTTGGTATTTTATGCATAGTGGTTAACCAAACATGACAACATGTGGTACAAGTAAGAATAATACAAACCACAGTAAAACAATTTCTATAAAACAATTTCACAAAACAGTTTAACCTATAGCATGTACTAAAGGTTCACAATAATGTGACACCCTTTTGTATACAAGCACAAAGTTAAATTATGAACACTGTATAAGTGTTCAAAGCCATCTACAGTATCTGACTGAAAAGGTAACATGAACAGTAGGTTGCACCTATGTGATATCTTTCACTATTGAAATTCATTAACAAAATATAAAATAAATGATCAAAAACATAATAAAAAAAGGTTGTTTGAATTTAAACATAACCAGCAACAACTAAGGAAGTAAACAAAGAGAATGTTTTACTTTATGTATAAATAAATGTAGAGTACAGGTGAAACTTGAAAAAATAGAATATCAAAAGTTAATTTATTTCAGTAATTCAACTTAAAAGACTCATTACATGCAAAGTGTGATATTTCAAGCCTTTATTTGTTATAATTGTGATGATTATGGCTTACAGCTTATGAAAACCTTTTCACAATATTCTAATTTTGAATTTGGGGTTTTCATAAGCTGTAATCCATAATCATCACAATTATAACAAATAAAGGCTTGAAATATCACACTTTGCAGGTAATGAGTCTATAGTTTCACCTTTTAAAGGGTTAGTTCACCCAAAAATGAAAATTAAGTCATTAATTACTCACCCCCATGCTGTACCAACCCCGTAAGACCTTCGTTCGTCTTCGGAACACAAATGAAGATATTTTTGATTAAATTTGAGAGCTGTATAACTACCACATTGGCTCCTAAAGGACTGCCTCTTGACGGCCCAGATAGTCAATGAAGAAAATGTTTAAATATCCCAAGTGACTACCGTGGCTCAACTATATGTTTATCAAGCGACGCGAATACTTTTTGTGCGAAAAAACAAACAAAAATAACGAGTTTATTCGACTATTTCTTTTCTTCCTTGTAGGCCAGAACGAGACTTCCTTAGATTTCCACGACGCATGCGTGAGAATTGCGATCTGCTTACACCAGCTTACACTACTTCAGATCGCAATTCTCGCGCATGCGTCGTGGAAATCTAAGGAAGTCTCGTTCTGGCCTACAAGGAAGAAAAGAAATAGTCGAATAAACTCGTTATTTTTGTTTGTTTTTTCGCACAAAAAGTATTCGCGTCGCTTGATAAACATATAGTTGAGCCACGGTAGTCACTTGGGATATTTAAACATTTTCTTCATTGACTTTCTGGGCCGTCAAGAGGCAGTCCTTTAGGAGCCAATGTGGTAGTTATACAGCTCTCAAATTTAATCAAAAATATCTTCATTTGTGTTCCGAAGACGAACGAAGGTCTTACGGGGTTGGTACAGCATGGGGGTGAGTAATTAATGACTTAATTTTCATTTTTGGGTGAACTAACCCTTTAAGTTGAATTACTGAAATAAATGAACTTTTGATATTCTAATTTTTCGAGTAAATGTATGAAGAATGAACCATTAACTAATTAACAGTTCAAAGCCATCTGACTGACGAGTTGACATGAACAACCCGTGAAATTTAACGCAAACAGTAGGTTGCAACTAAATAATTACGTTTTCACTATTGAAAGTCATAATCAAAATAAATCTTCAGAAAAAAAGTTTGTTCGACATCCAACAACTAAGTGTAACCTGTAATTTAAAGTGAATAACCATTCAAATTAAAGTGAATGTTTTACTCCATGCATACACGTGTATAATAAATTTTAAGTGTATGAAGACTGACCCATGCAAAATAGGATATGAGCTGGCCATAAACAGTTTCTGACATTTTCCAATGTATGTGCCAGTGCAGCTAAATTATGTCCATTACCCAGACATTGCTTTCAAGAATTTTGTTCATTTCAGATCGGAAATCTGGATAGTTGTCATAGTGTACTGACAGCCTCAGGAAACAGCCACAGGTGTGTGACACTGGTCTTCTCTCAAACCCTTTAAGGTCTGTGAAATCAACTGTTATAGTTTTATCTATAAACAAATCTGATCCTGTACAAAATCTCAGAAACAGAGACAGTCGTTTGGCATCACACTCCCGCAAGTAAGCTGTCAAATGCTTTGAAATGTCCTTTTGGTGTGCATTCATTGCTTCAGGGAATTTGAGAGATCGCACAATTTTCCTCACTGTTGGTTGTAGTGCACAATACACATTTTCAATTTCCTGAAGGTCCTTCCTCAGAGGTCCAAGTATGCTCATCCACTGTTCAAGAACATAAGCAGGCTCTTGAATGAGAGTCTTGTGAGCCAGTTCTTGCAAAACTTGCACAAAGTTTTCTTCTGTTGGAATTCTACGACAACTGTAGTTGTCCAAGATCTCGATCAATTCCTCCTGGTCTGCACTACAGAAGTCTGTTCTGCAACTTTCTAAGACAGCACACTCATTTTCTGAGACATACTTTAAAAAGTTGTCAATCAGATCACTTTTGACAGATCCTTGTATTGCTTGCTCCAAGATGACAGGTGCCAGTTTTATTGGAAGATACTTCTCTTTCTTCCAGCCAAACAGAATTATTCGGGCAACACTTTCCCACTTTTCTTTCCCAAAATCATGCCGAAGAAAGGGAACTTTAAAATTGTTTCCCAGTGTGCATTGATCATAAAATTCCTGCCAAAATTCTGATAGGCAATCTCTGAACACTCCACCGAAGTCATGGCCCATCTCAAACTGTCCATTTGGGAGGAGCAACTTCACTTCTACAGCACTCTGTGTGTGTGCAAGGGTTTCATCACAGAAATGTGCAATAAGTTCTGAAAATATCTGTCCACGATGAACAACAAGAATTTTTTTGTCAGGAACTATGGGTTCCGGGCTCAGAGGCAAAGTGTCATCTAAGGATTGTTCATTTATTTCAGTGACTTCTCCAGTGAAAACTGTCACTACATCGCTTGAATCAAAATAATCCAGTGAGGTCATTGATGAACTTTGAAAAGCGACATTCAGATCATCTGTCAAATTTACATCCTCTGCGGAATGTAAGGGAGATGTGTCGTCGTTGTCTGTACTTTCCACAAAAATTAAATCTGTGTCTGAAGCTTGAAAGAGGTCATTCATTCTTCTGGAAGAAGTGGGAAGATTTTGATCCTGATTATTTCTGTGCAAGTCCTCTATTGTGTCTGAATCTGATATTTCCACTCCACTTTCTGCTTCCACTTCCCTCGCGACCTTTCTTGTTGTGAGGTAGAACCTCATCATTGTGAGTTTGGATGCATTATACATTTCCCCCACTGTAGTTTCATGATCTAGTGACACTTCCTGATAATTTGTTAGATCCAATTCAAACTCAGAAACACTTCCATGAGAATTTTTTTCATCCGGGAAAAACAAACGAATTGCCTCCTCAATCAGTTCTTTCCTTTTCCAGTCTTTTGGCACACTCAACTTCCTTGTTCCCCCTCCCTTTTTTGCTCTCATTTGAACAAAGCCCTGTCCATCATAGTGCATCCACCCAATCTCAACTTTTCTTTCAGTACGCTGAGAGATGTTTGTTCTAGTTGCATGGTTTTCAGTTTGTGAATTGTCAATTTTTTGTCTTTTGCTAAGTTTTGATTTGAGGCGCTCAAACAGCTTTGACTTCCTGCAAGTTGGCTCAGTTTCTTTCCTCCTACAAAATCCCAAAACTGCCAGTCTGTCTCCATATGAAGGAAAATAGCTTCTCATCTGGTCATCAGTCATTAGCAGTAGGACACTGACATCAATCTGCAAATAAACACATTTTTCAGTATTCAGTACAATAAACAAAACAAAATGTTGCTTATATTCATACAATTCATACAAGCATCTAGGGCTGCGTTTACATTGAAAAGACAAGTGTTATCAGCGTGTCCAGGTTCGGAAGTAGTCGAGGACGCATTGTGATCGGATCTCAGTTTATTGGACTTACATGATACTATGGGTGTCATTTTTCAATTTAATTGTGCAACATTATCTGAACGAGGTGATCGCCTGCAGAATCAGTCAGTCATGAGATCTTAATGAAGAGCTGCATGCCAGATGAATCGAAATCTGAATTTTTTTATGTTTTAAATGTTGAATGTTTGTATTGTTTCAGCATGTTTATCAATCTCCCATTTCTGTCAATATAGTCATTGCAGGCTATAACCTTAAACCCAGATGATGATTAACATGATCAGTTATTTTTGTATGATCAAGTTAAACTCTATTCCTTCATTAAAAAACTTAATTTGATCTAAGACTGGAGATTGCGCAGGAAAGTAAAGTGAGTGAGTGAAAGCAATTGGTACATTTGTATCATCTTTACTCTTAACCTGGTGTCATGCCACAGACCTAATTTAGATATTATGCCGGAAACAGAAATCCGATCAGATATCCAGATACAGAGGTTACTTATGTGAAAAAACGTGGCATGTCCTGACTGGCTAATGATCCGATCTGCCTGATCAGATCACGGAGACCGCATGTTAATGGCAAGTAAGCAGCTTAGGTCTGGGTTAATCATACTTGTATTATCCCTGCATTCAAGAAATTGTTTGTACAAACGGAACATTTTACTAAAAAAAAAAAACAAAAAAAAAAAACAGTCGGAGCCATTTTTGCATTTGCCATTTTGTCATTATGTCATCTCACACACAATTGAGCATTTAAGCCTTTCTGAGCAGAAAATGCTATAGGCTTGTTAGTATCAGTAGAAAAAAAAATCATCATAGGTTTGTTCTAGCATGTTTTTAGGTGCTTTTCAGTGCTTTTACAATAGATTAACTTCCCCACAGTAGTATCCACATTATTTTAAATGCAAGAACGGCTCTGCCTTTAGTAAATTTGATGTGTTGAGTCTTCCATTTCCAGTTATTTTAGCTGTACAAAAACAGTATGTCATGAAGCTTGACATAGCAAACTGGTATTTACAATCATTTTATTGGTAACACTTTACAAAAAGGTTCATTAGTTAACATTAGTTAACTACATTAGTTAACATGTTCAATATGTGAACAATACTTCTTCAGCATTTATTAATCTTAGTTAATATTAATTCCAACATTTACTAATACGTTATTAAAATCAAAGGTTGTATTAGTTAACATTAGTTAATGGACTGTGAACTAACATGAACACACAATGAACAGCTGTATTTGTATTAACTAACATTAACAAAGATTTATAAACACTGTAACTAATGCATTGCTCATCGTTAGTTCATGTTAGTTAATGCATTTACTAATGTTAACTAATGAACCTTATTGTAAAAGTGTTACCATTTTATTTTAACTAATTATCATAAACAAACAGATTTCTAGTACAAGTAGTTTTACCATTTACTGAATTAGGTATTAAAGGGGTCATTAAATGGGTCAGGTCAAAGGCTAATAAAGTAGTAAAGAGCTGCCACATCGTAAACGAATGACAGATATTTTAACATTTTATTTCCTACAAGGTATAATTGTATATTGAACGATTAGATTAATGGTGATTAATTCACACATCTAGAATCACTTTTGTTAATCTGAACACCCGAAAAAATATATGGTATACACATTTAAATGTAAAAAAATACACATTTTTTTTCAAATAAAATAAACATTAAATAATCTAAGAAAGAAATAATCCTGTAAGTAGGCCTAAATGGGCTTAAAATGGTCACTTCCTCTAAATACTGAGAATTTTCATTTTGGGGTAAACTATTCCTTTAATTTATTCATTTCTTGGTTAAATATTACCTTGTCCTCCTCCAGCCTTTGTATGGTGGTTTCTGGAATGTTCCTCTCCCTCAGAAAAATGATAAAATCGTCCATCCTGTTATGATAGTTTAACAGAAATGAATAATGAGAGCAAACTGAGGCTGGCAAGTTAGGCCAACATTAGCCTAAACCATGTATGTAAGCCATAAAACCAATCTGTAGCCGATCTCTATGGTCAAAATGTGCTGTGCATGACAAAGCAAAAAGCTCCTGTCCTGATGCAAAACAGTTTTGGTACAATGACAAATACAGGATATTAAATAACTATTTGTAAACATAAAACCAACACTAAAATGCAAAAGAAGGCTAAACGTAATAGACAACCTTAGCACGTGCACGTTACGAAAAGTCACATTTTATACTTGCCCAACGTATTTTATTAACACATGATAAACATCTTAAATGACTATCATGTCAAAGAGTATGATCGTACCTTGTCATCGGAAAATGTCCATCCAAGCTCTGTCTTTGACGATGAAACGGAAGACTCTGGTCACAACTCGTGGCATACTTCCATCCCAATTACGAGAAAGGTCAAAGTTTATATCAATTGCGCCAAAAAAAAGTCAGAATTGTGAGTTTAAATCTCGCAATTGCGACTTTATATCACGCAATTCGGACTTTTTATCTCGCAATTGCGACTTTATATCTCGCAATTCGGACTTTTTATCTCGCAATTGCGACTTTATATCACGCAATTCTGACTTTATATCTCGCAATTCTGACTTTATAACTCGCAATTGCGACTTTATATCTCGCAATTCGGACTTTTTATCTCGCAATTGCGACTTTATATCACGCAATTCTGACTTTATATCTCACAATTCTGACTTTATATCACGCAATTCTGACTTTATATCTCGCAATTCTGACTTTATATCACGCAATTCTGACTTTATAACTCGCAATTCTGACTTTATATCTCGCAATTCTGACTTTATAACTCGCAATTGCGACTTTATATCACGCAATTCGGACTTTTTATCTCGCAATTGTGAGAAAAAAAGTCAGAATTGTGAGATAAAA
Organism: Pimephales promelas; assembly: GCF_016745375.1. Next base: position 15,598,493 of record NW_024121543.1, on the reverse strand, counting down.
AGTCGCAATTATTTATTTTATTTTTTTATTCAGTGGCGGAAACAAGCTTCCATAGCATAATGCTGTTTGACTCTGTTTTGAAGACTAATTTGCAGTAAATTAGAGGAATGTGGAATATGCTTGTCGTCCGTGGTTCATGAAATGAATTCATTTATTAAATGTAATAGAATACATTTTGTCTTGTTTAAAACATCTTGTTTAAATGTTTATAACTTGATGTTTGTGCACATTAATGTACTGTGGTAATTATAATTACTTATGTAAACAAATAGGACATTTTTTATTCACAACAGTGAATTAAATGGGAAAAAAACAACATAGAAGCGTATATTGCCCGAACCGGTTATCATCTTGTGAAGCTGTCGCCTCAGACCTCAGTGAAGACAAGCTGTGATGAAAGGCCTCTCTAACTTCGAGGAGACATTCAATCGGCAGTCTCAAGCACAGCGGCTGCGGAGGAAGGCCAGAAGCCAAACTATCCAACCTGCCTCAGAGTTCACCTGCAGGTTCTGCGGCAGAGATTGCCACTCAGAAATTGAACTTTTGAGTCACAACAACCAACTCAGCACCGGTGACCTGCACATATATCCATAGTTATATAGATACATATACTGAAACAGGAGAAGTCATGATCATCTATATAGATTAACATGATCACATTTAAAAATCAGACATGAAGTTTTACTTTCCCACCAAAAAGGAAGGTTGTCTTGTAAATCCTTTATATTTTACACCATGTACAGCAACTTCTAAAGGCACGTGTTTCTGTAGCTCATTTCTAAATGGTTAAATTCTTTAAAAGCCTACATTTACAGCTGCAAATTTCATTTCAATTGTATCTATTTACTTTTAATGCAAATTATTTAATTTCTCCATCCTGTACCTCAATTAAAATCCAGAAACTTAATTGTAATATAAAGGTATAATTCACCAAAAAATTAAAATTCGGTCACTTTACTCACCCCAGTGTTGTTCAGTTTGTTTGTTTTTTTTCCCCCCGTCAACTGTCTGGTTACTAAGAATTTTTAAAACAATGTGTCTTTGTTTGTGTTCAACATAAAACAAGAAACTCATACAGATTTGGAACAACATAAGGGTGGAGTAAGTGATGATCAAATGTTCATTTTTGAGTGAACTATCCCTTTAAAAGGCATCACAATTACATTTCGCAAAGGCGCACTACCCTGCTTAGGTAAATGTAAATCAGTATGCACATCCTTATAATCGTATTATATTATCCTAATGCTCCTTCAATCTCCGACCACAATGTACTGTATGACCTCCAAAAAGAATTTCAAAACATCTTTGTGCCAGTCTTAGAATAATTTATTTGGCAAAAGAGTTAAGAAGAAAAAAGTGGGAGAAAGGTAGACAGTTGTGATATTGCAGCTATGTCTCCATGGCTCTAAAGTAGGATGACCCTCTTGTATAACCTTTGTGAAGCACATAACTTGCCGAGCAGCCCCATGGCTTGTTGCCATGGCACTATGTAGACGATGCTCCCTCTGAATGATGGGCTCATTGCATGCTGCTGAGAAAATAGCATCATCCAGAATGATTCATCTTCTAGGAGCACGGTGAAGAGTGCACACAGAACGCTCCTCACAGCAGCGAGGGCTTTCATATTGGCAAGTGGGAAAATTAAGAAAACGGCTCACAAAGAATTTTGTAAAAATTACTTTTCTCAATTTGGATGCTCGATGCTGGTTGAAGAGCACAAACTCCCAATTCAAAATTTCACTCTGGCATCCAAATTGAATCACAGCTTAAGAGTAAAAGAACAGCAGAAAGCCTTAGGCTGCGTTTACACTTGGCATTAAAATGTGACATGTATCCGGATGTTGTCCACATTCACATTGAAAAAAAACAAGTGTAAACTCAGAAGATCGGAATGTTATCCGATCAGCGTGTCCAGGTTCGGGGGTAGTCGAGGACGCATTGTGAACTGTCAGATCAGTCTGTCAGAAAATAATGGACAGATGCAGTTTAGACAAGAAATTAAACTTGTTTAAACCTTTTAATACATGTTAATCTTTAAAACAGTTTATTTAGACTTACATGATACCATGATCTAAGACTGGAGATTGCACAGGAAAGTAAAGTGAGTGAGTGAAAGCAATTGGTACATTGTTTAATTGGTATCATCTTTACTCTTAATCTGGTGTCGTGCCACAGACCCAATTTAAATATTATGCAGGAAACAGAAATCCAATCAGTTATCCAGAGGCTCTTTAGTGTGAACAAATGTAAATGTGCCATGTCCTGATTGGCTAATGATCCGATCTGCTTGATCGGATCACCGTGATCACATGTTAAATGCCAAGTGTAAACGAAGCCTTAGAGGGAATGTAGGCTAGATGTGGTATCAGAGGAGGAATAATTGCGTTTGCTGATCTACTGTAATCAGAGAGAAAATTCTTCAATTAAAGATCACCATGAAGAAAAGTAATAAACAGGGAGACCAGTGGCAATAAAATTAATACCACAAAGGCAATGAGGCTGCCTCTTAATTATAATGAATGGAAAATTAGGTTTAAATTATTCCACTAAAGTGTGCATTAATTGTATAATCTGATGCACAATAGAACTTAATTCAGGGGTGTGAAAAGTTCATTACCTATGATATCCATCATGCCAAATATTGGCCATCGACGGCTCGTGGGAGGGTCATAAAAGGTTCGCTCTCATCCCTGAGCATTGTTTAATATCCACGTCTGACTAATCATGTCTTTGCTCACAGACATTTTTGGAACTTCAGTTCCTCCCTCTGAGTTTCTAAAGTCTGGCTGGCTCAGAAACACATCCAGATGGACTGCGAACTGTCAATGCTTGAGGAAAACTAACAAGGGAGTCACCAGTAGGACTCATTTTCCATTGCAATACAATAGGAATCTTTATCAATGTTGACTCTACCCAATATTTCCTTTGTGATAATGTGTTGTTTGCAAAGGGTTACGTTAACTGTTGAATAGAGTTTATTGTACACTGAAAAAAGGTTTTCAAGCAGTACCTCGTTCAATTAATATTTTTTCTTTCATTTCAGTTTACTATTATTAGTTTTATTCTTCAATTTATTTTTTTTTCGTTCTAAACATTTCTAAATATAAATATTTTTCATTAAGATCTTAAATAAGAAAAAATAGTTTCGACGAATGTACAATTTCAAGGTTACACACGTCACGTGCCAGCGCTCGACCAGTGACAGTCACCAGACCGCTCTTCAAGTCTCTCCGTGGTGGATCACAATCAACCATTACTGGACCAGACAAGAGAGAATCAAGTTGCATGCATCGCAGAAAAACTCTGGTAAGTGAAATAAACAACCATTTATCGTTAAATGTGCGGCTGTATTTATAGTAATGGTAGCTTAACATACATTTTTTTGCCAATTTTATGTAACTTACGTCAGTTTGAAAATGTTAGTGTTGGCTAACGTTAGCTAAATTTACACAATATGTCGACGTTAATCAATTCCTGACCGATTTCAAAACGCAACATACCTGTACGTTTAAAGAAAACCCGTGGCTTATTTTGATTTTACTATGGTGATTAACGTGAACGTTTAAGCATTGAACTGAACGTAATTCGAGTCAGCCGTATAATAATGTTAAAACAATTAACCTGATCAACTAACTTAAGTGAATAAGCTAACATACATGTTAAGGGGCTGGTTTAATGGTTCGGTAGCGCATTTATGACTAACGAAATACGCAATTTATTTCTAATATTTCTCCATTGGCAAAAAAAAAAATGCTGCATTGGCGCCAATCGGGCGACGTCGGTTGGTTTTTAAACAAAAACATAGTACTAGCCATAGGACACAGGGGGGCAGTAAAGCGTAACGGCACGTTGAATTCAAACACAGGATGCTGTAAGAGCTAAGTTACGTCATCAATCCGGAAGTCGGCCATTTTGGAGGCACTGAACAAACAATGCCACTGATTTGAACGGACTCGCAAATTTCACTGATTATTTCTGCAGAAAAAAGGTCCAGTTTTGGTCTGTACTAATCGGTCGCATTGGGAAAAACATTTTGAGTTCTATAGACAGCCAAAAGTTAAAGAGAAGAGTGCAAAAACTGATGAAAGAAGGCGTTTGTGGTTGAGAGAGGCACAGCATCCGTATCAACCACATCATCATGTGTAACGTTAAATGAAGCTTTGAATATGGCTAAAATGTTGACGTAGTTAACTATAGCTACATTCACACTGTCAGTCCAAATCCGATTATCTTTGTGTCCGATTGAAATCTGATCTAAAATTATGTCCACAGTGTATCGCAACTGTTCAGATCCGATTTGTGAGTCCATGCAGCTGTTGGGCAATACGGCACTGACATTGACACTTAAGGAAGGGTTTGCATTTGCATTAGAGATGTTGTCTTATTTAAATTTTAGAACATGAAAATGTTTAGCCACCGCCGCCATGGACTATACTGCGTTTTGAGCTGCAGAACTGGAGGCTGTTAAGTACAGATTTTTATATATAATATGTATATACATATACTTCACCAGGTGAATGCTGAGTTCTTGAGGGTCACCACAATACCCCTTGAAGCTAAATTCATGGAAAAGCTCGATGAGAGGTGCAGTGAATTAATGCAGGTGGTCAGAAAGAAGGGTGGAGCCATTCGTGAGAAGACAAAGCTGCTGCCAATTGTAGAAAAGGTATATATGTTTTTTACTTTAATGTTCACCATCATGTCATCTCAAGTCGTCAATACATTTTCAATATAGATTATTTTTAGCAGTGGACATGGTCTTGGAACCGTTTTAGCTGGAGGTGTCATATACTTAGCACTTTCGTCATGTTTTTCATGTTTAAAAGGATGATCTGGAGTAAAATCAACCTAGAGTCATTTATCCTATATTTGTCATTTTCCCATGGTTGAACAATATAACAAAACAAATTTATATCAAATTATAACAAAATTAGAGCTTATTTAGGGAAATCAGCCAATTGGCTTAGTGAAGGCGCTAACAGCGCCAGGTGTGTATCTCGTAATTTACCCCACTAACAATGCCCAGAATTGTACCAAACGTACAAATAAGAGGAGGGAGGGTCTAGCTAGCCTCCATTTTGTTTGGCAAAATTTTCCCAACAACACTTAAAGCACCTTTAGCAAACCTTGACAGACTGACAGTAAATGCATGGATTGACTTAAAGAGAGTTCACTTTGAAATTAATTTTTGGTATGTTTTATCCTACCTCAAGGGCATCCAAGATATAGGTGTCTTTGTTTCCACAGTATTTTCAGTTTTGATATTTTTAGGTCAAACCGTTGTTGTCTGTCAGTCATATAATGGAGGTCTATGGTCACCACCTCAAAGAGCATGCACAGAGAAGTCCAAATTAAACATGATTTAATGACTCGTAAATGTAAGTACACATTGATGGCCTAAGACACGAAACAAGCGGTTTGTGTGAGAAAACGAACAGTATTTATATCGTTTTACCTCTTGTAATCACAGTCACATCCAAGTACTCTGAGGGCGCGGGCACTTCTGTCAGCGCAAGCGCTGGAAAGCCCCGAAAGTGATCTCTCATACATCTCATACATTTACGAGTCATTAAATCATGTTTAATCTGGACTTCTCTGTGCATGCTCTTTGAGGTGGTGACCATAGACCTGCATTATATGACTGACAGACAAAAACGGTTTGACCTAAAAACATCAAAATTTCAAATACTGTGGAAACAAAGACACCCACATCTTTGATGCCCTTGAGGTAAGCTAAAACATACCGAAAATTAAAGGAGAACTCCGGTGCAAAATGAACCTTTGGTCTAATAAAACATCGGTACCTAGTCGACCTTTCTCTGAGATTTGTTTTCATGATAATTGAATGTAAAGAGTTTTATCTCTAAAAACTGTTTAGTGTATAACGCTAGTATATGAGGGCATATAATAAGTAAAGAGAAATCGCTAGTTAATACCACGAACAAGGCTCAAAATAGCCCCACACTAAAACAATAACATAATGAGGCTCCATACATGCAAACTGAAGCATTGAGAACTTTGTAAGTGTACGGACCGTTTAATAAGAAGATATATTATAAAGACAGTCCACTTCGTGTATACAGGCAGGAGAAAACAGTCTCGACAATTCGAACCACGAACGCTGTTCACACAGTTCAGAAGTTGGCACGTCGTTCGTGGTTCGACTTGTCGAGACTGTTTTCCAAAGATGGCGCCGCCTGTATACACGAAGTGAACTGTCTTTATAATATAACTTCTTATTAAACGGTCTGTACACTTACAAATTTCTCAATGCTTCGTTTTGTATGTAGGGACCCTCATTATGTTACTATGTTAGTGTGGGACTATTTTGAGCCTTGTTAGTGGTATAAACTAGTGATTTCTTTTTACTTATTAAATGCCCCCATTACCAGCGTTATACGCTAAACAGTTTTTAGAGATAAAACTCTTTACATTCAATTATCATGAAAACAAATCTCAGAGAACGGTTGACTAGGTACTGATGTTTCATTAGACCAAAGGTTCATTTTGCGCCGGAATTCTCCTTTAATTTCAAAGTGAACTTTCCCTTTAACCATTTTAATTTTTCCATAATTTTTACTATCTTGATGCAGGATACTGACGTTGCTGTAAAGAGGGAGATTGCTCTAAAAAGTTTAATTGTTTACATGGGAGAAGAAGTGGAGGACCTCATCAAGGATTTCCTGGTAAATCAAGATTTATTTAGCAATGGGAAAATTCTAGCTAAGGCTGTCAACTTCAAAATTAGCCAGCTGACTGTTCAGATATATGTCTGAAAACAGTCTGACTTGTATAACAGTCGCATAGACTTGTATTTATATTTCAAAAAGGAATTAATAGAAAAACAATTTTATAATTAGTTGTTGGTAACCTTTAATCTGGGGGGGAAACACAACCTGTATCGATTAATTATTCTTTCTCTTTTCTTTTTTTTCCTCCCAGTTTTCAGAAAAGGAAGAGGCTGAACAAGTCCTTCAACAAGAAACCATCGCAATCGTTGTAATGAGAGATGCACAAGGTGTACCCACAAACATTGCCATCATTTTAGAGGGTCAAGAGGTTCTGAGCGGCTTGCCCTCTGTCGCAAATGCGGTTTCCATTCTTCTGGGCCTTCTCTATGCTTTCAATCTAGAGTATCCTAAGACAATGAAACTGACTTTTGAGTACATCCAGAAAGTCATCATGGACCTGGACCCAAAAGGCATGACCAAAAAAGTGAAGAGGCTCTATGACCAGCTCTACAATAGAGCTTAAAGGTCTTTCTAACTAGTTCTAGTTATATTAAATAACTAATTCAGGCTCTGCACACAGTTTAAGTCTGTAAAGAATGTTTTAAGTGACTGGCTACAGTTTAAGTAATAGGTCCAGTATTTTAGTAGAAGTACCTGTCATGTCTTGAAGCAGTCTAGTTCAGATAAAATTGCGACAAGTTTAGTTGGAAAAACTCTGTGCTTCCATGTATTTTCAGCAATGTGTTGTTGTTTTTTTGTTGACAACATTTGGAGTAGAGATAGTGAAATACTTAACTACAGCTGCATTTCTGGTAGTGTTGAAACTGAGAAATTGTTGCATTTTCCTAATTCTCTGCAGGGTTAGTTCACCCAAAAACTAAAGTTCGGTCAGTAATTACTCTGCCTCATGTTGTTCCAACTCTGTAAGACCTTTGTTCATATTCGGAACACAAATGAAGATATTTTTGATTAAATCTGAGAGCTGGATCACTCCTACATGGGCTTCTGAGGAACTAAAACTTGCCGGCTCCAAAAAGTTTTTAAAGACATTGTTAAAATAGTCAAGTTTTAGTCCCTTAAAAGCCTATGGAGGAGTGATCCAGCTTTCAGATTTAATCAAAAATATCTTCATTTGTGTTCCGAAGATTAACGAAAGTCTTACGGGGTTGGAACAACATGAGGGAGAGTATTACTGACCGAACTTTCATTTAACTATCAATTTAAGGCTGTTGTAAGGTCAATGTTTGAAGTTAAAATGACACTTGAGCACTGAAATTGCTGATGTGTTTAAATTGGTTAATAAATCTTTTTGCAATGCAAGTTATTTGTCTTTTTTTATCTATTAGATTTTGGATCGATCAAATATTAAGCAATGTTCCTTGATGGGAAACATGTTTTATTAAATCCGTATGTTTTTGTTTGTTTAAAATTAATAATTTCTATTAACATTTATTTTTAAAAATAATTGTTTAATTAAATCTATATATAATTGATTGGAGAAAACAAATAATTTCTAATACATATTTCTTAAATGAGAAGTTTTGTTTCAATTAAATCTATAGATTATTGTTTAGATCAAAAATAGAATTTAAATTAATTGACTTTCTTCAACATGAAAAATTTACTTTGTACCAAGTTTAAAAAAAACATTTTCATAGACATAGAAATTATTGGTTCGGCTAAGTTATTTATTTTTCATTGGTTCAAGTTATAAAATATAGATGTGAACCATTACCCTAAAATTTTTTAATTGGATGAATGAAAATATTTTTTCAGTGTAGAATTGCCTATGTAGTTTGAAAGGAATCTGAAGTCCGAATCAAAAATTGTTATCTCACCCAGTGGAGTTTCATTCTCCAACTGCCATAAAAAAAAAAAAAAAAAAAAAAAAAAAAAAAAAAAAAAAAAAAAAATCAAATTTAAAAGCACAATGATTCTGGAGTCTTGTAAAAAAGTTTACCAATTTCCAAGAAAGCAGGAAAAATACATCCAATTGAAAGGTCTCTTTTAAAGACTTTTTAAAGTTTAAGCTTATTTTGTATGTTTAAAGTTAATCTTATAAGTTTATTCTTAATCTTTATGTGTTGTGTATTTTATATTATATACATTAATATATTATAAGAATATTCTATAATTATTCTTTCTTTGGTGAGTTTACATGCATGCAACTTTTTTGGGGGGCAAAGGCCATAAACATAACAGTTTAAGCAAAACTGAAATAAATTTCTCCCTAATTATCTCGAATGTCATTCTACTGGCATATACATTGCCCCTCATTTATCATTCTTGAGTAGAAACAGGCGCATATGTTGGCTTAAGATTATGCTTACACTTCTCTCACCGCCTGATTTATGAAGCTGTGCGTACCTTTGAAATCCAGGTGTACACAATACCTGCCCTTGATAAATCCCGCAGCTGAAAACGATCGTCATTAGAATAACACGCCCCTAAATATTCAAGTCTCCGCTCCCCCCACGCCCTCATTTTATGCCATGGACACACGGAAGACGGGAAAGAAGAGAAACTTCTCTGACGTGGAGCCGAAATGACCTATCACAATGCATTATTTTACAGCACGTCTTTTGAATTAGCATTCAACTTCGAATCGCATTACATGTATAATAGTGATGATGATGATGTGATGTGGAGTACCATTCATTCACATTAATAATTGCATGACAATTTGTAATATTATTATTCTTATTATTATGATACAGATTATTGATGAAGGAAGCAGCTATTTTTTTGTTGTTGTGTAATAGACTGGGGTGGGGTTTAATAAGTTTTACTTCTTCCCACTCCATTTCAAGCATAAGTGTTAAAAGTTATTATTATTGTCTATCTTTTCTGTTGTCACACTATCTTGCTTGAAATAATTAAATAATGACGCTTATTGTTATTTAGAAGAAGAATGTCGTTATTATTATTTTTATTATTGTTATTAACATTTAAAAGAAGAAGAATGTATTTTTTTTATTATTTTGTCAGTCTGAATTATTTTTTGGTCATTGAAAGCCTTTCATCACTAAACCCAGTCCGTGCGCACCTGCCGGGGATAATCCTGAAACATCAGGGTAAAGAGCATGGCTTGCAACTGAAGGAATACATATGCTTACAAATCAAAAGCTTTGGTAGTCAAACAAATAAAACATTGAAATCCATATTGCACAAAAATAAACAAAAAATATTAAAGTTTATAATTACTATATTGTTGTTGTTTTGTTTGTTTTTTTCATAATATATCTTTTAGTTTGTCAGTGCGTTTTGTGGTGTTAGGAATTTTTCGGCGCATTTCCGCACTAACTCAAAATGTGCGTACACCACCTCCTGAGCTGGTGTAGGATTTGAACGTGCCGTACGCCAATGTCCATATTGATGAATCTCAAAGTCACCGTGGTTTTGGGTGTACGCTATGTGTACAGTGGAAATTTGCCAATGTGTGTGTATATTTATGCTTTCACGTCGAAAACACACACACACACACACACACACACACACACACACATATATATATATATATATATATATACAGATGGTGTACATGTAAACAGTGGTAGTCATGACTACAAACTACATTTAGACCATCAAGCATAGCTGATCTCAAAACATTTAAAAAAATGCATTTGTTTTACAGACTGAGGAAAAAGTTGCAAAGTCTCCAAAGGAACAAACACTGAAATCTGTAGTAGACATTTGCTTGGACCCCCACCCCACCCAAATAATGTTCAGCATAAATCCAGCAACCTATGATTACCAGCCTAGAGCTTTAGGCGCTCTCCACCATTCTGTCAGTCCATGAAATATGTGTTACAGTATCTGCAAATAGAGTGTAGTCCTTCAGAAATATGCTACAGTGTATCAAACTTGAGGTCCTTTGAACTTAGAAAAGAGTTTTCTATTATTGTGCCCTGGCAACACATGTGCCTTTGTGCCATAGTCTCCCAAAGATGACTATGTTGATCAGTAGGGAGTAGCTGCAATTCCAAGGGGGACAAAACTGCAGATCTAGCCAGCTTTCAGCCCTGATGCATCCTGATGCTTTGAGATTAGTTGTTTAAGTTGACTTGCGAGGTGTACTTGGATGAAAGCCTTTGAAATGTCAAAGAAATCCTCACAAGACACATAGATAAGGCAGTAATGTTTTTTTTTTCTTTCATGAAGAAGTCATGGCTGAATGTGTCAGAGCGCCCTATTATAGAATCAATCAACTGGATCACACTGAGAAAACAGCCTTTTTCATGTTTTGGATGAACATGACATTGAAAATGGGACTGGAAGGAAAATATAATTACTTCAGGGTCATTCTCATTTAGGGTACATTTCAAATAAATTGATGATAATTTTATATATGTATATATATTACATTCTATAATCTCACACCAATATTTTATGCACTGATTTTGCATAAAAGTGAGTGGGTCTTGAGTTCAAAGATAAAAAAAAAAAATAATTAGATTAAAAAGACAAGATTATTTACATTAAATGTATTCCTACAATCTAAATACCTTCTTTGAAATAAGAAAATATTAAATTTGATTAATGTCCGCAACAATTCTGTCAACTATTACTACCCAAACAATGGTTATGTGATGTAATGAAAACAATAAGAACACATTATTGTAAATATCCTCTTAATTATTATTTTGTTTCTATATTTCTCCAATGACCTTTTGTCAATGAGTATATAAATTGCACATCAACTATGTTGGGTACATATTTATTGATTTTATTTCAAGTAAAATTTTAAATGTTAGATTAACCTGATTAAGAAAGTAACATTTGGTTGGCCAGACGAGGGCTGCCATAGAAATCATGAGGCAAAATGAGGAAATTGTCAACTATGTCACCTGTCAATGTTACTAGTGTCAACTATGTTACAGTGATTGTCAACTATGAATGCTAAACAATGCTTTTGGGTATAGTTTACAGTGCTGGTCAGAATTGTTTTAGGGTTGCCGCAGTGAGGAAAATTTCCCACCGGTTAATCGACGTGTGACAACACCGGTAATCCCGGTGTCACCGTGGAGGGCGGGGCGGGGGGATTAAATAGCTTTTAAATGCGTGCGCGTTATACTTTCACTTTCGAAATAAGCGTCAATTGGCAACTGGCTGATAATAAAACTTATAGACAGAACTTTTAATAGCATAATGAACGAATAAAATATAGACAGAACTTTTATTAGCATAACGAACGAATAAAAATAATGCATAGGCTGAAAAAAGTAAAATCGGCAAACTGTGGGCCCAAACAAATAAGAACCATAAAACGTTTATTAACGAATAAGAAAATAAAATAGGCCTAAATAAATTACACAAAGTTTAAATAAGATAAAACCAAATAAAAAGAGACGAATATAAAATGAAAACTTCAAAAAGGACCTTAGCCTACATGACATACTTTCACTTTCGAAATAGGCGACAATTGCAATTCAGCGTCAATTGCTGGAATGGACAAAAAAAAAAACTCGCTGACAATTAGGGTTGGGTATCGAGAATCGAGTATCGATTGGAACCGAGACTAACTTTTCGTTTTTCCCGGAATCGTTCAAAAGTAAAAATGTCGATTCCTAGTTTCGATATTCACAGTCCGCCGAGCGGAAGAAGAAACCGCTGAACAACACCAACGAAGAAGCGTCTACCGGAAGTGTTGGCATAACCACGCGAGTCGAACATGAGTAGCTTACGTCGACGATCCAAAGTGTGGCTTCACTTTTCTAAAAATAACGAAATCTCGGCAAAATGCAAAATTTGTGACAAAAGGAGTATTTTTACAGAAGGAGTATTTCCTTCAGAAAGGATTATTTCCTTCAGAAAGGCTGTTGGTTAGCAAGGTTAGCTAAACTTTTTTGACCCTGCCTCTTAAAAGAATCGGAATCGAGAATCGTTAGGAACCGGAATCGAAACAAGGAATCGGAATCGGAATCAGAATCGTTCAAATTCAAACGATACCCAACCCTACTGACAATAAACTTTTATTTATAGACAGAAATTGTATTAGCATAACAAACGAATAAAATATAGACAGAACTTTTATTAGCATAACGAACGAATAAAAATAACCCCATGCATAGGCTGAAAAAAGTGAAAATCGGCAAATGGGCCCAAACAAATAAGAACCATAAAACGTTTATTAACGGTGCATCGCGCAAACGCAGTACTAATTGATTGTTGTACCTGTGTGTCTGTCTGGCTTCTGCGGTCGATGTTTTACTGCAGTGCCCATTTTGGCAGCCTCAGTCTTGTGGTGCGCTTGAAGGTGCGTGTATAAATTACTTGTGTTTCCTCCAGATGCTGCAACCTTTGCCAGGCAAAGTTTGCAGATTGCCTCATTAACGTTTTCAGGTTCCATTTTTGAATTTGGTTTGAACCCAAAACATTGCCAAACAGGCGCTTTTGCATTGCGTTTTTGTAATTTGACTCACGTTTTTGTTCTCGTCTCCACACGCGCTAAATGGAATCCTGATGCTTGCTGATTTGTGACGTGACTGGCTCTTGGCACGCACTGCGCAGTTCATTATTAATTATAATGTATGCTCTCTTCTGAACTAAATAATTGAAAATTATTATTTTTAATTAATTCAAATAAATATTTTAGCAAAAACGAATACTTTAAAACGGAAGAGAAGCAGCGCCAACATGGATCTGGGAATCTAAAGGATCTGGAGAGATTATGTATGGAAACGTAATAGGAACGTCTCTGATCTCTTGTCAGGTGTTCTCCAAACTAATCAGGCATTATAGGAGAAGACATAGAACTTATCTTGGAAAAAGGTGCAAAAAAATAAATAAATTAATTAAAAATGCTTCAACCATGAGATGTTTTAAATGTGCTCTATAAATAAATGTAAAGTTTAAGTTTAATAATAAATAGTACATTTTCCAATCTTTTTTATTAATAGTATTAATTTTGAAATTATACCTTTTTTAAGTGTATATATTGTGTAACAAATGTGAAAAAGCAGAAAAAAAGAAGATCATGACATGTTCTATGGGAAGAATGAGAATCTATGAAATCTGGGAAGAAATCAGTGTGGAAACATGTTAAAGGTAGCAGGCTATTTTTCTATGGCACACTGCAAACATAATGAAATCTTTCCATTTCTAAATATGTTGCCTTTTTGACTATTATGCTAAAATGCTTAGGCTATTTTGCTTATTATGCTTATTTCGTCTGCAACAAAAGCTACACAAATTGTAACTAGCATAGCTTGAAGTCTCCTTCTCTGCTTACATAAGTATTATGAGATGTCAACAAGGTACAAAATATAAATAAATAAGTGTCATTACATATACTCGGCACTGATTGAATTCATGGAGTTCAATTTTATTGCTACTCTGTTGTACTGATAGGGTCTCATTGAAATGAATACCAAAGCTGAGGTCATTTATCGTTCCCGTCTGCTCTGCGCATTCCAGATCGCTAACAAACAATCAAGATACCCAGCATGCAGTCAGGTTTTGGTGGTCCCTGAACCTTCAAGAAAGCACAGATTGGTTCCAGCTCACTGGATCCTCCCCATTATTTAATGTATTCCAGTCTATTACCACTGCTTGCTGTGACACCTCATTCCTTTCCACCAATATATAAGAGGTCATTCAATAACTGACACCTCCCTTCCATGCCATAGTCACATTTCTGTTACTGTTTTGGCATGCGTCACAGCTGTGAAGCACAAATTCAAAGATATATCTGCTGACAGAGATTTCCCTCATGAGAGCCACAGTAAATGCATTTCTCTCGGATGCCAGACAGATCTGTCGAAGACTATTGATCATGGTACAAAACCAGTCATAAAATCACTGGATGACAAGGACGATGTCTTGATGACAGGAAAGAATGATTCTTTTATGTAAGGTGAATTAGGTTAATAAGGTAAAAACATTTTTGTTACACAGTTATTCAATATTTAGAATGACATGCATGATATAATGTTACTTTAAAAAATAAAAATAAAAAAACAATACAATATTGTTACCACAAAGAGCGGCTTCTACCCGATTTAACCCATATCTGTTGTTTTGTTTGTAATAAATGCATGTAATAATAAATTAATGCAATTATCATTATTGACAAATAAAACCAGTTAATTTATATTTTTAAAAGAATCTGTAACAATACTGGGCAATTCATTTCTAATTCTACCAATTTTACATTTAGATTACTATAGCCATCTTTTAACACCCATGTAAAGTTAAAACCACTAATAATTTATTAATATAACACAGTTAAATGCGGTCTTGAGCAAATCCCAAAATTGATATCCTTTTTATGCTCTACACATTATAATGTTGGGAGACATAAATACTCGGGCTGTCGCGGTAACCGCAATATTGTAGTACTGCGCTTCTGACATGTCAACCGCAGAGGATTGCACGTAACCGCAGCAACTGCGATATTCACGTTTTTTTTATATGGTTACCCTTCTTGTTTTGAACTTAATGCATGTGTATTGAATGTTAAACAAGTTCCTAATGATAGCAAGACTGTTTATCATGGTGATGTGTAGCCTACAGGCTTCACACAGACAGTGAATGAGAGAGATCGGCAGAGCACGTGCAATTACCTGCGTCTGTCTTTGAAGTCGTGAAAAGCTTGTCGTGTCAAAGGGAAGCGAAATATTTGTCGCATCATCATTTTAACGTTCTCTTCACGGGTATTTTCCCATAAATGCGCGTCAGCAGCAGTGCTGGTCAGCATCCCACAGCACAAGGAAGCCACGGGGAAATAAAATCAGTGAGTCACGCATTGAATTAATGCTATATGGGTCTCTAATAAGTGAAGCATCAGCTTCAGCGTTGCCCATGCGACGCATTGCTGCTCAGCTGAGCCTTGAAAAGTTGAACCTCAAAGTTAAAAATAATTAACATCTTGTTTCTTTACATCTCTTTTAATGAATCAGCTTTTTTACACGTGTTCGTTGAATGAACGGTTCAATGACTCGCTCAAAGTCCGTTGTCATAACAATATGTGCGCTGAGTGAGAGTCTTTCAATGCGCATATACTGTAGGCGCTGTTTAGTTTCGGTTACATTGGTTACTAATGTCCTCGTTTTTGTCCACATCGTAAACTTTATTTATAGCAACAAATACATAAATTAAATAAATAAATAAATGGTGGTAATACCGCATATCGCGCTATTGAGCCACTCAACATTACCGCAAGGGAAATTCCATAACCGCGACAGCCCTAATAAATACCCTTTAGAACATACTAATTTTAATGTGTATGATTTAAATTTCTGCATATGATTTATTTTCCAAGATTGTTATAAGAACATTTTGCTAACAGTCTGAATGTTTAAAATATCCATAAAATATTTAAAGTATTTACTCTGGTTATGCAAGTATTAAGGGAACATTCCATTTTATCATTCAGCAAACATTATGAGAATGCTACTTTGGAATATTCTCTGAGCATTCTGAAGCATGGTTGTATCCAGCAAGATCTGGCTACGTCCAGTGACTTTGGTGAATAGTGCTGCTGGCAACAAGGGAAAGACAGAGGCTCAGTGCGGGGCAGCAGTGGCTAAGTGGTTCATGTAGGTTGTCTACAAACCGGAAGTTTGGTGGTTCAATCCCCGGTTCCACCTGACCAAGTGTCGAAGTGTCCATGAGCAAGACACCTAACACAGCTGTTCCCAACGAGCTGGATAGCGCCTTGGTCTCATGTGTCACATTGTAAAGTGTTCCTCTACCAACAGGGATATGATAGGATACAAACCAGTGAGGAGCCAAGGGAATAACCAAATGCAACAGGCTTTGGGGGGGGGCAACCCTTCGGTGAAGACTCCCTCATAGGTTCCCCCATCCATTTAGTCAAATTCTCACCTCAGCGTTCTTTAGGCGTCAAGAATTACAAAAAATAGGGAAAGAGGGAACAATAGCAGACTCAGTGTTTACTCAGCAGGATACAACCACAGTCTTTGAAGAAATACTGCTCTCCTGTCTTTTGTTTTCTTTCTTCTTCTCTTCCTCTGTGCAGATACCACTTGACGGCTGTCCCGAGACCCATATAACCCGACCTATTCACCTGCGTATGAAGACACCACTTCCAGAAAACAACGAGACCCACTGCCGAGCCAACTATCACAAAAGGATAAAGAAAAAAAATACACAATGCGGAGACCCTCATACGGAACCTTCAGTCATCCATCAACATGATCAACATTGTTGTACTACTCCTAACCATCAGGACATCGCATAAAGTGAAGACTCCATAATCCTTGTTTTGCTGGAAAGGTTGCAGGCCACAGCCGAAGATGGGTGCATTCCAGGACTCACTTGTGCACAAACATGATGTCTTGATGTCATCATGTCTTGATCTTTCAACAAAATTACACCAGATGACTGAACTTAATTCTTCCGTAAGAAATTCACGGACCCTAATTGCATGTTTGTTTTCTGTGTTGGCATGCAATTACAGAAAAGCAAACACAGAACATGAGTTTATGTGCCTGTAACTAGCACAAGTTACAATAATGAACTTTCTTAAAGGAGAACTCCGGTGCAAAATGAACCTTTGGTCTAATAAAATGTGGGTACCTATTTAACCGTTCTCTGAGATTTGTTTTCATGATAATCGAATGAAAAGAGTTTTCTCTAAAAACTGTTTAGTGTATAATGCTAATAATAAGTAACGCTAATACTGGGGGCATTTATAAAGTAAAAAGAAATGGCTAGTTTATACCACTAACAAGGCTCAAAATAGCTCCACACTAACACAGAAACATAATGAGGGTCCATACATGCAAAACGAGGCATGGAGAACTTTGTAAGTGTACAGATCGTTTCATAAGAAGATATTTTATAAAGACAGTTCTCTTCGTGTATACAGGCGGCGCCATCTTTGAAAAACAGTCACGACAAGTCAAACCAAGAACGACGTGCTGAGTGATCTGAACTGTATGAACAGCGTTCGGGGATCGACTTATCGAGACTATTTTCTAAGATGGCTCCTGTGTGTATACACGAAATGAACTGTCTTTATAAAGTATCCTCTTATTAAACGGTCAGTACACTTACAAAGTTCTCAATGCGAGATAAAGAGATAAAACTCTTTACATTCGATTATCATGAAAACAAATCTCAGAGAACGGTTGACTAGGTATCAATATTTTATTAGGTTCATTTGCACCGGAGTTCTCCTTTAAGTGTCTAAATTTGTACATAATGTGAGAGTTATTAGTCCTCTCAAAGGGGGGGCTGAAGGAATACAAATTTATTATATGTTCCATAAAGTTTTAACAGTATTTTTAACTGAAAAGTGCATACAGTGTTTACCATTTTGAGGGCAAGACGATCAAGCCAACCATTCCAGGTGTCACACATTTGCTTTTGTTTATGCATTTCCTGGCCATTAAGTTCAAGATACAGCTCTGCTTTTATCCCTATGATAATGGTAAAGGTTTAACCACTCTAGTGGATTAGCAGCAGACTTATGCCTAAAGAAAAAGATGCTACAGGCATCAGTCAGTTGTCCTATTTCACTACTAAACATTGAAGATAAGATTTTCGTTAGCATTATTGCCCAGAGATTGTCCACCTACCTATTAAAGAATGGCTTCATTGACACTTCAGTTCAAAAAGCAGGCATTCCAGGGTTCTCATGATGCTTAGAACATATCAATTTTATCTGGCAACAAATTCAGTCAGCTAAAAAGTAGAGGAAGGAGCTCCATGTGGCAGTCCTGGATTTGGCTAATGCATATGGTTTAGTGCCACATGAGCTTCTTTGGGCAGCATCTGATTTCTTTTTCCAGAGTACCAATGTCAATAACACATTTAGTGAAAGCCTTTTTTGGGGATTTGCAATTTAGTTTCACAACTCCAGAATTCCATTTCTCCATTTCTCCTCTGGCTTTTCCCATGGAAATTTAAGATCATTAGAGCATCAAGATGGGTAGTAAGAGGAGAGCGCTTGGCTTCTGGTATGCGACTAGCACCAATCAGAGCATACATGGATAACATGACAACCATGACTACAACAGTAGCCTGCACTAATCGGTTATTGGGTAAGATAACCGATAATATTGAATGGGCATGAATGCAATTTAAGCCCTCTAAATCAAGAAGCATCTCGATAGTTAAACAAAAGGTAGTAGATAAAACATTCTTCATTAATAGTGTGGCAATACCAACAGTTTCTGAGAAGCCAGTGAAGAGTCTTGGGAGATGGTACGATGGGGATCTAAAGGACACAGTTCGAGTGGGAGAAGTTAGATGACAAGCAGTGGAAGGACTGAAGAGCACAAACAGCTGTGCTCTACCAGGCCAACCCGGTCTCATCCCAAGACGTCATATAACTGACGTTTTGGGACGTCTTTTGACCATACGTCAATATTCGCCTTTTTAGGGCCCCCTTAAACGTCGGTAGATGAGGTTATGGGATCCTAACTCTACCCCATACCTAAACCTAACCCTAAACCTAACCCGTCACCTAACTGACGTTAAAGGTAAAGCGTCAGTTGTATGACGGCCCGGGATCGCCATCTACCGACGTTTAAGGGGGCCCTAAAAAGGCGGATATTGACGTATGGTCAAAATACGTCCCAAAACGTCAGTTATATGACTTTTTGGGATGAGACTGTGTTAACCAGGCAAACTAAAAGTCTGTTGCTTTCGGTTTGGTCTACTGCCGATGTTGCTGTTGCCACTGACTGTGTACGAGGTTTATTTGACAACAGTGGATAAGCTGGAATAAGTTAATAAGTTCATACATCAGGAAATGGTTGGGAGTTCCAAGCTGCCTTAGCAGAGTGGGACTTTATAGTAAAGGAATATTGCAGCTGCCAGTCTCTGCTTTAACCGAGGAGTTTAAGTGCGCCAAGGTCAGACTGGAAAAAATCTTAGTAGAGTCACATGACCAATGAGTAAGGAAGGCAGCACCTGTGTTAAAAAAAAAACTGGTAGAAAGTGGTCAGCAAAGAAATCTGTGGTAGAGGCAAAAGGCTGCCCTTTAAATTGGGGATATCGTGGGACAGGTACAGCATGGAAGAGGGGGTTTGGGGCTCGGTTTAGCTCCTCCTAGATAGGACAAGGCAGGCCCAGCTCAAAAGAGGAAGCTGGTAGTCAACGAGGTGCGAAGGCAGAAGGAAAGGATGAGGTGTATAAAGGCCATTTCCCAGGCCAAGCAGATGAGATGGGAGAGTGTGGAACAACACAAGATGGGCTGGCAAGACCTTTGGTCAATGGAAGAGAGTAGGATCAGTTTCCTTATCAGGTCAACATATGATGTTCTCTCCCATCACCGTAGAACCTAAATCTCTGGGTAGGAGAGAATCCATTTTGTCCTTTGTGTTCATCACCTGCCACATTAAGGCACATTTTGGCAGGATGTAAGGTGGCCCTTAGCCAAGGTCGGTTTACTTGGCGCCATGACCAATAAGCTGCCTAGCAAAACATTACACACAGAAGACAATATTCCTCCGCCCAGGTGAGCAACCACCAAGAAAAGTTGTTAAAACCAATTCTCGCCCAGGACAACTGAAAGCTGTTAGTGACTGGAAAATGCTGGCTGAACTTATATTTTTCCACCTGAGATTGCCACCACTAACCTCCGACCAGATACTGTTTTGTAGTCTGGATCAGCACATATTGTTCAACTGATAGAGTTAACAGTGCCTTGGGAGGATGCTGTAGATGAGGCATATGAGAGGAAGACACTGCGGTATTCTCATCAAGCCACTGAAGCAGAACAGCAAGGATGGAGAGTCCAGGTTTATCCAGTTGAGGTGGGTTGTCAAGGATTCGTGGCACACTCTACAACCCGGTTCCTCAGAGATGTCAGATTCAGTGGCCAAGAGTTGTGTCACACAATAAAGAACTTATCTGAAACAGCAGAGAGGAGCAGCAACTGGCTGTGGTTGAGATGGAAAGATTCTGGCTGGCTGTGTACAGGCTGCCACACTATGGTTTCGTAGAAGTTTTTAAAAAGGTCTGTTGGTTTACTTCCTGTGTTTATTGTGTGGATCAGGGGTGGCATTTGGGCAGATGTTGTGTTTTGCGGTAGGTAGTATGCCATACGGAACCATTGCCACTAAATCTACTTTAACGAAGACAATGGGGCTTGACAGCCTTAGTTTCAGCGCATATGGCTGGGTTGTGGAGAGATTGAGGTTAGGTCACATGTGAACTATGAGGAAGGAGCAACCTCAGCAGCAGGAGGGATATAAAGGTCAGTAGGCTGGGCTGAGTTGAGTGGGGGACGGAGGGGGGTGACTCTGGAACACCAGAGTACACCAGACTCTGGAACACCAGAGTCACTGTTGAGCCCTCTTGAGGTTTTGTGGGCTAGTCGACGAAACACTAAGGATGGAAGGTGCCCACTTGAAGAACCTAGAGATGTCACCTACTTGCCTAAATCCAGACGGTTGTTGTGCTTGTCCACTGGGGAGACCTCACTGTAGTTGCAGCCGTCGTGTGTGTGCTGACGTGTGTGCTTCCAAGTACACTGCAACCGTTAACACCGGACAGAAGGAGAGTCACCTCACCATATGGAAAGAAGCGTAACTGGATGGAGAATCATTGTTTACTGTAAAGCTACATCTTAGTTTGTGCTTATCTTGGCGAAAGCCAAGTTTTAACGTCTACTCTCGTGTAATGGAAGTTTTGACCATAAAATTATTGGAAGGATGCTTGCTTATAACTTTGAGAGAACCTTGCCAGAACTAGTCAAACTTCTGGGAAAGTTTTGCATCCCCGTTTTTTTTTTTTCTTTTCTTTTTTTTTTTCTTGTTTTCTGTTGTTGCAAAGTTCAGATATTACAATATCACAGCCAGCAGTCATAGGTCAGCTTTAAATTAATCTAAACTCTCTTTGATTGAGTCCTAAAGGCTCGACCTGCATAAATTAGGGCATTACAGACATAGAAGATTGTCCCAGATAATCAAAAGTAGATGAGGTAAGAAAAAGCAGATGTAAGAAAACCTCTTGACTATGCACAGCATCTCATTCGTAGCACTGAAGTGGTGTGATATGACAGTAAGTTAAATAAGTCACAAGTGCAAAATATGTCCCAGATTCACTCTACTTTCGTAGACTGCTTCCCCAAAGTTTCCCCCAATCAACTTCTGACCATCAAAAACAATTTTCAGTTGTTCAGACCCCGCTGGAACGGACTGTTGTTGTACAGCGTGCCGTTCCTTCATCTTCATCTTCATCTGCAGCAGTAAAGCTCAGGCTTTTTATTGAACTCCACAGCCTTGTAGTGGCTGATTAATTTTCCATGATGTTGTGGTGCTTCTGCTTTATTTTAAGATGCAGTGCAACCTGCTCACTGCGGATCTGGCAACAAACAAGACAGCTTTCTCCAGTTGGATGGGAGGTGCAGAACTGTCATGGAGCAGGTGTTTAGGGAGTTCAGCTCTATTCCTTTGACTGCAAACAACTGTACCCTGGGACCTTACACATGCCACTTAACATTCACACGGTTCAGGACTCATTAGAGACCCGACAGCCTGGTTAGGGACTGTGGCATCTGGAGCATCGTCTAATCTTTATGTCATCAATGTCTCAGATCAAACGCTGCAAGTGTTTGCTCTACTTCACTATTAGGAAAGAAGGAGAGTTTGATTTAAGAGTATTTTAACCCCACCCCATCCCTCTCTCTTTCTTTCTTTCTCCACCACATCTCTCTATTTCTTGGGCAATTTTTATATGTCTAGACATGTGCTTGTACACCACCTAAAGATAAACCAGGCAAAAAATAAATAAATAAATAAAACAGGTTGTACGGAGATAAAGAGAAATTGATTGCTATGTGCAAAGTGAGCTATGATTGCACCACGATTTACGTGTTTTGTGTCCTGCAATTGTACATGCTGCGTAGAGATCTGAGTGTTTCTGATGATTTTTTTTTTTCATAAACACACACACACACACACACACACACACACACACACGTTCTGCAGCTCTCTTAGGGAGATCGGTATAGTAGGAAACAGGACTGTCAGAAGAGCATAAGAGAGACAGACACATCAGGGAGATGGGGAAGGCACGCTTGAGAGACTCCATCTCTTTACATACGCACACAATATGACTCTTCACTTTAAAGCTCTGTGCCGTTAGTTTTATTTGCCATTACACATCAGTTAGATGCAATTCTGACAGGAATTAAAAACCAGAAATGAGCATTAAAAATATTCGACAAAAGTTGTGTGCTGCATGAGCTACCAAGAAAATGCATAGAGGAAACCGAAGGCTATAGCTGTCACACGTTTTACTCCAGTTCACACAGACCTTAAAGTCTTGACTTCAATCAATCAGTCAATCAAATCAATCCCTTTAATTTAACAGCAACAGGACATGTTATCACAAAGGAAGCTGCTATAATAGTCAACAGATTTTCAGCTAAATTTTTATAACAGTTATAAAACAAAACAATCAATTAAACAGCACAAATTTAAAAAGTGGCATTAAAATACAATAAAACATTGTTTTGTCCAGCAAGCATTTTAATTAATAAATTGTACACAGCAAGGTTATTATACTTAACTAACACTAAATAAAAAATAAAATTAAAAAAAAAAGATTATTTCCTTTAAATAAAATATAAATATTTAGTTCCCATTCGTAGTCACTACGAGTTTCGTCGGATGACGGAGAATGGTTTCGCATAGAAAGCCAATCCTCTTCGAGTATTAAAAAACGAGCCAATGGCATGAAAATGCCATGGGTCTGCGGAATTTGCATAGCGTATCTCCGCCCCACCTCGTGAGTATAAAAGGAGGAAGCGTACGCAACCGCAGTATGTTTTCGCTTCGGAGCGAAGAGAACCTCTTCGCTCCAAAAGCCATTGAAGCCCCCCTGCGGCTCCCCTCCCTCCCGCACGACAACAGCAGCAGCCTTCACCCGGGCTGCGTCGTGGAGGAGGCCGCAGGAAGGCGCCACAGCCCCCTCAGGCCCCGCACCCTGCTAAACACCAGGCCAAGCGACATTCCTGGGACAGACTGCTCAGTGTTGGCATCGAGTTTTTCACAGGAGGCGGTAGCAGGCCCCCTCCTTCCCCCGGTGGAGGGCTGGGGGAGAATCTTTTGTTCTCAGCTCCCCGCTGCTCACCCACGGGTGGGCAGCACCCTGAGTTGGTTAAAGAAAAACTTGACACCATCACTGAGCACACGCCCCCGTCCCTCGCCACTCTCATTCTCCTCTGTCTCTGAGGGCGCGGAAGGGAGCGTGTGTCGTCCCTCGACTACACCACTCCCTTCCCCCTCTGTCGCCAGACCCCCGGCAGAGCAGACCCCCGTGGACCGCTGGTCCTTCCCTGGTCTCCTCTGTCGGGGAGCGGAGTTCTATTGTGCACCCGCGGGGGGAAACTCCCCAGCGGCTGTCGGTCTCACTGCCCCGCTGGGGGGACATCTGTGGCTCGGATGTTCCCGCTGGATCAGTTTCTGGGAGCTTGGTTAGAGCTCCCCGGCCTGTCCCGCTGGGTCGTCCGAACAATCAGACTCGGCTATGCGATTCAGTTGGCACAGTCTCCTCCCCGCTTCCAGGGAGTTCGCATTACGGTGGTCGGTGGCAACGACTGCTGGCGAAGGGTGCAATCGAGACTGTCCCTCCAGCCCAGATGAGGTCAGGGTTTTACAGCCCCTACTTCATTGTCCCCAAGAAGACCGGTGGGTTGCGACCGATCCTAGATCAACGCATTTTGAACCGTACTCTTCACCGACAGCTGTTCAAAATGCTCACGACCAAACGCATTTTCGAATGCATTCGGCCCCAGGATTGGTTTGCAGCGATAGACCTGAAGGACTCGTACTTTCATGTCTCCATCTTACTTCGACACAGACCGTTTCTTCGGTTTGCTTTCGAGGGACAGGCAGAACAGTACACGGTTCTTCCATTCGTGTTGGCTCTGTCCCCTCAAGTCTTTACGAAGTTCCCCTTCGTGAACACGGGGTTCACATCCTGAATTACGTCGCCGTTTGGCTGATCCTAGCACACTCTCAAGATCAGGTTTGCAAACACATAGACCTTGTGCTCCGGCACCTAACCCGTCTGGGCCTTCGGGTCAACTGGGAGAAGAGCAAACTTTGCCCCGTGCAGAGGATCTCTTTTCTCGGTATGGAGATAGACTCGGTCGCCATGTCCGCGCACACTCACTGCTGACTTGTCTTCGACAGTTCGACGGCAAAAGGGCAGTCCCACTGAAACTTTTTCAGAGGCTCCTGGGGCATATGGCATCTGCAGCCGCGGCAACGCCGCTCGGATTGCTTCATATGAGACCGCTTCAGCTGTGGCCTCGTGATCGATACTGGGGTTGCGTCCACTTCCTCCTTTTATACTCACAAGGTGGGGCGGAGATACGCTATGCAAATTCAGCAGACCCATGGCATTTTCATGCCATTGGCTCATTTTTTTAATATTCGAAGAGGATTGGCTTTCTATGCGAAACCCCCATTCTGCGTCATCCGACGTAACGTCTCCGTTCCCTACTCAGAGAACGAAGGTTACATCCGTAACCGTTTTCCTCACTGGATGACTCATGTAAAAAATTCCCAAAATACTACACATAAAAGTAAATTGTGTACAAAATGAATTGAGTATATGTGATGGTGACAATTTTTTTGCTTTTCAAGTTCATTTCAACACTCCTTTCTTAATTCTTGTCGGCCTTTATCTCAGCAAACATCAAAATCCCTATACAAAAAAGGAGAAAATGAGCTATTGATTTTTGCACTAACGCTTTTTTTTTCCTAGTTTCTCCCCACAGCATTATCATTCGAGAGTCTAATTGAAGGTCAGAGTCGGTTTCCTTGTCAAAGTCTGCTTCCTGACAGTCAGCCTGGCTCACAACAAAATGAATTATCTTAGTTTAAGCATTCCCCAACTAAAAATCTCAGGCAGTGATATTCTCTTACCCTCTCATCTGTGCATGTAGTTAACAGTATGTCAGACTGGCTGAAAATTCAGCTTTTTTAAAAGTAATTTGTGTGCCTGTCAAGAATAATAAAACCGTCCATTTTACTGTACTCCAGATTATGTACCATCCTGGTGAATGTCTGAAGAGGCCTCATTGGCAAATAATGTCACACGTCAAGGAGGATTGCTAATGATTGGTCTTAACAGAATGAGGTGGCTTTCCTCACACATCAGTCAATACAGAAATAAAATTGATTCACAATCGCCGGTTTAACAGGACAATTCACCTATTTTCTGGCTGTGGCAATTATATCTGAGGCCTATTCTTACATGCGTAAATCATGGCTTAGTTGTCTGTTGATACTGGAATAGAAACATGGTATGACAAAAACACAATCCATGCAATAAGATAAACTGTTTAAAACTAAGTACAGCAGTCCATTTAATACATCAATTGAGCATGACGTCAATGACATAATGACTTTGCTTAGAAAAACACTAAAATTAAAATCTTTCAAAGTCAGATGTGTGTGATTATTTGTGATAATATCATGCAATTAATTTGATTGCATTTTTAAATCAATTGTCAGCCCAACTTACAAGTTGTAAATACCACTAAT
Source organism: Pimephales promelas (assembly GCF_016745375.1). Next base: position 15,572,284 of record NW_024121543.1, on the reverse strand, counting down.
TTTTATATTTTTATATATAACCTTATTTATTATTTTTCTCAAGGTTGGCTTTGAATTTGTTGGCAGTCTCATAGAGAAGTGCACTGTAATTGAACTATTACTAAAATCATACTTTTTTTTTATGAACTTGACATATTTGATGTGAATGTACATTTGACTCAATATTGTCAGCCAAGTCATTGCCAAGAAAATACTGTTTAAGTACAAAACGGCGCGTAATGCAACTTCTGGCACCCACACAATGAAGCTTTGCCAAACACCTTGTGCAGCAGTGCTATGCTTTTCATTAAAAAAAGTACTCTACTGAGAATGGACAGATTGTTCCATTCCCGAGGAGACTCCCGAAAAAAACACGGGCGAAGCAATCAATGGATGCGAGCGCCCACCATGTGATGGTGTCAAACAGGCGAGAATGTACTGCAGGTGGACCTTCTTAGAGGGAAATCTGGTAAATCAGGCCATGTCCACACTAATGCATTTTATATTTTTCTCTCCGGTTTGGCCTTCCGTCCACACTGAGACTTAAGTCAAACAAAACGTAGCTTTTGGAATATGCTTTCTAAAGCTGATAAATTTAAACACACATTTTTCGCGTAGTGTGGACTGTGAAAATGGAGGTATTTGAAAACAATGACGCAAGTTTAGTTATGTGATCCATGTTGTACCAATAGATATTCATGTTTATCTGTATTGTACCTGTAATTTGCAATTCATTTTCACACTGTTGCTAAAATGTTACTTTGCACACTCTTCATATCACAGTACTGCAACGATGACAGAAAATGTACTCACATGTGATGTCCCACTGCCATACAGGAGAGCAGTTGAACAAAAACGCAGTTTTAAAATGGATTAAGAAGAAGTTTTACTAAATGATGTTTCTGTAACTGTACATCTTGAAGGCATACATTATCTTGGTATTGCCCTTTGAGCTATAAAAACTCATAACCATTATGCAATACTAAATAGTATTAAACAATGTAATACAACAATTTATAGAAAATATATATTTTATATACACATTTGCTTTGGTAAATCATAATTATGATTTTTTTTTTTAAATGAAATGATTTACATCTAAAAAATGTTTAAAATTATGACAAAGTTATAATTATAAGCAGTGTTGGGGTTAACACATTACAAGTAACATGAGATATGTAATCAGATAAATTTTTCAAGTAACTAGTAAAGTAACTAAAAAGTTACTTAATCAAAGTAGTAAAGCAAGTTACTTTGTTTTCCCATTTATTGACTGACAGCTCCTCTCCCCATGTTGAGAGAAATCAGGTGTAAGTGCAGAGGCGTTGCTTGTGCTGTGTGACCATGATGCTAATTGTAGTCCTAGACTAAATGGGAGCATACATTTACTCACCTCACTTGCACAAAAGAGAATCAGTAGGCTATTCATCAAAATGAATAAAACAGGGAAATGCAAGCTCAAAATATTACACAAACCTGCAGTTATGAAATTTAAGATTTTTTTATGAAGTTATTGTCATATAGAACAAAGAAAAATTATTAAAAAAATAAACAACCTTCTATGCACACATTATTATTATTATTATTATTAGTAGTAGTAGTAGTAGTAGTAGTAGTAGTAGTAGTACTTTCAATTTATGGAGATGTAGCTAAATCTACTGTACAGTAGCCTAATATAATTATTTCTATAAATTTTCCCAAGTTAAACTAAACTTTTATTTTGACGGGTTGTCATGAAGACCCTTGAGTTTCTTTGTATATGATGATAGTTTTTCTCAAATGAAATGGTAAATTGCTCATGAAGTGACTTTCAGAGCAGCTCTAGAGATGAATTTCATCATGTCGTCATATCTTTAGGCAGCAGAGACTGAAAACATCGGCCCTATTTTGCCATCGGAAAGATTTCGATGTGTAAAAAATTGACCAAATCGGCCGATATTATATCGGTGGCCGATATATCGTGCACCACTAATAATAATTATTATTATTATCATTATTATTATATTATAAGATAAAAGTCAAATGATGACATACAAAGCTGTGTGACATAAAAAGTATGACATAGAAAATGACTTTGTCAGTTTTGTAAGTCATTTTATATCATGTTTTACCAAAGCATGGGATAATTAAAGTAATTAGAAAATAATGGTACCCATTCAACTTGCGATAAGTCTACCAACGCACAGTGAAATGTAAACAACATCCGTTCCTACAAAGTCATTGCATATTCTTCAGACTTATTTATGGTTTACTGAGCAGGTCACTTCCCTGCTTACTTCAACAGCTGCTCCCAAGCTAACCCTTTCAAAAAACAAGGTTTTGAGGACAACACTTGACCTGCTTGCTGTCAGCTTTCTCATTGCCTATGAAGCTATATGATGACCTCTTAAAACAGCCTTTGCCTGGGTCAAATGAATTATTTATCTATCTAGGTTACATGCTGTGACATGTAAATGCTTCATACCCAATAGCCTCCTCCCAACTTCAGTCCCGTTGAGCATTTCTCTGCCTGTGACAACAGACAAAGTTCAAAACCCATTTACATATTTTACCCACCATTTTCCAACAATCAATTATATATGCATTTTTACGTATATTCTCTATTTTGTCTCACACTGTAGTTACCTTGCAGAAAGAAATACCAACATCTTAAATCGGGTTAAACTGTTCTGCTAGTCTACAAAACAAATATTACAAAATATGGAAATAAACAGATGTACTGTAACCTGAGATAAGTGTGGGGTTCTAAATGAACAGATCAGGTTGAATGGGCACAGTAGCAGGACACTACTGAACCTCTAAGTTCGTAAGGAAGATCTGAGACAGCCATTTCATTGCAACTTATGAAAGAAGAAAAATTGACTGTATTGGGACCATCAATTAAAATGAGTTCAACTGTTCAACTGCAAACAGTCAATATGCCCATTTCACAAAATGGTGACCGAGCCCAGGAGTAGGGTAGTGATACTTCCGTTTGTCCCGCCATCCTCTATGATCGCCATTCATTCTCAAAATGGACTGTCATTGGACTGTAATTTATCTGCCAATAGTAAGAATAGCAAGGTAGTAAGAAAAAGAATAGTAAGATGTAAGAATAGTAAGACGTTCTCAATTTTGTTAATAGTTTTCAGGGGACAGGTGCTTGAGCTTGCCACTAGGTGCCCAAAGTGCCCTTTTTTGTAATTAAAGACCCTTTTGTGAATGCCTGGCTATGCCGAATCGAAATATTACATATAAAATGTTACATATAATATTACATATAAAATGTATGTATAATAATGTAGCATTAAATAAAATGACCCAGATGACCTTTCACCTGAAGTCGACATCATCTGACGGGACTATTCCGCACGCACATTTTTTGAATTAACGGAAGATATCTTCAACACTGCAGCAGCTGGTAAATGGTGATTCATTTCCAGACTAGGGAAGTGATTTTGATGTTTATTTACTTTTACTTTAATCTCACCAAGATAATCTTACCTTACTTTTACTATTATTATGATTTTACACGAACAATGTAAAGAGAGCTTATGTTGTATACAGTATATTGCTACTATATTGTAGCAGCCTGTAGAAGTAACATTAAGTTAGCTTGTTGTTTGAGGGATACAAGTTTTACATTCACAGGCATCGAGGGATCTGGTCTTTTTAGATTTTTTGATGTAATTTGACTAAACTATTATTATTACAGTATTTATTTATTTTTTTAAATGTAGAGTGCCTTAAAATAATTGTCAACACTGATAAGGAATATACTGATTCTCATTATTTGAATTATCATTAAAACAATAAAACGGTTCAGAACAGGATTCAAATATAATTATTTTAAATATGATTCGATTTGATTTTTTTTTTTTTTTTTTGTAGCCACTCCGAAGTCCTTTTGCGTTTTACAGCGGGTGAATCTGTTGTCACTGGTGACTTTCATATGAACTTTTCTGGATTCGCCATCAAATTTAATTATATCAAGTGCTTTGAGAAAAAGGCTATAAATCTCCACCTCCAGAGATTCCTTTATGTGTACAGATGTGACGTAATGACGCAAAGACATGCTCAAATCTCTCAAGGAAATCCACCAGTACCACTTGAATTGAAAAACATTACAAGCTTACCGTTTTGAGGAAAGCAGATAGTTCTCTTACGAGAGGTTCTCTCGTACAGAGCAATATCTTACGCTAGGGTAAAACCTCTTTTCCACAAGATATTGAAGCCAAAAGTTATTCTTCATTTTGAATTTATGTAAATGCGTTGCGGCACAATGAAGACATAGGCAAGACAGCTTGCGTGCCTATTGGCTGTCCTGCGGCAACTGCAGCAGGCTATCGAGAGAGGCCCTTGGTGACGTCAGATTCAATGGGGCGCTTCGCGCCCACTACATCACAACATCACACTACATCATGGCCTGGGCCTATAAATACAGTTCGATGGGCTGATATAATCTGATTTTTAATCTCTTCAGCGAAGCTGACATGTCTCTGGATCGAGAGTGAAGAAGCTGCGCCGTCTGAGAAAAGACGGGGACGAATCTTTTCTCAGACGGCGCTTTTCTCAGACGGCGCTTTCCCTGCGGGACGAGTCTCTGCATCTCGTCGCCTTCTTGCTGGCCTCCTTCTCGCCGCCGGCGTTAATATCCTTATACTGAGTGTGTGTTCGCCTTTCTCTATCTAAAAGAGCAGCATCTTTTTAAAGACGCCTCGTTCCTGTGGTTAGTGCCGAGCCACACTAAGCGACGGGGGCCGCCATTTCATCTGCGTTTCCTGCCTGGGTAAGGATCATGCAGCTCCCGTGCTCACTGACGGCGGCTGCCGTCATCATTGCGAGCTATTGCCATGGTGACTCTGAGGACTCGCCTGGCATTTTTCTCCCGTTATAGTGCCGCTATAGTGACACCATAAAAAGCGCCATACTCAGCGAGTATCCGAGCCTTAGCCTGTCCGTGAAAGCTTGCCGGTTCGCCCACCAGCTCGCCCAGTTCCCTTCGAGTCTCTCACCGACAGACAACGGCCGCAGTCTGCCGCCATATCCACCATTGATGACGACGAGATAGCTGCATCTGTAGAGGAGACCAGCTGATCTATCCTGGTGTCGGACAGTGAGGATTGGGCGAGCAGGAGGAGTGGGCGGTGCCCACACACAACCGGCTGAATGGATGTTTCCTGCAAAGGCCCGTCCTTTTTCTTCGTGAAGCCTTGGAACGCCCCCTTCTCAGCCAGAGTGTGTACCTCTATCTCTGCAGCATTCTCTGTGGTGGACGGGGCTAAAGACAGAGGATATCACTCTCTTCCTCCAGTAGAAGAAGGTAGTAGCCCATCTTTGCCCTCCCTCTGCTGGATGGCAAGCTAAGATGGTGCTTCCTTCTAAAGCTTGCCGCACTACTTCTTCGCACCGTGAAATACGCTTCACAGGCCATTAGGCGGAACATGGCTTCTCTCACCGTTGCTGAGACACCTATGGCTGACGTTATCTGAGATGCCAGACTCGAAGTGCTCTGCGATCTACAAAGGCACCCATCTGGCCACTTTGGATCATCCATCAAAGATTACGCGGATATATTCGCTGAGGTTAAGAAGATATCACAGGCTATAGGGTATCTGGACTCATTAAAATCCACAGTTGAAACGCTTTTAACCTTTGACTTCCACGCTGGTAATTCGCTTACTTGCACACAAATGTCGTTTCCACGGCAACCCAGAGAAATCACAGAGTGTAATTTCTGGTATTCCGGCCACGGACGATGGTGTTATGAGTGTATTAAAAATGCCCACGATCCAGTTGTAGGGTATCTGGACTGTGTCATTTGGGACTCATTTAATTCTACATGTAAAAAAGCTTTTAACATTTGCTTGCGCCTAGTAATTCACCAGCGAGCGCCATAAAGTGCGTTCCTACTGGCGTTCATTGACACTTTCATGGTGAACGTGAGCTCAAAACACCCCTAAAATCAGCAAAGAGCCAGCCTCACACAGACGTTATCATCTCAAAACCTTCCCCCTTTCCAGCAAGAAGGAATCCCAGAGGGTGTGACATCTTTACGTTTTAAAAATCACTGATCATCAAGATCAGCTCTCTCTTCTTCGGACTTCTCTTCTTTCTCTTCTTCGGCTTCTTCCTGTGCCTTCATTTGTCCTTTCCTCTTAGTCTTTTGTTTTATTTTGTCAAGTTTTGTTATTCCTTTTTGTATTCTACTTTTAAATTCGACAGACGAGTTGTGAACTTTGCCTGAATTACTTATTTGGTAACTTGCATCAAAGACCTTTAAAGGTTCTCTAAGCGATGTGGGGCCAAAACATTTTTTGTCACATACATCAAACGTCTCCTCACTATCGGCTAGCTGCCTGTCCCCTAAACACACTGTAAAAAAACGCGGTCTCTGCAGACACCACAGGCTCCAAAAACGGCAACAAAAACAATCATGTCTCACCCGGACCACGAAACCTAACAAACAGTGTTCCAGCCAATCACTGGCAAGAAGTATTTGAGGGTGGGTCTGGGGGGTTAGTGCGCATGCACATGAAGGGGGTGTGTGTGTGAAGGAGAGAGAAGCATATGAGGGAAGTTATAAAAATGGCCGAAACGTGACCAAAGAGACGTCGTTCTGAGGAACAAATTAAAAAGAAGAAGGAGTCGGATAAAGAACGTGCAAAGTTACGAATTTACATCGGTAGTAAAGCTTTTGAACGATGGCGAGAACTCCGGCGGCAGAAGGGCTTCCAGTCCGACATTCACGTTGCTCTGTTTTTGCTGGACAGGTGGGTAACATTAAATTGTTTTTTTTTTCTTCTAAATTGACGCTTATGTTCGCCAAACCCACACAAGGATATAATTAGCTAGAACTATGCACGTTCACAATTATTTCAGGAAGGACGGAAGGGAGGGGGAGGAGATGAGATGCGGAGGAGGGAGGGTCTAGCTAGCCTCCGATTTGTTTGAAAATATTCCGAACGTCAACACCCAGGACCGCTCAGAGAACCTTTAACTCTTTGTTCAATTGCGTGCTCCGGACCCCTCCAGGTGACCACGTGACGCTCCGACAGAACGACCCACTACACACATGCGCTTTCGAGTCAGCACCACAAAGAATCATCTATGCAAGTATTGTTTATCGAGCTTTTAGAGCATTCAGAGCAAGATTCTGGTCAATAAGCTTTCAATAAGCTTTCTTGTCGCCAGTTTGTTGTGACCAGAGCTCAGATCTCATTCTACGCCTAGCTATTCATGCAAATGCATGGGCAAAACTTCCCCGGGTATCAGAATGGGTGCTGAACATTATAAAAAGAGGCTATTCGCTGCAGTTCGCTAAATCTACTTTGAGACGCAATAACGAAACTATTGAGCAAAGGGGCCATAGAGCCTTTATCTCAAGCTCAGAGTGAAGGGAGTCTATACACATTTTCTCGTACCGAAAGAAAAAAAAAAAACGGGGGTCTCACACAGCTGAACAAAGTGCTTGTGAAACGCCAGTTCAGAATGCTCACCACCAGGAAAATCCTCGCGCAGATTTGCCAAGAGTCAAAAGATCTGAACGACGTGTATTCCCAAATAGGAAAGAAGCTTCTACACATAAACTGTCTGGAAATGATGGCAGTCAACAACTTTTGGCAGTAGACAAAGCGTTTTTGTCCCCAGATTAAAAAAAAAAAAAAGAAATGTAAAAAAAAAAAAAAAATCACCACGTCTTCTGTCTGCTCTGACAACATGTCACACATGGTGCCCTATATAATTAGGGCAGGGTGGCATCAGGTCCCGAAACCTTTAGAGGCTGATGGAACGCCTCCTGGTCTGGGCTCAGCTCAATTTGCGCTCATTGAGAGCAGCACATGTGCCTGGTCTCCTGAATTTGGGAACAGACAGACTGTCCAGAAACAATGTTCCAGCAGGAGAAGTCTCTCTGCACCCGCAGACAGTCCTGCTGTGGGAGACATTCGGCAGAGCACAGGTAGACCTGTTTGCGTCCCAAGTAAACGATCACTGTACGAAGTTTTTCTCCAAGAGCGGGGATGCGCTGGCCCAAGTCTGGCCCCACTGCCTACTCTATGCTTTTCCCCCATCATGCTCTTGCCTCAGGTATTGGAACAAATCAGGGAAAACGGATGCTCAGTGCTACTTGTGGCTCCGCTCTAGAAAAACCAGGCTTGGTTCCCAGTTCTGATGCAGCTGACAAGCACTGCCCCATGGTCAATACCAATGAGGAAAGACCTCCTCTCTCAAGCCAAGGGCTCGATTTGGCATCCTCGCCCGAAGCTGTGGTCCCTACATGCATGGGCCATCAACAGGTAACCGCTAACCTCCTGGAGGGAGTGGTGTTAAACACGATCACAAAGGCTAGAGTCCTGTCTACTAGACGAGTCTATTCTTCAAAATGGTCTTTGTTTTCTGGCTGGAGCAAAGCTTAAAGTTTTTGACCCCTAGACTGTGGGATTACGTTCTCTCCTTCCTTGCAGTAGATGTGAAATATATAAATAAAAATATGTTTATTCAGCCAGCTCACATACCTGTATTTATTCCTGTTTTCGGTAAAAAGTCCACAGTAGTTGATTGTCAAGTTATCATTGATCGTGCGCGTGAACTCAACAATCAACTACTGTGGTCTTTGCCCGAAAACAGTAAATAAATACAGATATGTGAGCTGGCTGAATAAACAAATTGTATTCATATCTTTCACATCTACTGTAGTCAGATTCACCATGTTCACTTTGAATAAAATCACTCACATGGCTGTGCACTTGTAATGACACATCAAGGATGTTAAGAGGTTAAAAGCAGGTTTAAAACTTGCCCTATTTAAATCAACAGAGTCAACCCTTCTTCATCCGGTGGGTAGGATTACTTTTTTGGTTTGTGCAGTGTAATTGACATAGGCCCATTAAAAGATTTAATTATCTGGGAATTTTTGATTACAAGTGTCACCTCCATTACACTGAAATTGCCCAATTTTAAACAATTTAGTAATAATTTAACTTGTTTTGTGGTGTAGGTCTATGTATTTTATAATGTTAACTTAAAATAATACTAATAGTAATTTAAAGATGTGGTAGCATTGGGTCAGGACGGGAATGATAACTCTGGGAGTTTGAGGGGTGTGTTGTGAATGATTCCGTCTTCTCACACTGCGACACAGGTTCGTGGATCCGAGTGTTTTATATTGCATATCGTAACAGCCTTAAATGTATTGTCCTTGCAGATAAATATACTCACACAGCTTAGGTTAGACGCCTCCAGTGAGTACAACACTTTGAGTTCAACGTTTCAGGGGATACCCGGGAAATGTTGAGAGGTGACGAGGGGAGTTGAGAAAAGAAATGTTTATTTCAGCGAATTTACTAAAGCTATGACAACTTTAATTGTCATTTAAATACCTTTACTCAATTATCTGGACTACAAAACTTTGGGAGATTATTTTTGAATGTCTGTACTTTGAAATTACTTTGAATTTACTTTGTACTTTGAATATATATATTTGTGTGTGTGTATATATATATATATATGTATATATACAGTATATATATATACACACACACACACACACACACACACACACACACACACACACACTGTATATTATTTTTTTTTTGTTATTTCCACATAATCGGCCCATATCTTATAATGGAACATTGCGACTTCCGACTCATTTCAACAGAGCGGGTCATATATGGTAATGTCTCTACTGCAACAGAGAGTCGCATGTTATGACGCAATTGTTAGCCTATTTTTACAAAAATGGATTCTATGGGGCCATAACGCAAGTTACGATGTAATGGAGCATTTTATACATTGTTGTGTGTTTCTTTAGAAAAAAATAATGGACAAATGGAGTCTTTGGACAGTTCAGATGCAAAGTTATGCGCTGTCAAAGTGACGCCAAAATGAATGGGAGTCAATGGAATGCTAACAGCAGGTGATGGCCTGCTACAATAGCGGCCTCCAAGGGAAACTTAATTTTTCGGCTGATGGATTACCCCGTTGGTTCTTAGTCAAATTGAAGGTAATTACATCTTTGTGCCTGAGACCATCATGACATGTGCATTGTTTACCAAGCAACTGTTGACTAATGGTCTGAAAAGGTGGTGAATATTGAACATCAGTTATAGTATTTGTTACTAAATTATTATTTTAATAAATTAAAATATAAGACAGATTTGATATTAAGAATACTTATCTATAATAAATAGAATGTTAATACAACCATCTAAAATAATATTATATAGATTGTTGAATGTGCAAGGTAAAGTTTTCACACCAGAATTAAGTAAAAAAGCAAACAAAAAAAAAACAGCTAGAAGTCCCCATTTCAGAAAATCACCACACAGACAGCTTGTTAGGAAAGCAAACATATTTTCAAGCAAATATAATGAATATATAACTCAGTTTAGAGATTTCTTAAAAGTTAAAACTAGCTGAAGTCAGGGTAAATTAAGCACAGATTGAGTTCTGAACTGAAATTAGACAATATTATTCAATTTCCCTATATGTTTGAGATTTTATTGGCAACTTTTGCCCCTTTGGAGAATTCAGCGGGTATTATTTTTCCCTTTTGAAAATCCTTGAACGTAAAGTGATTTACTTTTACAGGTTTCGGATATGACTTTTTTGTTCTTCAAGGACATTCATCCTGCTGCCAAGAACTGTCAAACAGGAGCATATCAGTATAAAGAGGTGAGAGGACACCAATTAGAAAGCCATCTCTGACCAGGAGAGCCAGCGGCACAGCTTGCCACAGGAAGTGGGATGCCTGACTTCCTGCGTGGGGTCACAGCTGTTTATAGAGACACTGATATTTCGAACCAATACAGGAGCCGTTTAGCTCGGAAGGAGACAGAGCTCATTTGAATAGCAAAGTACCATCTCAATGTCACCAGTGAATTTACATTGTCTTAAACATCTGTCGCTGGAACAAGGACTTTAGTGAAATTATGAGCATGTGGGTGTCAAAACAGTTTATGCAGCGCAAGAGGCAGATTGTTATGAGCGGGGAGAGGTAGAAATGCAATTTCATCATCATAGATATGAGATATTCATTGTGAATGTCTATCATATCTATAATGCAATGTTCATTTTGAACGCAAATACGTTACGCTTTGTATTTGTGGTTTCATGTACACAAAAGCATTACGCATGGGATCATTTCCACACGTTAAACTTTTATAGATTTCCCCCATGCTGTACATTGGTGTGTAGTTGTCTAATATAAAAAAATATATATAGCTTTTGCTAAAGTTTTTGAAACAGATTCTTTCAAAGTCATAACACATGACCTGAACCCACAAAAGTGCTTCTACAATCATTTAACCAAAATAGAACTTTTATTACATCAAAATTGCTTTTGAGATAGAAGTTAAAACACCTTTTCACTCACCTAGGATTCCTCATCTTGGTATCCTATCACAGTTTGGACTGGGATACTCTTACCTAGGGTGAACAACTGGAGGTATGGAAGTGATGACGAGGTGTGATTGGCTCCTGCTATGCGCAGCTGTCCATGTCCATACTTGCCCCAGCGCAATTACACTCCCTGATCCCTGGCCGCTCCACTGCCATGCAGTCAGACCCATTAATCTCCCTGGCTGAGTGGTGTGCCATGTGTTAACAGGGAGGTCCCTACTCACTCTGCACCTGGCCAGTGCAGTCAGGGCCTTGCCAGTCATTCTCCCTTCTCCTCACGCCTATCCTCTCTCATTGATTACACCTAACAAACCGGCTGTAACAACACGGGAATGTCTACAAACATCTTCATTTGCTTTCAGCCCAAGGCAATACTCACTGAAAGACAAACATTTTTAAGTCAGCAGAAATCTTCATTGTTGTGGCCTTGGGGTTAGCGTACGCACTGCGACATTGAGCCGTGGAGCTAATGTGGGAAATGTAGGTGTAAGTCTGGTGACATTTCCTGTCCCTTCCACTCCTTAGGACTATAGCTAGCGCTAATCTGATTTTCTAACATCACGCAACATGCCATTCAAGGGGAGTCAGAAGTATCATAAATATGAGTAAATGGCAGAGCAAAGTATTAATGAGTGAGAAACCCAGAAATCTAAATGATACAAGAACTAGAAGGGACATGACGATTTAAGACATGGCAGGAACACGTATCTATAATAAAGATAATATGCACACACCTTTGAGCAAAAAAAGAAAAAGAAAGAAAGAAAATTAGCCCATGATTTACTCACCCTCAAGTCATGCTAGGTGTAAATGACTTTCTTCTTTCAGACGAATACTATCGGAGTTATTAAAAATGTCCTGGGTCTTCTAAGCATAATGGCATGCCATTGAATGGCTGTTTCTGTTTTGAAGTCAAAAGTGCATCTATCTATCATAAAAGTAGATAGATGCTCCAGGAGGTTAATAAAGGCCTTCTGAAGCGAAGCTATGCGTTTGTGTAAAAAAAAAAAAAACCTATTTAAAACTTTATATTTTTTTAAGTAAAATAACTAGCTTCCAGCCAAACGTACAGTACGTATTTTTTGGCCACCAGGGGGCACTCGGTGTAAATAATAACAAAAGACGTACTTTGATGATGTCGGGCAAGAGCGTGGGCTCACGGGAGTTGTTGTCGCTGTAAATGACAACCAGCCCTCTGAGGGAGAGAGAGAGGGGTGCAAATACGCGAACCAGCAATAAAATGTTCATTGGAACATGCGTGCTCATTCAAAATACATGAGAAAAATGAGTGAGGAATGAATGACAATACGTCTTTTCGAACAGAGATACATGAATTATCCAACCCGTTCTCATCCCAAGGCGTCATATACTGACGCTTTTGACATTTTGTCTACATCCAACACTTGGCACCCTTTAGCGTCAATATGAGACGCAGATATATATGGGCCAGATGGCACCTCCTAGTGGTTTAACCCTAACCCTACCCTAGACCTAAACCTACCCATAACTGAAAAAAGCTCTGTGCGCGTTATATTGACGCTAAAGGGTGCCATGTGCGTTGGATTTAGACGAAATTTCTAAAGCGTCACTATATGACGCCCTAGGATGAGATTGTGTTGGAATTATCAGACCCCTATTAAATCAATATTCCATCTAGCTAGTGTTAATAGATTTAAAAAACACAGTCACCTTTCATTAATAATATAATTACGTTTATACTATGGTATCGAACAAGATAATGTTAGTAAAGTGCATATGAAGCTACGTTTTCCAGCTATAGAACAAACTTTACATTAATTTACATTATAGCTACATAACAGCTAGACCGTTATGAATTTACATTATAGCTACATGACAGCTAGACCGTCTGCGTTTTACACATGACATCATTTCACAAAATATACAGATAGATATAGTTAACAGAATGGGTGCTTAATTACCCGTTTAATACAATACAAGCAAGATCGGCATCTCTCTGCAGCCTATATTTAGCTCGTCACGAAGCTCTCTCCATTTTTTTAAATGCAACCCAAAGCCAAACCCCCCTCAAGTTTGGTGCAGTTGAAAAATTATACTAGCTACTACTTTTTTCTGTCATTTTCTTTGCTTTTATTGGTGCAGAGTTCCCCTTTGTGTTTGGCGGTTCCGCCGGAAATTAGAGTAAATAGAGGAGTCAAAAGTTATATGACGCTATAGACGGGCGACAAAATGGAAATAAAGAAATGGCCTGTGTCTTCGAAGTAAAAGTTGATAGAATGAGCACTTTTGAGGATGACATAATCACTGCCGAGATGTGTATTTGTTTTTTTTTTTTCTGAATTATATATGTGAATTAGTCTGTACTTATTTGTCTCAATACTTGGTCTTAATTAGTCTGCACTTAATAGCCTATGCAAATGTACTATTTTTTTTTTTGTTCTGTAGAACACTTGATTCTGATTGGTCAATCATGCTATCCAGCAGTATGTTATGTAAGGCATAATGTACATCCAGCCGGTTATATCGCAGAATAAACCTTGACAGGGTGATCAGTACTTGCATCACACTGAAGGGGTGTATTCTGCGATAACAAGCTGGAAGTACATTATCTCACTTATTACATTATGTACATCATGCCTTACTTAAAATTATTGTTAATATTAATTACAACTATTTTAGATTTATTATGACTATTTTATTACTATTCTATTTTATTTTTTTATAATTAGAATGTCAATTGAAATAGAAAAAAAAGGTCAAAAAATGTTATGTAGATATTTAGGGGACATGTTGGCAATGCCTATTCTGTTCTGATTGAAGAAACTGTATATTCTGAAAGGATAATTGCCTGGATACCTCCAATAATTTACCACTTTGTGTATTCTTTTTCTAAGTAAATTAGCAATCTCAGGCATATCCATTTGAAACAGCAGATACCTATGCACCAGAATCCAGTCTTTTTTTTTCTTCTTTCAGTCAGTTTTATTGCTCGTTGATTGGCTGCTAACTTGTGATTAACACTGATAATACAGAGAATTAATAGAGATCCAACGTAATGTTAATTTAGGAGCACTGGTTTAATCATGGTCTGAATAACAAGGTCCCAAAGTTATGGTTTAGCAAGCCCTTTTTGTTCACTGAGATTAAGGGAGGGTCAGACAGTGCTCCATTGTTCAACTGGGAATGGAAACTCATTTGCGAAAATGAAGAATGTCTTGCCGGCATAAATCATGTTCCCTAATCCCTTCACTAATGCCACATAATGCAAATTGCCTCTTGCTAACAGATCATACAATAGAGAAGAGGAGTGAGAAAAAAAAGTTCATATATTCCTGCCATTTCTGGTTTAATTAACGTGATCAAGACTACACGTTGATTGAAACAGTAAGTAAACAAGTCCCTAAATGCTGGAACATGATTTACAAAGCCAAGCTTTAAAAGCTGAATTGTATTTGCCAGATTAGTAAACTTGAATGTTCAGGTAAAATAAAATAAATAAATATATGATAACTTAACACACCAGTAACGCACACCATATAGATTTTTTTATTTATTATTATTTTCCAAACGACTCACACTTTTTGTCTTTTATTAGTTGCTTACCGTATTGTTATACATCACAATGGTTAATGTCCTCTCTGGTTGCTATTTATTGTGAAATGATGTCTAAAGGAGTGGATTTATTCTTATTATTATTTTAGGAGTGGATTTATCCACTGAAGCAGTGTTCGTTTAATGCACACTGGTTTTATTTGTGTCGTAAATGTCTTTTTAATTAGCCAATTTAACAAAAATGAGGTTAGGACTGTCAAGGGGCTCATTAAGTTGAGGAAGGTCTCAAAGTCCCTCTTGTGACATGTATGGTTGTGATGTCATGCAGGATGACAGGCTTTCACAAGTCGAGTTTAGTAGTGTACTCACATGGTTTGCAGAGCTTGTAATTACACATGCTAGTGTACACTTCATCCCAAGCTCTCTAGGGCACTGGACATAAGACAGCCAAAGTGATTCTAAGGCCTGCTTTTGCTGGTAAAGCAGGTGTTCTGTCATGTAGCACACAAACCAAGTGAAAGAGTGCGTGTTTTTTTATGTTCTTTTTTTACAATTATAATATCTACACTATACATGGTATCTGATGCTCTGTTCGTCACAACATCTTAAAGGTTTAGTTCACCCAAAAATGAAAATAATGTTGTTTATTACTCACCCTCATGTTGTTCTAAACCCATAATAAAAAGTTTCTGAAAAGACTCAATCGCTTTATATGACACAGGTTGAATTTAGGCTTTTATAAATATTAATTAACTCATACATCAGTTGTGGTAAATGGAAGTTCAAGCATGTTTGTTTGACCTGTGAGAACCAATGATATTTATTCTCATGTGTTAGGCAGCACTTTTGAGCTTCCACAAGAACCAATGAGGTTCATTCTTGTGTTGCACAGCACGTTTGAGCTTCCTCAGGAACCAATGAGGTTCATTCTTGTGTTACACAGCACGTTTGAGCTTCCTCAAGAACCAATGAGGTTCATTCTTGTGTTACACAGCACGTTTAAGCTTCCTCAAGAACCAATGAGGTTCATTCTTGTGTTACACAGCACATTTGAGCTTCCTCAAGAACCAATGAGGTTCAGTCTTGAGTTACACAGCATGTTTGAGCTTCCTCAAAAACCAATGAGGTTCATTCTTGTGTTACGCAGCACGTTTTAGCTTCCTCAATAACCAATTAGGTGCATTCTAGTGTTACGCAGCACATTTGAGCTTCAAAAAGAACCAGTCAGGTTCATTCTTATGTTACGCAGTTTGAGCTTCCACAAGAACCAATGAGGTTCATTTGTGTTATGCAGCACATTTGAGCTTCCAAAAGAATCAGTGAGGTTCATTATTGTGTTACGCAGCACGTTTGAGCTTCCTCAAGAACCAATGAGCTTTGTTCTTGTGCATTAAAGCAAGTACACTTGAGCTTCTGTTTATGTCTGCTGATCATTGTTTATATGTGAATAAAAGCCTTATTCAATCTGTTTTATCAAACAAAGCGTTCGAGTCTCTTCAGAAAATTTGGACTAAACCGCTCAATTGATTTGGATTATTTTTACGTTCTCTTTATGAACTTTTTGAAGCGTCAAAGTGGTAGTTGTTTGGACTGTCAATGGAGGGACAGAAACCTCTCATATTTTGTTAAAAAATATCTTAATTTGTGTTACGAATATGAACGAAAGACTTTTGGGTTTGGAACGAAATGACGGCGAGTAAATAATGACATTGTTTTATTTTTGGATGAACTAACCCTTTAACAGTGAATAATAAATAACATATTTAAAGACAATATGGATTTTTTTTAAATGGCATATTTGTTTCATTATTTATTCTACACTATTAAAATTTAGATGTAAAATTTAAAATTTGTTTTTTATTATTATTTAAATTATATTTAAAGTTATTTTAATATCCTGCCAGAACTAAACGTGAAGTTATCATGACTTAAAATGCACCCTCCTTTTATCGATGTCCTATTTAGATTTAGCCAGTGAAATAAGATTTCCTAAATTGTATAACATTTATAATGGGGCAACTAATTGCATTTTTAATGAATTAAAGTATACATTTATGATCCCAAACTTTTGAACCATACTGTATGCATTTTCTATGAGAAATATATATGAGAGCCAAGTATACTTGTCTCAAATTGACATCACATGATATAAAACTCTTAGGGACCGTTCGGTATTTATGGAAAGGTCCACCGGAGGAAAATAGGGGAGGGTCATGTCTTTTTATTCTTTGATGAGGGGAGGGTCATCCAACTTTTTTTAGTCTACAGGGGAGGGTCACCCAACTTTTGTATTCATCAAAATAGGTAAATTTCAAAGTGTCTTGTTTGGTGCATATTTTTTCCATGTAGCTCCATGTAGCTCTCTCGGTCCCCATCGCTATCAGATAGGTCTGACCCAACAAAAATCAGAGTGGCACGGTTTGACAGTCCATACGCACTCAGAAAAAGTGCATTAGAACAGAACGGCAAAGAAATGTTTACCCGGCAAAGCTTTAAAGCAGGAGCAAAGAATGAACTTTTGTTATTGTGAATAAGTGCATTGTCCTGTGTGTGTAACTCTACCGCTGCATTACAGTAACATGTGATGTGAATGTACGTCGAGTGTATTGGGACCGAGGCGCCCAACTGCAGCTGATATAATGTGCGCTGTATCACGATACGACCATATTTTAGTTTCCATTCTTATTGCATTTCCACAACAGTGTTGGTGAGTAAATCTACTGAAATTGCCACCACAACAGTGAAGTGTGTTGTGTTGGACATGGGGATAAAACATTTTTAAATTACTATTAGTATTATTTGAAGTTAACAATAAAATACGTAGGCTCCCTACACCAAAAAAAAAAAAAAAAACTAGTTGAGGATAAATTCTTTAAAATTGGGTAATTCCAGCGTTATGGACGTGACATTTGCAGTCAAAACTTGAAATGCAAATTATCAGAAAATGTATTTAATACTTGAACGTCCGTTTATATATTCATACTCCCTAAGGTGGGCTTACACGGTGCGATTTTTTGCTGTTTTACGAGCTCGCAGATTTTTTTTAAACTCGGGAGAAATCGCGTGGAAACGGTTGTGCTCACATGTTGCGGCTCGTGTCGTGTGCTAGGAAGATACGAGTCGAGCTGAACCTCTCGACCTCACGATTATTTTTAAACATGTCTAAAAAATTCGGGAGCTGTAGGCTTGAATTCGTGAGGTGTGTGTGCGCTGTGCGGTTGAATGAGCCGGTTTGTCAATCAATCTGAATTTTGATCAATCAGGAGCTGAAGAAATCCACAGAAGAAAGGTGAAAATGGCCGTGAATTTGGACTATTGAAAGGGAAGCATACTACTTTATCATAATTTTAGTATCATAATGATTAATGAATGCATGCACAATTATCAGTGAACTTGATAAATGTTGCAGATATGTTTTACTATGCACAAACAAATGCTTTTCAACTTGAGCACAAAATTACATGTTACATGAACGCGCAACCACTGCATCAGCACCGAAAACATGATTTAAAAAAAATTAAAAATTCAAATCAAAACTCGTGATACGAACCGAATTGTAGGTTTGGTCTATCGTTATAGCCCTAGTAAGATGAGAAAGCAGGAGTTTAGTCGTTTATCATGGCTATCTGAACATCTTTGCCAAGCGCAAACCAGTACAGACGTAATCCATAAATTATCAGGGAGGGTCATGCCTTTTTTCACAATCATTTTGGAGGGTCATAGAAAAAAATCTTGCTGGCAAAGGGAGCGTCAAGTCTTTTTTGACTACAGATCTCAAATCTCCTCCGGTGGCCCCTTAAATAAATAATGAAAAGTCCCTTATTAAATACTTTCATACTCCAGTACTTTGTAAATAACAAAATCCATCTGATTGGATGTAGAATAAGAAAAATCAGGTTACATCATAATAGAGGAGATGTGTTTTGTATTCTAAAAGGTATAAGTTGAACTTTTAGTTTACTAAAAGTTTGACCTAAAAGAGCCAGAACAGTTGGAACAGTACGACATAAAAACAGAACCAAAAGCGCAGTGGTCCTGTTGATAGCCACCCCGCCATTAGGAGAACCAGCAAGCAGGAAAAAAAAGGCCATCACCATAAGCTCTTTGGAGAGATTCATTGCTGTGATGAAGTTCACCACATTGAGCACTCATTGACTCAAATCCCTCACGTCTTGTTAAATGGCATTTCTGCTCTGAAGGGACTTGCCCCACACTCACAAGGCAGATGTTGTTGCCGAGAGCGACAGAGTCTTCAGAAGCAATGTGATCCTCTAGGACCAGGCAAAAACAAACACAAAGCAGCACTTCATCTGGGGGGAGTTTACTCATGTTTGGATCTGCAGTGTACACAGAGAAATGTGTGGCTCATCAAAGACCCTTAAGTGAGATCACATATGACGGGGAATATAGGCAGGCCAGGTGATAAAGGATTAATTCATGGAGATCTCTTTTTTTTTTTTTTTTTTTTTTTTTCATGCACAGCTGCCAGGATAAAGAGCACAGACACACTAACTCCAGCGGATGCTCTCCTAAGGAGCTGCTGGGGCCATGTCTTGTCATAGGGTGTCTCTGATGTTGTTGGGTCAACAGTTCTGAGGGCCACTGTAAGAATCAAATCCCACTCACACATGAGTGTTTTTCTGTGCAGGTGGACCAGGCACTCATGACCTTATTTATTTATTTCACTTTATTTATTTATTTTTATTATTATTATTTATTTTATTTTTTTGCTTCCAAGTGTTTTATTTTTCTGAACGTTTTAAGTGTATTAGCAATGTGGATATGTTTGCACAGCTCGGCAATTCACCATGCTAGTCAAGTCACATCATGTTTAGACCTATTTATTTAGCACTCCAAATTTGATTAAAGCAGCAGCTTGAGAGTATCAAACATAAAAAACAGTAACAGTGCTGATTTCGACTAGAATTACAACTTACAGTTTTACAGTTTTAATTAAATGTTTACAGATGAGAAAGTAACGATTTTAACATGGTCTGCAGAAAAACACAGGGGTGCTCCCCAAATCTGAAACTCAGCCCACCCAGGCCCCATGTCGATTAGCCTATTTCAACAATACGTTGGAGTTTTCCCCTCTCTTCCACCTCGCTTTTAAGGGTGTACTCACACTAGCCAGTTTGAACCGTGCCCGAGTGCATTTGACCACCAAAGCGCGGTTCGTTTGACTAGTGTGAATGCTCCGAACTGTGCCCGGGTGCGGTTCGATGAGCTGGGCCAGAGCATGGTTCAGTTGGACTCGGGCGCGGTTCGCATGCAGTGTGAGCGCTAACCGTGCTGGAGCATGGAACAGGATGGGTGAAGTCATGGTTTTGGGAACTGTAGTCCGTAATCAAAGCTGCAAAGTCCTTGCTGCACTTCAGCTGGTACCTTGCAAACCTCCTCATACGAGCAGCACGATTACGTGAAAATTTTCGCGCCACTATGGCGACACATCTGTTAAACAACAGGCTGTAAGAGGGCTGTGGACCACCGTGGACCAAACGACACACACTTATCCACAAACAAAACAGAGCGATGGACTCCATCGGTCTTTGTCAGGTGATGTCACACTCGCGAAAAACGAAGTGCATTATGGGCATAGCCACCATTTGTAAGGTATTGGTGCTGGGGTATTCTGTTGTTGGAGAATTGTTTTTTCATAAGTTTTTTTTTTTTTTTCAAACTAAACCATCCTAAACATGACACTATCATCATCATCAATACAGCAAACCTATCTTTGCTGTCACTAACTTTACAGCATGCATTTACATTCCTCCCGAAGGATACAGTAACTTGGTAAAATGTCCACGGGCTTTAAGAGATGTATTATTTTTAAATTGTTCACTGGGAACATTATATGCGCTTATACCATAAACAAGATGGTTGACAATGGCCAAATATGAGGATGAGAAAGCAATGCGGGATCAGCACTCCAGCTTACTGCAGTCAGCTGAGCTCATATATGGATCTGTGGTCTGAATGGATGACAATTTCTCCAAAAAACGGTACCTGCCATAATTATCGAGTTTATTGCAGTAAGGCATTTTCTCAGTTTTCTTGTGCTTCTGCAGTTTTGCGAGTTATTTACTTGTTATCTCTACTCTCTTAATCTCTTCAATGCTCACAGTCAGTAGCGATACCTCAAAAATGGCCCCGCGATGACATCCCACACAACAAACCCACGTGTCTGACAAAGACCGATTGTTTTCAGAGAGCGCCGCTCTTCTTGTTTATCCCGAAACCGTCGCACCATAATGACGTAAGCACAGACTGACCTCATGAAGTAGCGCGTGTATGACACGCCAATGGGCTATATGCACGCATAAGTTCCGCATTTGACGTAAGGATGCTCGTCCATTTCCGGTTGTGTAGATTAAAGCGGAGGAAAACCGGAGAAAACTGGATTATGGCAGAGTCTTCAATATTTACTGTCCTCCCGTCTTTGAAACGAAACGTACATACGTTTAGATGTAATTTTATATATAGTTATGTTTATTTAATATAATTTTAAAAAGAAGCATAAACACAACGAGGGGTGTCTGTTTTATCTGTTTTTGTGACTAACGTTTCATTAGTATAACCATGGAGTATAAAATTCAATATAAATTCTCGGTATTGCATTGGACTCTATGATCGGCGGAAGTTATCGAGCATCCTTAATCCTTCACCGGAAATAACGCCGTGCATAGAGCCCATTCGTATTTCCATTTTTGCCGTCCTATCAACACGCATAATCGCTTTTCAGCGTTTATAAATGCCGTTGACTTAACGTTATTACTGTAAATATAAATATATGACTTACCTCAAACCTGTCCCTAAACCTACCCATCACTGGGGTTAATGGCATATGACTGTTCCATTACCATCCTAGGAAAAAAAAAGATAGCTCCCAAGATCTACATTTTGCTTCGTTCATTTGACGACGTGTACAGACACGCGGAATCACTCTGAAATTAATGGCGTAGACATAGACGCAGATAGCTTAAAATGCGTAGAGATAACACGCCACTTGACTGGTGTTACCTTCGGATGCTTCCACCTTCATCAGGAAAACTTTACAGATCGTAGCACGAGTTACAGATTATTGTAGCACGAGTTACAGATTACTCGCGCTACAATAATCTATATCTGACAGGAAAATAAAACCATAGATGGGTAGGATTAGGGGTGGGATTAGGGTTCAGGGGCGGAGATGGGAAGGTTTAGGAGTACGTAAGGTGGGAGGAGTTGGATCTGGATCCAACCACTCCCCCTGGATTTCATGTTCTGCAGTAAGGGCCATCTCAGGAAACTGCCACTCTCCTAAGTTCAAAACACATACAAAACAAATACCTCCAATTCCACTGGAAACGATGCAGCGATCCTCCCGATCCTGAAGTAGGCCTCGTGCAGCTCCTCGTCCTCTCGCTCGCTCGCTGACCGAACGAAACGCTCCTCCTACGTCGCCAGAGGAACCCCATAACTATCTGGGGCGCTATCTGGTCCTCAGTGATCCCACATTGAATGTAAAAAAAAACAGAGATAACGGTCTTCAGGCTGTCTTCAGGCTGATATCCGCAGTGAATGTTACACACAATGAATCTGTATCCGACTAGACGACCGAAAAACCACTCGATAAATTGACCATAAAACCCGGACAGCGAACTAAAAACAAGCACACAAAAGCGATTCACCTCTGTGTCAGTCCTTCACATCAGATCTACATTTGATTGAAAAATATTGTAAACCTGTAAATACGTCAATTAAAAACTCGTGATGTAACACACGTCTATAAAATTCACTTTTTTTTTCCGTGTCTCTCACGTTCACATCTTTTAACTCCTCCACCCACCACTCAAATTGCACAAAACTCCAACGAGGGCGGGACTTAACTCCCTTACACCAATAAAATAAACAAACACCTAACTTGATGGTTAATGCCACGTTTTCCACATGTGCACATCTATCAAACTTGTATATCAGCCACACGCGCTCTTAAAGAAACAATTACCCTATAATCACTAAACAAAGATTAACGGTTAATTCACATTTTATCTCTTAATTAAACACAAATACAAGCAAATAAATTGAGGTAACTTATTAACAGCATACTTATAACCTATTGGGTTACATGTAATTTTACACTAAGTAATGTACGTGATCTGAAGAGTTTTGAGCGCTCTTTCCCATCTCACTTGTCAGAAATGACATCAAAATGAGTAAAACAAATCTATGAGCTACTCTTTTTTGTATTTAGAACAAAAGTCTATATGAGTTATCACACAAGCTATAGTGCTATTTTTCTGAACATCAGCACTGTCGCAAATGCAAGCTACAACAGTTCAATAAAATAACTACACATCTGTTTTTGCTCCATCAGGAAACAGAACAAATCAGATGAGTAAACGATCCAATTAGGCTATACATTTATAAAAAACATTTTGTTGTTTTTGAAGTATTCAAGGATAGGCTATTACTTATTAAAATACTTGTTTTAAAAGCCAAAACTTAACGTCCAAGTCAGCTAGATCAGTGATTGTCGTAAAATAAAGTTGTTTCTAAACTGCAGGTGTGTTGGATAATTAAAAAAAAAAAAAGTTATTAAAACTGCATTAAACCACAAAAGTGATACTGTTTCCCAAGTGATTGTCTGTGGGCACGTTCCAAGACGTGAACTTGAACTCCAAAAAGTGAACTTTGAGCTGCGGGTTCATGCCTAAATTGTTAAATACACACAGAAATATATAAAAATGCCCGGCTTGCGTATTCACTTAAACCCGATTGATTATGTCTTGAACATAAAAAGTTGGGAAATAAGTTTCATGTATAACAGTATATATATTGGATATATTGGATCTGTGCATTTGGCCTTAAAGTGACAGCAGCCTCATTTTTTTTTTTTATTAATGTCACGTTTTTATTAAAGGAACATTCCACCATTTTTGAACATTAAAATAGTTTGGCAAAAGCATGTTTTTCAAAGTGCATGCATTGTCTTAGTTTAGCAGTGGCGACGCTAGCTTAGCTTAGCATAATGAATGGAATCCTATGTTGCCAAGTAGCATGTTGTGAGTAAAAGTGATTATAAAAACAAAACAAAAACAAACAAAAAAACGAATTACTTCTTGTGTCCTGTGTATTCACAACAAGTACAAATAGCATTTCAAATTAAGACTAGGCGATTAAATAGGCAGACTTGGGACTTTATTAGGGTGAATCACAGGCAAAACACTGGCACTTGTGCGCAGTCATGTCACACAAAAAAAAAATCACTTACTCTGTGGACAGCTGTCCATTGGGTCCATTCGGTGTGGGGCGTTTTTTCCAGTTGACTTTATCGCACTGGGAAAAAAGTCACTCTCATCTTGATCTGGCACGTTGAGCCTGGTCATCGATGGTAGTACTTTGTCCCACTCGCCACCGCACAGACACTCTTTCAGTCGGCATAGGTTGGCATATTCCCCCACACTCATACCACCATTTCGTGTTGGCTCTCATCCTCATGTCATCAGGCTGTTGAGCGATCGCAACATCCTCCCTCTGTCGGTTTATTTCCATTCCACACAGCTCGTCTTCTGAAAACTCCAGTTCGTAGAGGTATGGTTCTGGAGCTTGACTGTCTTAGAAGTCACCCTCTTGGTCTCGCAAAAAGTCCCCCATTTCAATCACCATTCACTATGCATGTCAACTGTAAAAATAGCCAGCTAATATTCACGCCGGAATGTTGACGGAAGTTGGGGTGCTTCAGGGGTTTGAAAAGATATTTGTACTCGTTGTGAATACACAGGCCACAAGAAGTAATTAGATTTGTTTTTTTTTATCACTTTTACTCACAACATGCTACTTGGCAACATAGGATTCCATTCATTATGCTAAGCTAAGCTAGCGTCAGCGCTGCCAAGCTAAGACAATGCATGCACTTTGAAAAAAATGCTTTTGCCAAACTATTTTAATGTAGGGGACACTGTGAATAAGCCCTATTTTAAAAAAAAACCAAAAAACAGTGGAGTGTTCCTTTAATGCAACGCATTCTCACCCCAAGGCGTCACCTTTGACCATGCTTCAATATTTGACGTTTTAGGCGCCCTTTAGCATCACTTACATGACGCGATCCTACGGCGTCATCTAACTGACGCTAAAGGAAAGCGTCAGTTAGAGGACGCGGTTAGGTTTAGGTGTGGGGTGGGGGTAGGGTACACGCGATCCTAGGGCGTCATCTAACTGACGCTAAAGGGCGCCTAAAGCGTCAGATATTGAAGCATGTCCAAATGCTTCCCAAGGCGTCAGTTAGGTGACGCCTTGGGAGTGAGAATGGGCTGTTTAATGTTGATTTCTCACAACCCCAGGACACTTGGAATATATGTTGCATGAGTTTATTCTGTGGTACTTTTGTGATTTTTAAAAAAAGCTTTATCTACTAACAAGAATTATATGGACTAATCACTGTCCATGCACGAACATGACCAAATAGAATTCATAATAGGAAAACTGTCCTTTTAGATATACCCTTATTTTGTGTGTCCAGTAAAATAAATATGTTTAATAGGCACCAGCTGAACTTTGATGTATTTGATAAAAGCATCAGTTCCCATCACCCTAATGGTACAATTCCTTATGATCCTTTATGCAAAGGCTTCGATGGGATCAAAGAAACTGATTTTTACCCGAGGCTATAAGATGTATTAAAAACGAGTTACCCTTGAACGAAATATAAACAGGTTGAAAATCCCCAAATTTATTCAATTGATTAGGGAGACAATTCAAAGAATGTTCACTATTTACATTTACTATTGAAGATAGCTACTAAATAACCAGCTGTGGTCATTTAAATGGGGGAAAACAGCCAAACAAGTATTGCAATGGATAGTTGTTCAAAGTCAAGCACACATTTAATGCTGTTGATCATAGTGTTTGTGATCACACCGTTGGATCACAAATATCACATAATGGGCCATCATGGAGAAAGCACTTCCTCAAAGTTCTTTTTTTTTTATTTTTATTTTTTTATTGCATTAAATCAGCTCTACGTTTGCATTCCAAATAAATAACTGAGGCTATGAAATCAGCCAGAATCTAATATTTTTTTGATTGTTTGTTTGTTTTCAATCACACTGTCTAAACAGTACATCTAGAAACCCAGATCGGCAATGGCTGTCTGACAGACAGATCTTTGATGGGAAATTGTCATGAAGGTGCCAAAAAGTTGTGTACTATAATTTGTTAGCATGCTTACAATTAAACAACAAAATTGAATTCAGACCGTCAGAAACGAGAATAGGTTGTATAGTATTTGGTGTCTGCTAAATCCAGCACAATATTTCAAAAGTGGATCCTCTCTCTGTTAGGATGAATTACTCCATCAGGGCATCAATTAGGCCAGCAGAGAGCTGCTTTTTTGACAGAGCCATACAAGAAAGAAAAATAATGTTTAGCAATAAAGTTTTAACTTAATTGCTAAACTAAGTTTTAACATTTATTTCAGCTATTTCGGGTTATGTGGTTTAACGACCGTTCACATTAAGAACACATTAATAACTATAAACATAACTATAATGATAGCTATTATAAGAACACGCTGCAGTATTGTCGTTTATATATATATATATATATATATATATATATATATATATATATACACAGCAAAAACTCCAGTGTTAAATTAACTCTCCTGGGAGTTTATATGACTCCACACTCAAGAGTGTTAAATTAACTCTGAAGCAGTGTTAAAGTTAATGAGATAATTAAGTGATTAATTGAGCAATGATTGACCAACATTGAAGACACCTGATGTTAACAAGTAGAATCACTGAAAGTGAAAAATCAAAATTATAAGTCACCATTATGGAGATCAGTGTTTGCTTCAGTGGGGCAGTCTGTCAACCCTTACATTTTATACTTTAGATATTGTTTTTGTCACAAAAGTCTGATGGGGCTGATCCACTGAGGGGCTGGAATGAAAGTTTTCATGACATCTTTTTGTGACGTGTTCTGCACGTCCGATATAGACATTAATGGATCCTTCGTACAAGGTTAAAAACAAGTTCAACATGTTTTCAACATAACTCATGGTCTTATTTAGACAATTTAAACTGTTTCTGGACCGAAGAAACACTCTCAGGATGCATTAAATTTACAATTTGAAATAAATTAGTTTATTTACATTGTTTAGATGTGGTTTAGATGGTGATATTTGTTTCATTTTAAGTCACCATTGTGGTGATGAGTGTTTGCTTTAGTTGGGCTCTTGGTCCCAATTCTTCTTACTTTAGCTTTTCTTTGGCTGTTGTAACTGTTTGCATAACACCAATGATTGTGCAGAGAAGCCAAGAAAATTAAAAATTAGATGTCTTCAGATGCTTGCTGATGATGACAAAATCATCTAAACTTATGTTTTTATATCTGAAATTTATAATTATTCATCTCGTAGAACTGCATTATTTGGACCAGTAACTTTATAATGACCACTGCGTACAATATGTTTTAAGAAATTGAAACACATAGTCACACACAGATATCAAGATTTGCATATGATTCTCAACGACGGTGACAACCAAAACAAAAAAAGCCTGGGAATCAAGGATGTTTTGTACTATGAAAGCTACCCATCATGCATTGCGGCATGAAGCATTTTTTTTATTTATTGTCACCATTTTTGTGAATCATATGCAAAATCTTGATGTCTGTGTGTGACTAGATGGAACATTTTCTCAAAACATTGTGCAAATTTGCTTTTTGTCCAACTACTAGGCCAAATAATGCAGTTCCACAAGATGGTGGTTATAAACTCCAGATACAAACACAAAAGTCTAAACACAACGTTAAATGCCCACTTTATATTGATTTCATCATCATCATCATCGTCAACACCGGACAAGGAGCTGATGAGAGCCAATTTTCTTGGCTTTCTCTGTCACAACAATGGTGTTATTCAAACACACAGTTACAACAGCCAAAGAAAAGCTAGAATACTAATTATTGGGACCAAGAGCCCAACTAAAGCAAACACTGATCACCACAATGGTGACTCAAAATGAAATAAATATCACCATCTAAACAATGTAAGGAAAAAAAATAAACATAAGTTTTAATTTAATGCATCCTGAGAGTTTTATTTGGTCCAGAAACAGTATAAACCAGTATAGACCATAAATAATGCTGAAAATGGCCACATTTGAACTAGTTTTTAACCTGCACGAAGGATCCATTAACGTCTTTTTCAGATGTCCAGAACATGTCAAAAAAGACGTCATAAAAACTTTCATTCTGGCCCCTTAGTGGAAGTCTTTTCAAACTCTGCCTTTTGTGACAAAGACATTGAAAAACATCTTTTGGACATCATTTTGCTTAGTGAGTTATGTCAAACCATAATCAGCACCACCTGATCACCTTTTCTCTAAGCAAATAATGATCACCATTATGGTGACTTCGAAAATGAGATTTTTCTTCTTCAGCGATTCTGCCTGTGATCATCAGGTGTCTTCAATGATGGTCAATTATCACTAAATTAATCACTTAATTAGCTCATTAACTTTAACACTCTTGAGTGTTAATTTAACACTCATTTTTTAACACTTTAACACTCTTGAGTCTGGAGTCAAATAAACTCCCAGGAGAGTTAATTTAACACTGGAGTTTTTGCTGTGTATATATGAAGAGTTCAGATGCAAAAGCTTCTAAATGCCATTTGAAATTTTCTTCTTTAATGATGATTTTTATCAAACTTGTATATTTAAGTTCAGTAATTTCACTTAAATGGCAATGATAATTACCTATTAATTGTTATTTAAGTGAAATTATTGAACTTAAATATACAAGTTTGCTAAAAATCATCATTAAAGAAGAAAATTTCAAATGGCATTTAGAGGCTTTTGCATCTGAACTCTTCATATATATATATATATATATATATATATATATATATATATATCAAATTTTGCTGTGATTTTAGTATTTCCTGTAATTGTTATAGAATGAAGAAGAAGAAAAACATTAATATAATGGCTTTAGTGCTTCTCTTTGTTGTCCATGAAAGACCCGATTATGAACTTTCTGACCTTGTTAAGAATGTGTTTTCATTTTGAGTGCACTTGAGAAAGTCACAGAAAAACTTATGGGAAAATAGTATGACTCCATACAGGAAGAGAATGTAGCAGAGACACAAAAGAGTGATGAATTTCTCTTTTCTCAGGACTGCACTTATTCTCCTCACTCAATGTGCAATGGGACTTTGCAGAGCAGCACAATAGGTTTTTGTTTGTGAGACAGTGTCTCGTTTTAGCCTGTATTTTTTATGTATGTTTCTGAGTGCATATTTAAAAAAAAAAAAAAAAAAAAAAAAAAAAAAAAAAGTCTTTGGATTCACATTAAGACAATTGAAATCTAGCCAGTTCAGCTTTAATATTTTGAAAGTGACTTCTGGCATGCCTAATCTATTTTGCTAGGAATAAAAATGTTGCTCAGGGTTGTGTATTAGTTTTATTTCTTGATAGTCACAATAAATGAAAATATTACTGAAGAGGAACAATTCACACAATAAAACAAAATGAGATCATAAAGGTTATGCAACGAAGCATCACTGTAGCAGATTAAATGAAAATCAGGCAACCAGTAAGGCTTTAAAACTATACTCTGTCTAATAATGACAAAATGTTAACGATGACATGCATCTTAATATTCCATTTCTAAATGAACAAATGCATTTTTTAAATTCGACAACTTTTAAACAACAAATGAGACATCGAGGCATCCGACAAACATCTCTGAAAGGCAGATAAAATGTGCAATTAACTAGAGCAGAGAAATAAATGAAATAGTTTATTTTTAAGACATAATTCTAGGCTTTTTTAATAAATGGATTTTTTTTTAATTCTTTATATCAGAGACAGTTTGGGTCTTCATAAATTTAGATTTGTTTATGCATAATTTGGCAAGGTCGTAATAGAAACACATTTTCATTTCCCATTATAGTCTTAAACAAGTGGTTTATTGTATAACAGTCTATTAATTTTTAAAAATCTTTAAAAAATATATGAACATGAAAAAAAAAAGATGTGCATGCGTATGTGCATGCGTTTGTGTATGCACGCATGTGTGAACCCCTTTAGGTACGTTAAAGTCATGCAATTGCAATTACAGGTGCATGCTCTCATGCTGAGGAGCTGAGAATGGTATGATATAAAAATATGTCCTTGGTGAAATGCTTGTGATTTGAAAACCTGCTTATCTAGACTTGAAAGAACCCTTTTCACAGTTGACATATTGCTAATATAACTCTATAACTCCTAACTCTGTTTGGCATTATTACCCTCTAGGCTTCTTCGTTTAGGGGTTACACTTAGCTTCCTACCAGTCAAAAAAGACTGAAGCCTTAAAATTTAACTAACCCCCATGGAACAACCAATCAAATATATTATTGTTCAATAACATTTTTTATTATTTTTATTTAGAATTTTTAAAGATTTTTATCATACTTTGCATTAATTATATAATTTGTATAAGCTATTTTTTCCATTAGAATTAATATATATTTATTTTATTATTAAAATGCAACATTTTACATCAAAATAGATTGCAGGCTGCAGGCAAAAAAACAAAACAAACAAAAAAAAACAAACAAATAAGACTAAAAATATATAAATGTGTGAAATGTTCTGTAACCGCCTATAGCTTCCAAATCAACCCGGTCTCACCCCAAGACGTCATATAACTGACGTTTTGGGACGTCTTTTGCCCATACGTCAATATTCGCCTTTTTAGGGCCCCCTTAAACGTCGGTAGATGAGGTTATGGGATCCTAACTCTACCCCATACCTAAACCTAACCCTAAACCTAGCCCGTCACCTAACTGACGTTAAAGGTAAAGCGTCAGTTGTATGACGGCCCGGGATCGCCATCTACCGACGTTTAAGGGGGCCCTAAAAAGGCTGATATTGACGTATGGTCAAAATACGTCTCAAAACGTCAGTTATATGACTTTTTGGGATGAGACTGTGTTATCCAAATACATGAAGGCGCTTTTTTTTTTTTTTTCGGTTTTTTTTTTTTTTTTTTTTTTTTGATATACATTTAGATATTCTAAAAGACCTGTTTTAATTTTTTGGTAACACTTTATTTCGACATTTAGACATTCCACTACACTTTAGACATTCTACTACAATTAAGTAACTCGTAAGTAACAAATAATGAAACACCAAGTTTTATTCCTTTCCAATGAAGCAAAATAAATAAATAAATAAAATAAATAAATAAATAACAATTCAAAACGTGACAGTTTTTGGTCATTTTTGACCGAAGAAGCCCAGAGGGTTGGAAAATATTGATAATAGGGAATTAAACTCAGATATTATGAGATGTTCAGTTCGACCCTGTGAAACTGTGCATTGTCCAGCAGCTGTGGATTCATATATTCATACCAGAAAATTGTCACACTCATTATTCCTCAAGGCAAAATGCGGGCAAACATGTTGTGGAATTTAGAAAGAGTCCAACGAACAGGTCAAAGTTCAAAACACATAGCCTGTGCTTCTTTCCTCTATTTCTGAACATCTATACACTGACAATTTCTGCAGCATACAATGCCATGCAATTCATTGTCAATGATGCACATTGCACAAACTATTAAAGATATTGGCATTTCATTTATATCAGGCTGACTTCTTAAGCTATTAAACTTCACATCACTGTGTGTATTCATCTATTGAAAAACAGGTCATTTATTAAAGAAGCCAAGGCCTGGGAACATTAGAAAAATGAAGTCAACTAAGTCTTGAACATTCTTTGCAAGGCTGTAGATTATTCAACCATGGCAATCAGTTTTCAAAACCAGACATGTTTCTGGCCCTGTCTTTCTGTTCTGAAAGGTGTCTTGAGTTGTTAGTTGCCATGGCAACCTTTACCCTGACCATACCCTATTGCATTACGTTTTAATCCTTGGCCTGCATGGGCACCCCTGCGCATTCCGTATCTTTTTTTTATTTAACACACCTGATTCAGCTCATTAGGAGAGAGCAGCATGAACTGAACTAAGATCAAATAGAAGAAATATACAAAATGTGATCCGTGTGAATGAGGATCGTTTGGGCTATACGTACATTGCCATCTAAATGTGAAAAAGAAAACCAGTACATTGTTGTCATGTAAACGTACCCATACAGAACATGTAATAGACCTTAAATAGACGTATGTGGAAGCGGAGTTCCTGTCAACTGCCAACACATCAGAAAAACATACCTGGGGAAGAGAAAATTGATCAGAGAGTCTTCAAAACTTCGAAAAAATGTAAACTTGTCATGGTCCAGTTGTTGATGACTTTGTAAAATGCTGTGGTGATGCTTATCTGCAGCTGAACGTATCTAAGACCAAAGATATGACTATTGATTTCAGAACTGAAGCTGATTCTTCCCAATATACGTTCATTAAAGGTGAAAAGGTGGGAAAGTTATAAATATTTAGCGACTATTATTTACAATAAACTGTGTTTTGACGGGAATACCAAAAAGAAGCCTGTCAGTTTTATTCAATAGTTATGCTCTTAGGTAGTGGCTTTTTTGTTTTGCACTGCTCTTGCTAGAACTGTCAAAGATAAAGAACAATTTATACAAATATTAATTTATTCATTGCACAATCAGATTGTTAAATATCCAGAATGGTGTATATGGTATGTATTCATATTTTAAATTTATATGTAGCCTACTGTTGTGTGTTCTTGTATCTTGTTTTATATTGTGGTGTAGCCTATATTTTTAGGCTATGTGTTTATTACGCTGGATACAAATTGCCCGGGATCTTAATAAAGTTGAACATGAACTATGTCATAATACACAAATCATAATACATAAATAATAAACATAAACAATTACATGTTAGTGAATGGTGACAAGTACAAAAGATCACAGGATCAATGACATTCTGCCGGATATTCTGAATCCATTTCCGTCTTCGAACTTCATCAACAGGGAACTGACGAGGGAAGGAATGAAAACAGCAGGTATGGCTGCTTTTGGGAATAACAAAAAAGGAAGTTGTGAGAAAGGTCTATACGCATGTGCAAAAAGTCTTTTTTTTTTCACAAATTTGTGTTTTCAGGCACCCAATCGCTGCTGTTATGTAAATGAATGCCCATAATCCAGTTTCCCATTTTTAGTTAAAAACTTTGCAACTTAAACAGTGATGCATTACTCTTTTTGTTACAGAATGCTACTTGGTAGAATGTAATTTTAAAACACCTAAAAGACCAAATAATTTTAAACAATTTATTTCTCCTCTTATTATTTTAACTCTAATCTCTTTAATACACAGCATAATTCACTGAAAACATTTATTGATAAACGCTGATCTGTCTATGTATGTAACACCATGCAGCCCTGAAGAAAGAGCACATCATTAAAAATGAAAGAATAAAGATATAACCTTTATGATCTGATCTGAATTTTAATCTCAAAGCTTGAAAGATGAAGCTAATTTATGGCTACCATTCTTCTTAACCAGGTAAGTAATTTTCCAGATGCTTATAAATGATTGACAGGAACATTACGACCAGCTTTAATGTCTTAACAGTCTTATCAATACAATCTATAACTATAGAAAATATAATGCCCTTGTGCTTTCTTGCCTTGAGGCCACTGAATGAATTAGATGACAAAACTCACAATCATTAAAGCTCCTGACAGCCAACAGTATAACTCGTACTCATTTGTTGGAGCTCTCCACGCTTATTGCTGAGTGACTCATCATTTTAAAGGAAATTGTCTGCTGAAGCTGTTTGTAGAAACAATGTTGCCTCCATTTACAGAGAGGGGCAAGAGACTTACATTTACTGTATGTCTTACATGTTTTATAAGTGACTGCTCTGGTGCAGATGCTTTTAAAATCATTATAGTTTTTACTTTACGTTATCTATTAGCAGTGTCTTTTAATGCTCCAGAATGAATGAGCTTATACTCGTATCAAAATAAGGCCCTCAGAGAGGAAGTCTACACATAGCAAAGGCATTAAAGGATTAGTTCACCCCAAAAATCTGTCACTGTTTACTCACCCTCATTTCTTTCCAAATCCATTCCAAAATATTTTCCCCTCTGCTGCAACTCTCAAATTCCCATTTACTGCGCATATTCATATATGTATGAGCATGTCGCATGAAGGTTTTGGCCTCAGTGTTTGGTTCTCATGTGTAAGTGTTAAAAAATTAAACAAAAAAATAATAATTTTCAGTGAAAAATGAAAAAAACATTTCAATGTATTGTACGTTTTCAGAAGACTTGGAATTTAGCATGCCAATCATATGGACTACTTTTGAGTGTTTTATGTGTTTTTTTTTTCCTTTGGAATTTGACAGCCCCAGGCTACTGTGATCATGTGATCACTGTATTAAAGCAACTCTATGTAAAATTTTTTACCTTAAAATAATGTTTCCAAAATCTTATCACTGGTTCATCAAGTCGTAACAGGGTGAGAGGCACTTCTGCCATAGCCTGGGGGTCTGTATCTCTTTTACTGGCACTACGGAACTTCGGGGTTTGGGTAGTAACCCGAGCACAAAAAGAACTACAAAATTCGACTGCTTTACTTGAAGCGTTCCAATAGTTATTATTTCGTTTTTCTTCATTTCTGATGTCACAATACATCATCCTTTCATTAAAACCTCTAACATACTCTACCTTGTCTGTGGATATCGTTCAGTCTAAAGCCGGTGCTGGATAAACAACAAGCGTGCGTGCGGCGGTAAATTATCTATGATGGCGGTAATGGACAATTTTGCTTCCAACCAGTAGGGCGTTGGAACCAGTAGTTCCATGGTGTTGCTTTAAAAAAATAAGCATCACTATCATTTTAAACTACACATTTTGTGTTCCACGAAAGAAAGTTATGATTGCCCTAAAATATCAAAGTTTTTTTTTTTTTTTTTTTTTTTTTTTTTTTTGTGTGCGTGTGTGTGTGTGTGTGCAATAAAAGTCAAGGAATGGTGAGTAAATGGTTGTGGTTTCCCATTGTTTCCTTAGAGGAGTAGTTCACTTTAAAAAAAAAAAAAAAAAAAAAAACACATTTACTGATAATTTACTCACCCCCATGTCATCCAAGATGTCCTTGTCATTTTTTCTTCAGCTGAAAGGAAATTGAGGTTTTTGATGAAAACATTCCAGGATTTTTCTCCATAATGCACTTTACTGGTGACCAAATGGTTCAAGGTCCAAAAGACAGTTTCAGTGCAAACTGCAAACTGTTCAAAGGGCTTTAACCTGTTAAACGATTCCAGACGATGAATAAGGGTCTTATCAAGCGAAACAATTGCTCCTTAAAAAAAAAAAAATAATAATAACGAAGTCTAATTTTTATAAGCTCAAATGGTCGCCTTGCTCTGTTCTGTAATGCGCGTTTGTGACTCTCCTGTTCAAACTCGTTTATCAAAATGAACATAGCCTATCTTTTTTCGTGTCATTTGGTTCATTCAATGAATGAATTGAATGAATTGACATCTTGGATGACATGGGGGTGAGTAAACTATCAGCAAAAGTTTTATTTATTTATTTTTTATTTTTTTTAAAGTAAACTACTCCTTTAAGTAAGATTAATTAACCTAACTGCTGACTGGGGAATGTTGCAAAGCAACATTCTGTTTTACTGTGACTTCAAAAATGGTCTATTGAATCAGATTTTAGAGACATGATAAATTATGAAAGTATGTTTCTGATCAGATGACATGCCTATTATCCTCATTTTATCTTATCAGAACAACAACTTTATGTTAACTAAAGCAAAATCCATGCTGCTGTTCAAAACCGAACACACTCATTCAGCTTGTCACTAACCAGCAAAAATTCTATTTATTATACTCCATTTTTGTTCCCCCGTTAAAATCCGGGCTGAAAATCAATGTGGTTAAACTGGCAGAACTCCAGCCACCAACATAGACCTGCAGGAGAGAGCTGCAATAATTGACACAGCATTGACAAATAAAGCTAATGAAAAAAGCTGTGTGGTGTGTGAGTAAAACACCCCTTGCATTAAAACATACTCTGTTACTAACATAACAATGGTTCTTAAGAGGGAACAATATCTTATGCTAGAGGAAAACCTCTTTTCCACAAGATACAGAAGCCAAAAATTATCCTCAATTTTTAATTAATATAAAACGCGTTGCCGCAGCATGCAGACATAGACAAGACTTAGCGGTGCTCAAGCGGCTGTACTGTATTATTCTGATTTCAAGCAACGGGGCAGACAATACAGACAATTATACTTCAAGTCTTTAGACGTGTACTGTATGTCAGTGCTATGGCATCAACTATCCATCTTAATAGGCTCTGTTTCAATGTGGCTAGTCCCTGAGCACGTCCGCTCAACAAAACGAAGAGAAAACAGACGAGCGAGACACATAAGCTCTGCAATTAGCATTGTTTTTGGACAGTCTGTCTGGTTCCAAAATCAGGTGACCAGGCACATGTGCTGATCTCAATGAGCGCAGACTGTGCTGAGCCCAGACCAAGAGGCATTCCATCAGCCTGCAAAGGTTTCGGGACCTGACGTCACCCTGGCGATTTATGTAGGCCACTACTGACAAGTTGTCCAAGCAGACCAAGACGTGGTAACCTTTTATTCGGGGACAAAAACGCCTCAGCGCATTGTGGACTGCCATCATTTTCAGACAGTTCATGTGTAGGAGCTTCTCCCGTTCTGACCACTTGCCAAAAAAACGGTCTGCCCTCGAGCAGTGCTCCCCTTCCCGAGGTGGAGGCATCCGTTGACACCACCTTAACACTCGAGGAAATCCCCAAGTTTACACCTGACTGATACCAGTCGATTGCTCTCCAAGGTTTCAGAGCTGAGACACAATTCTGAACGACCTTGAGACCAAACAGACCGGAGGCCCATATGTGAGGTGATATTCACGCTTTTAGCCATAACTGCAGTGGGTGCATGCAAAGCAGACCCAACTGTAGTATTGATGATGCCAAGGCCATGAGTGCCAGGATTTTTTTTTTTTTTTTTTGTAATTTTTGAGCGGGACTATAGTGCTGCAGCAGAAGGATTTTGTGATGCACTGAATGTTCAGTCTCAACTCTGGCGACAGTCGCGCTGTCATAGACTGAGAGTTCAGTTCTGTGCCCAGAAAAGATATTCTCTGACTGGGAGACAGCAAACATTTCGCCCAATTGACTTTGAGACCTAGATTGTCGAGATGTTCGAGTAATATGGTCCTGTGTTCTATGAGCTCTGAGTGTGATCGAGCTAGAATCGGCCAATCGTCAAAGTAGTTCAGAACTCACATGCCCCGAAGTTTCAGGGATGCGAGATCCATGTCCATACACATTGTAAATGTACGGGGTGCTTGGGACAGGCCGAACGGTAGGACTGTGTATTGATATGCCTGGGTCTCGAAGACGAATCTCAAGAATCGCCTGTGACGTGACATTATTTGTTTTTGGAAATATGTGTCCTTCAGATCTATTGACATAAACCAGTCCCCTTGGCAAATCTGCGCGAGGATTGTCCTGGTTTTGAGCATTCTGAACTGGCATTTCACAAGCACTTTGTTCAGTTGTCTTAGATCCAGAATGTGTCTGATCTCTTCGCTCTGAGCTTGAGATAAAGGCTCTATTGCCTCTTTGCTAAATAGTTTCGCTATTTTGGCTCGAAGTAGATGAGCTACTTCAGATTTTACTGTAGTTTTGACCCGTAGCGGCGGGGATATCTAGTGAACTGCAGAGAAAAGCCTCTTTTTATAGTGTTCAGAATCAGCACTCATTCTGATACCCTGGGAAGCTTTGCCCACACATTTGCATGAATAGCTAGGGGTAGAATGAGATCTGGGCTCTGGCTGCAACATAGTGGCGACCGGAGCGCTTTGGTGTGCTGTAACGTGAACAGTGTGCTTGCAACATTTGAGGCGGGGTGCACAACGATCACGGCGGGCAGCCTGGCTGAGCTCGACTCCATTTTGGCAGTTTGCTGAGAGAGTGAGCAGGACAACCCCTGTGGGCTTAACAGAGACTATTTATATAGAGACATGCCACTTCCTTAATCCTTAATTCAACTAAACCCGTAACACCAAAGATGGCGGTTGTATGCACATGCCCCGCCCCTCCTGCTGGAAAGCCAATCGTCTGCTTATAACAGTCAAGCCGGGAAACATTTAACCCTTTCACGCGTACGCAGGGCCGGCGCTAGCCATTTGGGTGCCCTAAGCACAAATGCTTGGTGGTGCCCCCTTAACACAATTACTAAAAACACATATTTGGAACTGGCTACAACTGCTGTTTGATGGTTCTTCCTCCTGGCCTTGAGTTACTCCTTGCATGTATTTTAGCATTGACCCTGCATTCAGAAATACAATGACAAAATATTCAGTGATTCTACTCAATAACCATCATACAAAAATATTGCACACATTAGTCTTTTATATAATACAGGCCTATGTGTCACTGGAACATTTAAAATTCAAAACTCTATTCTACCTTTAAAAGAGGTCTGATGAGGCACAGTATAATAATTCTGTACATAATTGTAGGGCTGGGAAAAGATGAATCGTGATTAATCGCATCCAAAATAAAAGTTTGTGTCTACATTAATGATATAGGCCTATGTGTGTGTACTGTGTATAATTATTTTGTATATGTATTTAAGAAATATTTGTTATTTATATATAAAATATTTTGATTTATATATATATAATATAAATTATCTATAAATATATACAGTATATACATGCAAATATTTCTTAAATATATATGTGCATATGTGTGTATACAAAATAATTATACACAGTACTCATGTAGAAACTTTTATTTTGGATGTGATTACGCTTTTCCCAGCCCTAATAATTTGACAACTCCATATGAAAATATACAAACAGTGAGATTGCGTTTTTTTTTTTTCTAATTGCAGTTTCACCAATAGATGTCGCCCTTGGGCCTTTGACCGCATTATCCGATAGAACAACAACGAAAAAAACATATCTAAGCGATCTTCCTTTACTTCTCATACAAACTAACTGCATCTTAAACAGCCTAAGTAAAAAAAAAAATCCCAGGGAGAAACCCCCGGACCCCCGTTAAAATAAAAAATTCTACATGCAGGGCAAAGCCCTGGATCATTTGCACAACTAGCGACGCCCCTCTGGACATGCATACACGAAGCAAGGGTGCCTACAAAACTAACACTTTTATTTAAAACATTGTCTTACCTGCAAACAAGTATCATCCCACTGTCTCTTCTTTTTCCTTTTTTCCGCCCCCGACTCTTTCGAGGCCATGTCTGATGATGCCGATCAGGTGTCTGCCAAATTTGACACTGATTGAGGAACAGACCACTGCGAGGTGGGGAAGGGGGGGCACCAGAGGGAGACTGGCACAGGAGATTCACCTTTTTCTCCACTAATTTGGTCTAGGTCTATATTACTTTTGTATTGCTTTTGTATATTAACATGCTTTAGACATATTGTATTTGTTATTTATACTAGTAGCCTATTGTGATGATTTTTCACCACCCAGATTTTTTGGTGCCCCCCCCCAAGCACTTGGTGCCCTACGCGCAGTGCGTGATGTGCGTGTGCGGAGCGCCGGCCCTGCGCGTACGATCACACCGGTGTGATCAGTCTTGGCTGGTCCCTGGATCGTACGATCACACCGGTGTGATTAGAACGTTTAGTGCATCACGTCAGCAACTGCTAAATTCAAACTTGGTCTCGCGCGTTGGCTGGTGCTCAGCCAGAGACAGACGCACTCAGTGCTGTCATATTACAACTATTGAGTGTTTTCAACAACATAATGTTTATTTTAGGTTTCAGACATTTAAATACACATATGTACTAGCAAAACAATGATTTTGAGTTTGTAAAATACACACAGGTGTCTATGGAAGCGGCAATAATAATCCTTTCAATTATAATGAGACAACACGTTTTATTCATATCAGATACACATTGTGTAAGTAGCTTAACATTTGATCCTATTCTTCTCCCAGTTCACCAGCCACTTACTATCATATATTTCGTGAGAAGTGGAGGAATTGACGTTATAAATCCAACAGATCCGATTCTCTCAACTGAAAAAGAAACTAAAATGGCACTGCCCGTAGTGCATACAGCTCAACTAACGTGATCGTTATAAAGATGTCTAAACAACAAAACCCATCCACTTGCACATATTTGACAATCGGAATATCAGTGTTTCATGATATAGCTAATACATTTTTGAATATTTTTAATAAAAAAGGAAAAATGGCATAAAAGCAGATCATCATTCATTCCGCTCTCTGTTCTGCAGTGTTGTAGTACTCGAGACTCGGACTCGTCTCGGACTCGGTCTCGAGACCATATTTTAATGGTCTTGGTCTTGTCATGGACTCGTGTCCAGTTGGACTCGGAATTGACTCGTACTCGAACATTTTTTTTTTTTAGGACTCGGAATTATTCCCGAGTCCACTCGAGTTCAATTAAAAATATTTTTCATGATTATTAATGTATGTTAATAAAATATTTCTTTGAATTGATTGACACGCCCAGTGATTGGTGATTTTCTAGTGCGCAACTGCGCATGACAAATTGTAATAAAATTACTTTTAACACCACCTACTATGTGGCCTTTTTACCCTAAACTGATCATATTTTTTAAACTCTAAGTAAATTCAGTAAAAAAAAAAAAAAAAAGGATTTCTCTAAGTAAATAAAAGTAAATTAGGTAATCAACCATCACTGGTCTCGGTCTCGACTCGGACTCGACCGTCTCTGGTCTCGTACTCGACTCGGACTCGACTCTCTATGGACTCGGTCTTGACTCGGACTCGACTCTCTCTGGTCTCGGTGTCGACTCGGACTCGAGTGAGGTGGTCTCGACTACAACACTGTTCTGGTTGTGCTGTGTCACGTGACAAGCAATGACACGTCACCATGGAAACATTAAAGTGGCAAGTTATAAATAACGGTTGCCTTGAAAAACTCACGCTGGGGGGTCAGTTAGAATATTTTAAACTTACGTGTGAAAGGGTTAAGCCTATCGTTTGGTTCTATCGACGCATGCGCACAGTTGAGGTTTGCGACAGCAGAAAATATGTTACTGTTTGAAAAGGTGGCAGATTTGATATATGTTAGTTGTGTAAATATCAGACATCCCAAGTCTCCCGGAAGTTCCGGCAGTCTCCCGCAGATTGATAGCGGCTCCCTGATGATAGCAGATCCAAATTAGTTCAAATCTCCTGGAATCTAGAGCGAGCGAGCAGTAGCATGCACATGACAGAGAGCGAGAGAACCCTTGCGCATGCGCAATAAAAGTAAAACCTGTGGGGAAAAAGGCATTTTAAACCTTATTTTGGGGCGAAGTCATCAAACTTTTTCATCGATTTCTATCATATTTTATTATTGTTTCTAGACAATCAGTTTTTATGTCCCAGTGACCAGTGAAAGTGCAGTTCTGAATCTCTGCCCATTTATTTAGATAGGCCTGGTCTTGTTATTCTGAAATAGCTGCCCGGAGGCATTGCCAAGATGGCGGCCGAGTGGCATGACTTGCCTAAAAGGACACTTACTCTGACGCGTAATTTTAGACGTGAAATGCAGCCAAAACATGGAGCGTTTTGTCTTCGGCATCTTCATTAATCCCCTCGCTATCAGACGTTCCAGGAGTCTCCCGCATATTGATAATGGCCGCATATTAGTTAAAATCTCCCGGAATCTAGAGTGAGTGAGCAAAAGCGTGCATGCGAGACAGATCAGACTGCTCCAATCCGCATAGTGCACGCACGAGGGAGAGGGAGAGAGCGAGAGACTTTGTGTGTGTGCGCCTCATGACACAGAGACTCAGGCACCATAATTTTCATTCTTATTCGGTCTGGTTATTACCATTTACGTCAGAACCGGTTATATTGGCACCGCATTTCGGTACACAACCCTATCCATAATGCATCCGTCTGCGTATTCAGTACCTTCGTCCATATTTTAAAAAAGTTTCTGCCGGTGAAATCAGATGCACTGGCACTAATCTGTGATAGGTCTGTTAGCGCATTAGGCCCAACCCCCTATGGGCGGGTTTGAAAGGGTGGGAACTAGTGCGTATAGTCTTTACAGAAATCCCCCCCTCTTACACTTCCGCCTACAATGACGTAAAATGACGATTTTTGCGTCATTGTAGGAGGAAGTAAAAAAGGTAAATAGCTTATTTATTTTGTCCCAGGGGAAAATGAGAGAGTGTTGCATGACCATTCAATAGTATGACTATATTTCTAACAATGGAGATCTTAATGCAAATAGGTGGAGTGTCCCTTTAAACTTTTGATAGAAACCCCTAATATGGACAAAGACATTCGGTTATTGCTTTAAATGCAGAGATAGATGTTTTGACTGATTAAAAATGAAGAGGATTAACACGCAATTGTGACAGTATATGGTTTATCTGTGTTCTTCAAGCCATCTTGATTTTTGTCTTAAAGATATTGTTTAATGCACTGGTAGTTGACTGTAGAGTATCACTGTATAGAATGACATAAAATAGTACAATTTCTGTCTCATTCTGTGATAAGAAGTCACATCAGTTCACAGAAAGAAAGTTAGCATGGTTTTAAAAAATGCTCCATAAATCTCAGAATTGTATCATTGAATTAATTCATACTGAAGATATGACAACAAGCTGCTGAATGCTTTATTTTAAGTTTGAAGTTGAAAGTCATGTATTTTAATTTGGGTATGCCATTATTGGATTTGGGTTCCAAGTGCGGATGCAATTTAACAGGTGCTAGTTGTGTTGTTAAAGCTTATTTACACTAATCTAGA
Source organism: Pimephales promelas (assembly GCF_016745375.1). The sequence goes on along the minus strand of NW_024121543.1, from coordinate 15,529,659 downwards.
ACTTGACAGTATTCTCTATATCTCTTCTGGTTATATACTGGTTATTTCCTATTATTATAAATCTGGATAGTTCAATAGTTTGATGCGGTGGTTAAGGTTGCAATCATCCAGGTTGAGTGAAGGATGATAAACTTCAGAGATGTTATTCTGACTTGGTTATGGTCAGGGAAGATTCAACAGGACTGGTTGAAACTTTGAGGCCCCTCTGGCTGTACACCAGGGCAGAGGACCTTCTGCATCGTGGTTGGACCGGATGTCTCCAGTCTTTTCAACACAAACCAGAAGAAAAAAAGAGAGAGGGAAAGGTCACTGAGACGGTGCCCTTTAAACTTCTGTGGCGGTCACACCTCACGAGTTTTGCTTGACTAATAAAGAGGATGTAATTTCAGGGGAAAAAAGGTTTCTTTGTTTGGAAGTTGCTCATTTGCATGATCAGAGTGGGCTGGCAGTTTATTATCCCTTTATACTCTGATTAATATAATGCAATGCACATTATGAGGATGTGGTATACACCAATGGGAAGGAAAGGGCATGAATATGAAGCATGAAATCAACAAGGTTATATTATTTCATAGTTCTATCGTAGAACAGTATACAATACAAAAATGCACTATACAAAACAGTAATAATATACACTCAATGTTCTGAGGATGTGCATGCTCTTCATAGAAAAGTTTGTCATGAATTAATGAAGAGAAGACAGTTTTAGGGGCCTGTGTCTTTTCTATGGCATGTGCCGTTGCATGTGGCCACCTTTCTCCAACTGGAATGTCTCTGAAGCTCACTGGCTAGTGTCACCAGGGGAATAAAAGTTGATAATGATCAGTGGAAAGCTGCTTGGACCTTTGCTTTTTACAGTCTTGAGGGGTTGAATTTTTCATTAAATATAATGAATAATTGTATGTGATTGGTCCAGCTGGTGCACTGTTTAGATGTTTACCAGTGTGTCTGCACATGTTTGAAAAGTCTTTCTGCACGGATTTAGATTTTTTGGGATCTTTTTAATCTTCACAAAAGGATTTTTGCGTTCACATTTGGCCAGTCTTTCTTTGTAACAGATACAATATTCAAACATGCAGCAATCTATCATATTTTGTTTCAACAGTTAGTCTATTGTGAAAGCGATATTTCTGTGCATATTTTTACTCCATCATACAGTAAGTAGATATGGGCTAACTGACTTTGACACCTCCGTAGTTGTTATTGACTGTACTGTGAAACTTAATGAAAGCCGCATTACTCTACAACAAAAGGTGGTATTAAAGTGTTAAAAATATGCACTCTTTCAGACAGGTTAACAAGCATCAAGAAATGAGCTGCCACTTCTTGACAGATACCTTGAAAACACCCCCACCTCCCTTGAACTCTGAATTGATAAATAGAAGCGTTTCAAGTGAAGGGTGTGAAGAACATGGGAAACCTGCAGAGCTACAGCGAGACTTTATGATACATAGATAGTCTGGTACATTTGAGTTGATCTAGCATGCACTTTTTTGACACATCTGATGCTTTTGTGATACACAAGCTCTTTTGTTTTCTTACTGAATGGCTTTTCGTCCTTTTCTCTGTGTTCCTTGGACTGAGCATTACCATTCCGCTCTCTCGTGTGCTTTGGTCATCATTAATTAAGACTGCTTGGTGTTGGCTTATTGACCTCCATGGCACAGGGGATTTTGATGGGTTGTGAAGAGCTCATGGAGTCTGGCCCAAAGCCTATTTTTTCCCCCTTTCGGTCTTCCACAGTGTTTGATGCATGGCAATTTAAATCCCCTCTTCTAATTAAATGTGATCTGCACTTGAGCTAAATGACATTTTTACAGAAGGCTATCTGGTACCTTCAAGACAAGGTGACATTCCACTTTCCATTATACAGGATTATAACAAGTAGCTGGACACTCAGAAAGTACGGCTTGAGCGGTGGCTCTCCCTGCAAAAATCAGTTATGGTGATGTGTAGGCAGCTCTGAGGAATCAAAGGGATTTGGGACTTAATTCACAGCTTAGCCATTTCATCCCAGGTGTCAGCACAATGCAAAGTTCAGCACTAAATCATTAATAAAATAATGTCATCAGTTATTTTTTGCAGAATGCAGGGAATTCAAATTTGTAATCAATGAATTCTTGCTGTTGTAACACATACAACAGTTCTGATCCAAGAATCAGACTGGTCCAGCTGCATTCCAAGAGTCCTCATAATTACAGTAGCAGCACTTTGTTTCTATCACTCTGCTTGTCTGTGTTTGCTCCAGTGAGTCTCCAGTGAGGAATTTTCATTGACTCTTTCTGTAGGTTGCATTGTTATGCCAGTAGGCGTCGACAAGTGATTGTCTTTACAAGTGTTTTTACAATAAAGGTGATTATACACAGGGCAACTTTTTGAGCAATGTTGCCATCAACAGGCAACCAGGTGAGACATGGGGCCCACGACCAATCTAAAGTATCCAGCTGGAAATTTGCTGCCCATTCTCAATGGAAAAGTGCCTAAGCAACATCACTCAGTAACATTGCTCAAAAAAGTTGCCCCATATATCATCACATTTGAGCATTCATTCAGCCAATTCTTTCTAAAAAGCTGACAAATTCATAAGCGATGAGTGAGTCATTGAATCATTCACTCCACTGTTTTGCTCAACAAAGCACATTTATACTTACATTTGATGAGTTGAGTTGAATCATTCTCTCAAAAAATGACTCCAGGAATGGGAGTCTTTATGAAGAGTGGTTTGAATCATTCACAGAGATTCATTCAGAAACAAAACAAGTGAATGTCTTTATAAATTAGTCAATTAATTATTTACCTAACTGATTTTTTCAAAAACATTGAATCATTTAGGAACAAAACACCAATACTGTGTTGCAGCGCTTCTGCTGTGTATTTGTTTGGAGCTATTTTTGTTTTAAATTTAAGTCACTATCAACTACAATATCACTCAATCGTGCTGCATCCTTGTTTGACCAAGAAATTCTCAAAAATTCAAGTCATTGTAATGTGTTTAATAATGTAATGTGTGGATTAGTAATGGCATTTTTGGCACATCTTATTAATGGTATATCCAGAATCGTTAGTGTGGAAAATTCCCACTACAGAGGGTCTTTGGAACATTCTTTTGCTTTTCCTTTTGGACTGTTGTATAGAGAGTTTATTGTTAATTTGCAACACACAAATCCAGATGACTGTGACTTTTATGGAAATTGTTGGTAGAGAAGAAAAAAAAGTTAAACATAAGTTACTCCTAATTTGTTCAGTGCTACAGTGGTCTATGCATAAAATTCAATTGAAATATATTGAAAAACTAGAATTATTATGGAAGGCGATGGATCTCAAATGTCCATTTGAGATAATCTGTTCCAAAATTTGATTGTTAAGGTCAGTATTTATAGTTAAAATCTTGGACTAACTTGCATAAAGTGAATCTTAAAGTTTAAAGGGGAAAAAGTCATTTTCGGTTAATTGAAGTAGTGGAATGCTACTTCCAATCAAACTTATTGTTTGGCCAAATTTGTCTTCAAAGGGCAATGCTGTATCTGCCAGGCTGAATTATATTCACATGCTCAGTGACATATAAACAGTGCAAACAGCTGTTGTAAGCAAAGAATTCAAAGACAAAGCTGTCTTTTTAAAATTGTTTTTCTATCACCGAAGTTTAGCATCTGCAAAGTTTGCATTCCATTGGTCATGATCTACATTTAGAATATTCATTAGTGTATTGTTACGCAAGTCTTGTAAACATCCTAATTGACATATAAAATAAAGAGTGTTGCAGGAGTCTTGTGTTTAATATTTTCTCACTTACTGTGCGACCTCTGAAAAGCCCCAGCAAGAATTATCGCTTAACATGATGGCACATTCCCAGTCACTGCAGATTTAGGGTTGGCAATACCAGTAGCACATTTGCAAGCCTTTGGAACAGAGAAAAGCAGCAGTGTGCCGGCAGTACAGTCAGCAGGGAAGATCAATGAAGGACAAGAGCGTTTAGTGGCTGGGACTGAAAGCCACATTCCCTCTTGGATTGCTTGTAACATGAAATCAACTCCGTCAGCTCTCAACATTTTTCCATATATGACACAGAGAGGGTCGTTTTCACTCCAGCAGTGTAATTCATTGGGTGATGAGCATCGGGTGGCCAAATATTCATGATCTGACGGGGAGCGTCCCCCACGGTTAAAGCTAAGTGTCGGGAGTTGATCAGAAATCAAGTTTTGCACACTGAGTTGTTGATACTCCTAGACAGAATAATTCTCTCCTCAGACATCATTTTTTAACCAAACATGACTGGGCCTAATATGACTGGTAGCTGCAGATCCAATTTCAGTGGCTTTGCTGGAATCCAATTTTATCTAGCTTTGTGATAGCAGGGCTAGTTGAAGGTGTGATAAATTCAACTTGATAAGACCAACTAATGACAGACTGGTAGAGGGAAGAAGATGATTATGTTTTACATACTAACCTTGGCTGCCAGGGCCTGTCCTTTAATGACAGCATAATTCAGCGTTCACCTTGGGAAGCTGCCATGGATTTTAGTTTATGAGGTCACCTGCATAACCTCAATCATTCAAGTACAAGCTCAGTCTTTGCATCAGTAGCTCTCTCTTTCCCATTTTTAAGGAAAGGCTTGTGCAACTGATGCCCTACTGATTTTTTTTCTTTCTATTTCTTCTAAACCCATTTCCTTAAAGCTACAATATGCACCGATTTTTGTAACAACCAAAAATAACTTGCACAGTGTGATATATTTCCTGCAGTTGTGTGCTTATAATATCCCAAAAGTTCCCAAAGATTTTTAATTTCAGAGAAATTCCATTTTTAACTAATGGCTCGTCTATGTTCGTAATATCTGCATTATCCCTGGTTTCCGCTCGCACTGCCATAGTAACCATGGCGACAGAATTGGACAACTGCGTTACATCCAGGGGCACGCTCACGCTGTTGTTGTTTCGTTCAAACGTTATGGACCATGGCAAGCAGACTTTGGGACAAAAGGAGAACTAAAACGAGCATCAATATCAGCGTAACGTTTTCGAGATAGACGTCCGCAAATAACTTCGACTTGACAGAGATGCCACTCTTCCATGTACTTTATTAGACAGGTGAGCAAATGTACATTAAACTAATCAATGTTGTGGCTCAACATGATGAAATGTTAGAATATGATCAGTATGTTATTCTAATGTTGATCTAGCTTACTGCTAGTCTCATACAGAGAATCTAACACATAGAATAACATAATACCTTTCAATACACTCAAATGCAGTTTAGTAGACCAAGTGAAAGAGTGCCGCATTACCTCACAAGTTTCATTCGTCCAATAAACTGACTTGTGTGAGTAATTCACTTGCAGGTAGTTTGGTAGAATGAAATGTCCTTATTCCTTTATATCTGTGGGACTCGCATGTGCACTGAAATCTGTCTCTTATTAGCAATCACAACATGCTTCATACCACAGTAATGTTAAAAACATCAATGTATTCACTCATCCATAAACATTATTAGATCCATCAGCAAGTTCCATAATTCCGCTTATGTGTCATCAACCTACGCATTTGTTATTGTAAGAGGTAAGCGACCCCTAGGGGAAAAAAAAAAAAAAAAACATATTTAAGCATTAAAGAGAGTTTCCCCAAAAATGAAACTGCTGTCATTAATTAATCACCCTCATTCAATTTCAAATCCGTAAGACTTTCGCTCTCCTTTGCAACACAAATGAAGATCTCTTTGATGAAATCTGAGAGATTTGATATACGCAACTAAAGAGATAAAGTTCATGAAGAAATCGTAAAAATAATCCATATGAATCAAGCAGTTTAGTCCTAATTTTCCAATGAGATTTTGCACGCTTTATAGGCTTTACACAATGAAACTTTAAAAAATGCAGTCAATTTGGGCTAACCCAAACCCTAGTGTAAAATAAATATATTCAAATGTTTTTGAAATACATTTATTTTATGAAAATACATTTACATTTTATGTATTTAATATAATACCCTGCAATTATACTTTTGGCATACTAAATTGGTATACTTTACATCTGCTAAATTTGAAATTTTACTTTACATCTGCTAATTTTGTACTTAATACACTTTTATCCAGAAATAGTGCTGAGGTCCAACTAAATCTGCTAAATTGGAATAACTAATTTTGTACTTAATATACTTTTCCCAGAAATAGTGCTGAGGTCCAACTAAATAGCAGCTCCCGACAAGCTGGATGGCGCCTTGCATGGTTGACACCATCGTCAGTGAGTGAATGGGTGATTGTAAGGCAATATCTAAAGCTCTTTGGTGGCCATTGGGTCTGTGAAAGCGCTATATAAACGCAGTCCATTTAATATCAAGAACTGTGCATTGTGCAATAAAGAAGTAAATAAAGAATCAAAATAAAGTTAATCTATCATTTTAGCACTAAGTCTCAAGCAATTATGTCATTAAATATGATTATGGATTTGTAGTAATCATAGTGTGAAATAAATCTATCTAAAATACATTTTGGTAAAGGTTTTTTCACTAAGGAATCAAAATTATGAAAAAGTGCAGTACAGTATGTATTATGAATTATTCATCTTAATTAATATGAAATTTGAAAACAGTTATGCTGTGCAGTATAGTTTTGTGAAAAGCATTATACATTGTCTGGTTTATATATTGTTTAATTATATATTGTCAGGTTTGCTAGATAAGAAAGCTTTTATTTGAAATACTGTAGAAATAGTTTGTAATATTAAATATATTTCTATCAATTAAATTGTATAAAATTGAATTTAAGAGTTAAAGTATTAATAATAATAATACTAATACAATCATGCTCAGAATTAATGACACCCTGGTAAATATGATCAAAACTGGCTGCAAAAAAATAAATCTGCATTGTTTATGCTTTTAATCTTTATTTTAAAAAATGGGGGGAATTTTTTTTTCTCCAAAACACGTGAGCCACAATTATTTGCCCCCTTTTATTAAATACTTTTTTGCAATCTCCTTTTCCCAAGATAACAGCTCTGAGTCTTCTCCTGTAATGCCTGATAAGTTTTGAGAACCCCTGACAAGAGATCAGAGACCATTCCTCCATGCAATCTCTCCAGATCCTGCAGATTCTCAGATCCATGTTGGAGCTTCATCTCTCCAGTTCACTCCAGTTCACTCCAGTCACCAGGTCAGGGAACTGGGTTTGGTCGTGGCAGAAGCTTAATTTTGTGCTCCGTAACACAATTTTGTGTTGATTTTGATGTTTTGGATCACTGTGATGGAAGATCCAACCACGGCCCATTGTAAGATTTCTAGCAGAAGGCGTCAGGTTTTGATTCTTTATCTGTTGATATTTGATAGCATCCATGATGTCATGTATCTGAATAAGATGTCAAGGACCTCCAGCAGAAAAATATGCCCACAATATTAAAGATCCAACGGTATATTAAATTGTACACATGGGGTACTTTTTATCCCTGTATACACCAAACCCATCTAGTGTGTTTGCTGCCAAAAAGCTATTTTTTTTGTTTCATCTGACCACAGAGCTCCGTGCCGTTTGAAGGTCCAGTCACGTCTGACAACTGAATTTGCTGGAGTTTGTTTTTGAATGAGTGTGGAGGATTTTTCCTGAAACCCTCCCAAACAACATGTGGGGATGTAGGGGTTGTTTGATTTTTTTTTTTTTAAATAGTCTTTTTGACCCCAAGACTCAAGAAATCTGTGTAATTCTTCACCTGTGACCCTTGGAGAGTCTTTGGCCACTCAAACTCACATTAAAGCAATATAGACACACATCCTATTCCTGGCAGATTCGTAATACCTTTGGTTGATTGAAACTTAATTATTGTGGTGATGGTCAAAACTTTCTATTGTGTGATTCTCAACAATCTTTTGATGCACATTAGAATAATATATATGTGCTGTTTTATCAGTTTAACCCTAACCAACTTCTTTTGTGAAATGTTTCAATTTAAAATCATTGTGTGTTATCTCTCTCTCTCTCTCTCTCTCTCTCTCTCTCTCTCTCTCTCTCTCTCGCTGTGCGTGTGATTGTGCTATATGAATTAAATTACAGGAATGTCGATTAAATCTTGTTATAATCTTATGGAAGGGATCTCAAGTTTTTGAGGTCCACCTGCTTCATATTTTGTGAGCTCCTTCAGGACAAAGTGTGGGATTTGCATTATTAAAGCACTTTAATGTGCTTTACTTGTTTTTATTCTGGAGAATGTGTCATCCCATGGTGTGCGAGGGGGTAAAGTAGAACTGATATGTTAAAAGGCACCACCAGCCTCTAACCAAAGCATAGGGAGAATATGTTTTACTTCTCAGGCATCACAGAGGTGCCATCTGTGAAATAGGACATAAGGCGATGAGCGAATTGAAGGGCAGAGGAAGTTTTCCAGATAACCTTCTCAGACCCTTTATTTTCTTTTATACCAGATCACTTTATGATAGTGCCTAGCTTGCATATTCTCTCAGAGAAAGGATTTTCTGTCTATAGCACTTGTCAACATTGACACCCATACACAGATCACAAAGAGGCTTTAGTTCTAATACCGCAAGTGTGCGTGGCACAGTGACATTACTGTGTATGCATTTTTTTATTTATTTTTTTACATAGCAATTTTGTACCCTTGTCTCCATTACCTTTAGAATTCTGAACACTCAACTGATTTTATGCTGCATTTTTAATAAATCAGACCTTATAATTCTGTTAAATCAAATTCACTTGTCTTTTACCTTCTTTATGTTCCAAACATTGAGTCAATAGACTTTTTCCTGCATCTAATGTATTTTTCAAGTAGCTATTTTTTCAGGCTGATTGTACCTTTTTGCTAAGAACCACTTTAATGCTAATTTGAAATTGCTCTCTCTGAGAAATCACTGCAAGGAATGAGTGAAAGGCTCCTTTACCAAGGCTTGTCATTGTTCCCAATGCTGTAGACAGCAGAAGAGCTTCGTGAGATATTGTGTGAGATAGTCATGCATGTCTTTGACCAGCTGTCCATGGCAATTTCTTAAAGGATACAGGCAGGAAAGAGCAATTCTGAAATTTTTTTACCCCCCCTCCCCCTTTTTCAAATAGTTAGGTATTCAACACAGCAGTCAACTAGATATATTAGAGTTGTTAGTAAAACATTGTAAACCCATTTATGTAAGTTATGCATGCTACTTCTATATGCGAATGAATGCATCTTTCATCATTTTGAGAAACCTGTCAAGTGGTCTAACAAACGATTTTGAAACGCCTCAGATTGAATTAAGAAAATTAGTGGATATGCTGTAGACGGTGTGGTGAATTGCTGCTCTCTAGACATGCATTTGGGCTGCAGGAAACACACTGTTCATTTTCTTGTGTCACTACATTGCCACCTAGTGATGGCCACTCTCTTGTCTTTGTCCGGAAAGATCAGAAATTATCTGAGATTTAAAAAAAAAAAATATTGCTGGCACAACATTGCTTGTGAAAGTTGCCACTCAGCATATGATGCGGTGTGTATATTGGAGACTTTTTTTTATCAATATCAATCAAACAGAAAGGAGGGATATTGTGAAAACCATCACCTGCTATGATTGAAACCACTCAGAAATGCAGCCTGTTTAATTTTGCATTATGTTCACTGTAATAAACAGCGCAAATAAACTTGTTTTCTTTGCCATGCTCCTGAAATTACACAGTAACTTGGATTGTAATAAATGTTTAATCTGCGAAGTGTATTACTTGACATAGGTTATTACTTGACAAACTGCATTTTAAAAAGTGATTATCGAAGTAACAATAATGCAATGTTGATGGTAATAATACATTATGAATGACTCTCCTCATGAGAAATTCTATTGTCGACTAGGACCTCGCAAAACTTATTTGAATATCATGATTCAGGGTTGAATGAGGGAAATATTGTGAGATTTGGTTGAAGTTTGATTTCCTGAATGTATTACAGGCATTTAAATGCTGAAAACAAGTTCTAAAGGCTTAATGTGAATACCAAAAAGCCCCCAGCGTCAGAGAGTCTCTTTTCATTTCTTCAGGGTTGTGGATGTGTTTGTAAGACTTGCCTAGCTAAACTTAAGAAACAACCTTAGGGACTTTTCTGTCCAATCAATAGTCTATTCATCAATCGGAACTGGCTCATCCCTGCTTGCTTGTGCTTGATCAACGGTTTACATGCACTAGGGACAAGGCCTAACTTAAATCTCCACCTCCAGCCCAGTGAAAAGTAGGAGACTACAGTATAGTTCTTAGGCTATTTTTTCTGATGGAAACAACCATAGCAACATAAGAAAGACGTGTTCAATGCCGAACTTGTCTAAGGATAAAACCACAGTACATTATGTTTTGATCTGATGTGATTGACTTACTTGTAGTTTCTTCATATGATTTAATCGCAATGCCATATTAGTTGAAAATTTTAGGTGAGAATCAGATCAAGCAATTAGATGTTGCTATGGTTGCAACAGAAAAGTTAACATGCCCAAGACCAAGCTATAATGGTGTCTCTAGCTTTCTGGAGGACATATCTCTCCGATTAATAATGATCATCACACTAACCACTTATAAGTGTCATTATTGCCGAAAATAAAAAGCCTAATATGTTATACTTTTTTGTTCAATTTAATCCTTATACGCTATTGCAGAAGTGTCATGTCCATTGGAACTGAGGGAACATGTGTGCCCTCATAATTTTTAGCCAAATGAATTTTAAATGCATTTAAATATGTGTTTGTCTAAACACTGTGGCAGAAATAACCCATTCACGTCTAAATTAGATCAGTCTAATCGAGTCTCATTTTCCGCAGATCATTGCTTTCAAAAAACTGAAAATTGTGCCATCATCTTCCCTTGATCGTTTCACTCAACTTTTCACTCAAAAAGCTGTTATTTTCTGTATAATGAAAAAGACATGCTGATCATTGCCTGTCATGTAAGTGCAGTTAGGTTTTTCTTTTGTATTGTTTAATACTTTATAATTTATAAAAAAAAATATTTCATTATATTGTTTTACTAAACATTTATTCTTTGTTTATTAAAATAAATTATATATTAGACCAGAATTTGTCACCTTACTTGCTAATCAAACACTGTGCCACTAACATATTGTATGTGTTTAATGAACTACAAAGCTGTGCAGTTCATTTATTTTTAATTGGTCATGTCTTGCCTAGGGAAACAAGTGAGCAGTTCTGCTATTGGTTTCCACTCAGAAAAAAAAAAAAAAAAAGATATGATGCACCTGCTAATTCCTCATTTTGTTGTGTTTGTGAGTGAACATTAAATTGTGGTGTTAATAAAAATCACATTCTACTGTCAAAGAAAGATTTTCTACTTTCTTTATTCCTTCCTCTCAGACAGAAGCTGGATGCACAGACTAAGCAACCTAATTGGACAACTTTACAAGCTGAAGTTCACCTGGAAATGTAAGAAGTAGGCTAACAGTGATAGTAACAGACAGTAAATGTTCGTACACCTTTGTCTACAGATGAGAGGTGACACATTCCTTAAAGAGACAGTAGTGAAATGTCTTATCCAAAATGACCACTGTCAAATACACACAAATGTCTTGCACTCATTAATCAAATATAATGTAATATCTAACAAAGTACAAATCCTACTATGATGTATATGCTTATTGTAGGCACGTATATAATTAACCCTATGGGGTCTAAGGTGTTTTGGGGGTTCTTGAGATGTTTTGACATGCCCTGACATTTGTGCTTTTTTCAGTTGCTTATGAACATATTGACCTTAATGTCACAGGTGAAATTACACTCTATTTAGCACAAACAAGGCTACCATAATATGTGAGCAACATGTATGTCCATGTTTGTATTTTTTTCTAATCTAAAAAAAAGTTTATGAAACAAGGCCACAAAACATATATGGCCCTACTAAATATCTGTCCACAAGACTTTTAAATAGTGGATGTTGTCGCCTAGAGTTTTTGCTTCAAAACGATCTGAAAATCATCCCGCCTAATGATTCACATAAAACAATAGATTGTTTTAAATTGTGAATTTTTTTTTTTTTTTTTGGAAAGGCAATATGTAGAGACATGAACGGCCCAACCCCTCAGGTGGTTCTCACCTGAGAAGACAAAGATCTGCATAACAATGAGCCTTTCATTCAGGTGTGTCACATAGTATATATATATATATATATATATATATATAGTATAGATTACTTCATTTAAAAGAAGAGAATTTCAGTTTCATAAAGAAAAAAACTTTTGTGCCTGTGTGACAAGTATTTACTTAGTTACAGTTAATTTTCGGACACTTTTCAGAATAAACTTCACTGACACAGAGAACGCAAAATTCACATCATGTTAATTTTTCTTTATTTGACAAAAAGTAGAAGACTTTGTTTTATCGTGAGTATCCACAAAAAAATGTCACTTAACAGGATCTAATTTTGTACAACACTTATATTTAAGATCAAAAAATCAACAAAGTAATTTGAGTCTCTTTTGCACTGACAAGGAAAAAAGTGAGCTTGTCGCACCCGATAGCCGACCCCTGAGGGTTAAGTCCATTTATTATTCACACACAAAAAAAAAAAAATGTTTAAACATGAGAAGAAGAAAAAAAAAAAAACATCCAAATACAATATTTGTCTGTCTCTGACCTTTGGATTAATACACTTATGATGGGGGAGGATGGTATCATGGTGGCTTTGTTTCCAGGTGGACCGTTATAGAACGCGGCATGAATCCTGGAAATCAGTTCAACCATCAGATGATGACTTTGAAAACTCCTGAAGTACGTTCTGTGGTTCTGATGTCTGAGGCTTAAGCAATAATCATTTCTACTTTTTGGTATCAAAATATATCAATCTGCATTTTTATGTAACTGACTTTATGAACAGTCTTAAAGAACAAGAATGACTAACTTGTAAGACTAGTCTTATGAAACTGGCCCAGATGTTTGCTTTTTGAAGAATTGAAGGGACAAGTGGGAATAGATTTTTGGGATAATCAACATTATGCCACAAATGCTTTCAATTAGGCTTGACTTATACTGAACCCAGAATGTTCCTTGTTGTGCTAAGCATGACGTCTTTAACAGTGAAGTCCTCAGCCTGTGTATTGAAGGTGCACAGGCCACATCAATACAAGAACAAAGATCTGCTCTATTGATGTGGCAGCCAATAAAAGTGAAACAGTGAAAACGGGGGCCTGTCTTTAAACATAAATGAGGCAAAATGAAAATTATTCAGTTTGGCTTTTATGAAGGAAATAAAGGTCATAGTGAGTCAGACTCCCTGTATGTTTGACAGATAATAAAACAGGTGTCAATGAGCTCAGAGCAGCAGCTAAAGTGTTGAGAAGGGTATACTACAGAAATAGAATGCTATAGCTACTGCAGCATGCAAATTAATTGATAATGGATCTTTAGTAGCATGCTTGTGCGGCATGTGTTATCTTTTAAGAAAACAGAAAGGTAATCATATTTTTATTAAACTCTGCAGGGCATTTGCATAGATTGCAGCCCACTTTTCCCGGTGGAATTCCATGTTTCAGCACGGAGGCACTTAGGCTTGCCATTTTAACTGTAACCTAATGGGTGAAGATAAATGACCTCAATGTTTTGAACATGGCCAGACCGCCTACGGCAAGTGAGTAAAGTTGTTGTTTGTCTCCAACAACTGCGTGTCCTTGTTTCTGGCAAGTGGTTCAGTTTATGGTTGGACTCATACTTTTGTGCGGTTGTTAAATCATCCTTATAAATTAAACAGCAGGTGCTAATTGAGGAAGGGAAAAAACGCACCCATAATTATTAGCATCCAGCAGAGACACATGTCGGAGGACAGACATCGGATGCTCTGCTGCCTTGACAAATAAAAACAAGTCCAAAGTAACTGCTGCCATATGTGTCAGCAATACGGGCAAAATTTGGTAGGCATAGCATTTTCCTCAAAAAAGTGAATTTGCTGTCTACCTAAGTATTGGCAATGGAGTAGTGCAAGGGAGATATGAAGTGACACATCAATTTATGCGTTTTCAAAGCAGGATATGGTCATTTTTTTCTGGTAAAGTTAATTGCACATTATAACATAAACTGATTTAAAGAACATCTGGATTTCAAAGTGTGCCTAATGATGTCCCATTCATCTTACTCTAAATGGCTTAAGTGCATGTAATTATATTTTTAATTAACCATGAATCTGTTTCTGTCAATTGCAGCAATTTGTCATTTTCTAATGAAATATACAGTACAATGTGAGACGGGATGCATTCAGTCAAATTAAATAACATATCTATTTCCTCGGATCGGTTTAGATTTTCTTATAAGTATGACAGTGGAAAAATGTTTTAATAGATCCTCATCTGTTTTAGCTGCAGCAGCTTCTGAGGTTTCAAAGTAGGTGGCAATTTGATTACTTCAATACAAAATTGCCTTTTCCCTTCCAGTCTTGTTCAAAATGCAAAACCAATTGTAGTATTGAAATAAAAGAGACCCCACTAATTAACATAAACTATTAATGCATCAATTTCTTCACTTCCCCAAATGGAATCATATGTCTTGACTTCAGTGTTGAGTAGTAGCATGCATCAGTCAGACAGTTGTTCTGTCTCCTTGCTGCTCCTTTGATGGTGTTTTTTTTTTTTTTTCCAATGGATCGCTAATTCCTCATTAAAAATGATGAGCTTCTTCATTACCTTGCTTTTGAAAAGGTTACTCCTTTGCCCAGATGAGCAGAAGGGAGTCTTTCGCCTCAACCTGACAGCTTTCTCCCAGGTTTGCTCATATTGATCAGGGACTTCAGGTTGCTTTTCCTCCATTTGAACCCAATGTGGCGTCTGCAATGCGGCATACTAAAATGATGTATAATCAATGATTCATAGCACCAACCTGGGTTGTGCAAAGCCATCAAAATTATACAGTACCATAGGAGCTGACTTCATGCTGAAAAGACCTGGGCCTATCATCAAAAGGTGGATAACATGTGATGTTCAAGTTTAAAAATTTATTTATATATATATGTATATAACAAAAATCAGTTTGTTCTGTATGTCAAGTTCTTTAATGATTAATGTCTTATATACGGATAAAATGTTTAATTGTGAGAGTTCTGGCACAGAACTCTCACACAAAAGAGCTACAAACATCTGTATCGAAAATAGAAGTGTCCTTGAGGATGAAAAAAATCAGTTCATCTTATTTCAGCTACTTGTGTGGGAGAGCAGTAATTGGAAATGTTAAGTTGTTGAACTAGTTTGTAACATTGTACTGCACACGCATGTGTGTGTGTGTGCGTGTGTGTGTGAGAGAGAGAGAGAGAGAGAGAGAGAGAGAGAGAGAGAGAGAGAGAGAGAGAGAGAGAGAGAGAGAGAGAGAGAGAGAGAGTCAGATTGAGTCTCGTAAATTGAATCAGGTCAACTATATCATCAGGAATACATTTTAGGCCATTATATCTCTATTCTTTGCCATTGGACAGAGGGGCAAAATAGTTCTATAATGGCTAGAAAATGATGTAGAAAGCAAGGGGCATGAAGATGTGTTGAGCATGACTCCAGACATGGGTTGAAATAGTGAAGTACAAACAGATATAATCCCTCCTTTACCTCTTTAATCATTTTGTCTCATTTTAACAAAGAATCCATTAATAATGTCATGGATATTTAGACTGTGCTTTGATAAATGAGATCCTGCCCCCTCTGTCTGCTGGGATTCCCATCCTCTTTTGAAACCCTGAATTAATACAATATTGGCGCCTGCTCTCAAAAGGACTTCACACATACTAGTATTAATTACAAGTGGGATATGACTTTGTTCATCAATCAAATAATTTTCCTCAACTTGTCAAAAGCAATGCATCACACAATGCTTGAAGCCCCCTCTGCTTTGTTAACAGCGCTATTGTTTTGACAGAGAGTGGATGGAAATCAGCTGCTTCTTGTTCGCTTGGTCGTCGTAAGCTGCAAAGCCACCCTGCTGAGACAAAGTTCACTTAAAAACCCCAAACAGAGCGGAAACAAATTATCACATCAAGGTAGATTAATCGCACGTGTTATGGAATAATCATTGCTGCTATCAACGCAAGAGATGTCTGTGACAAATGCTTGAAGATCTTACAGATCAGCTTTCCTTGTATTCACTGAGTGAGCTCTGATGTAAAGGCCAACCCAGATTGCAGATTATGATATTCTGTTTCCTGTTCTGATTAAATGGCCTGATTCACTAAAAAGTTGCGCCATTACGCGTACGTTATTTCAGTGCAAAATGTCCCTTATTTGCAAACCACCAGAAATTTAAAGTACATTTAAAATATTTATTTTGCCTAAGTCTAACATGGTCAAGAGCAATCACAGATAATAGTAGAAGATTAAAAAAAAAAAAAAAAAAAAAAACATATTTAAAGGCCTTTTTGTAAAAAATCCTCTACTATTATTTGTGCAATCTCGTCTCTGGTTGAACTTTGGTGTGTGTGTTATTTTAGCTTATGCACCAAAGACATTTATTTATTTTTTTTTTAATCTCCTGACACGTACATGTAATCAAAATTGATAATTCGTGTTTTTTTTTTTTTTTCTGGAATATTTCCGAATTATGTATCTGTGCACATCTTTGATTTTTTAATTAATGTACCCTCATAATCTTTAATAAGAATAACTTCCCCTCCATCTTGCATCTCGTCTCTCTCCTTATATAATTGAGGTATAGGCTTTTAAATATTTTATTTGACCTCATCTCCCAATCTGAGCCGTTCGTTCATCCCGTGACATTTCCATAAGCTGAGCTATGCATTTGGTACCAGATACAGAATTTATTAGTTCACCTCTCGAGTCTGTGGGTTTGAGTCATTTTGTCACTTTGCTGAATGTTGTTATTATATGTACTGTAGGTAGGCTATCTTTTCTTTATCAAACTGATTTCCCACATCAGACGGATAGAGTTTAAAGCATTACCAACTCTTTATTACCACATTTAATCTTGTGGAAAAGAACCTTTATGACAGAAATTCAAAAAATTATAAATTGTAATAAATATAAAAAAAACTATATTTCAGACCAGAAGCACACCATAACAGTAAAAGCTAAAATAAATAAATAAACAGCCTCCTGAGATAGATGAGATCAGATATGAACTTAAAAATCTTGCAGGAAATTGTAAATCTGGCTACTTTTTGTTTACTGTCTTATGAATACCCTGCATTTAGACATACTAGTCAAGACAAGTCACCTTTATTTATATAGCGCTTTTTAGAATACAGATTAGATCAAAGCAGTCAAGAAAATAATATAAGTTTGTTCCTAGAATCAAATTGTGTCATTGTCCACCTGAAGTATAATGCAGATCAAATTTTTTTTTGAATACTTAAATGTCCCCAACTAAGCAAGCCAAAAGCCAAGGCAACAGTGGCAAGGAACTAAAACTCCATCAGGTGACAGAATGGAGAAAAAAAACCTTGGGAGAAACCAGACTCAGTGTACCAGGTTCATTGACTCGAGTTTAATGAGTTAGTACTCCTTGTCGACTACTGAGGTAATGAGTTGCTGACAATCTACATGGAAGAGGAGAGAAAAAAGATAATTTGTCTTTGATTATTGTAAGAAAACCTTTTTTTAATATATGAAAACATTTGACTTTTTTTTCTCTATATTTTAGTATTTTCTTAATCTGGAAGTTTATTATTTTAATCTCAAGCACCACCAACACCATGTACTGTCCAACGTGATCTCATGAGAATACGTATGTATTTATACGTAAAGTGTCGTTCTATCATACGTATATATAATTACGTTTTATATGCGCAGAAACGTATAATACTGACGTATTTACAGTACTAAAACGTAAAATATTTACGTATTGACAGCACAAAAACGTAATTTATTTACGTATGAACAAATCCACCGACGTACACATTGTACGTATCACAATTTATGCATATTAATATCGTAGCAGCATTATGTTTTGACTCTGTTGCATTCCACTGTCTTATTAATGAAGTTTTCAGTCGCATTTATTGATATAATACTCATAAATATGAACATTTTGCTCGTTTCGCCTACATGTTGTTAAACAATGCACTATAAAACCTTAAAAATACAGTCTTTAACGTTAACTACTCGTTCAACCATTTTGTAATAGTTTATTTACCTTGAGACACATAAAGCGTTTTCTCCTATAAAACACAACAAAAAAATCACAAAAGACATCAATTTGATTAGTTTGATGTAATCCAAATCTTTAGTATCCATAGTTGTTTAAAACAACTCCTAATTCAGCCTCTTATCCAGTCGTGATCTCTCCATTCTCAGCAGCGACCGTACATGTCAAACCCCGCGCTGATGAATTCAAATTCAAAAATTGCTCCCTTGAGAAGCGATACGTCATATTTTACGGCAGTGATATCAAACGTTCATTGGCTCTTCCCTGCTTCGTCACAGTTTGCGACATGAAGGACTGTGCCGGTTGGTTAGTTTAGTTCATTTGAATTTTGAAATGGAGAAGCGCGAACCGAAGCCGGATTAACATTTTCATTATTTATTTAATTTCTGCTCTGTACTTCATACAAAACTATTACAATACTGCCAGAGACAGAGAGAAGACTGCGACTGCAACGCTTCATCATGTGAACGGCTTTTGGTATCGGTTTTGACATTTTTGCAATAAATAAATTGTGATTATACTTGTCTGTTAGTTATGTTTTTCTTAATAATTGTAGTTTGTTACGTAGTTTTAAGGAATTGTTATGGGTAACGTTAGGTTTAGGGGTAGGATTGGTGGCTCAAAATATATTTTAATGTTATATTGTTATTAAAACTACCCTTTCCCAACACCTGTCCGTTACGTTTTATCCTTTTTTATATTAAGTATAAAATGGGTATGTTTAGGTTTGGGATTAGGGTTACGGGATCTTACATTTATGTATAAAATGGTAAAAAGGGAAATTATACAGATATCTTTATGATATAGAATATACGTAAATAGTTTACGTTTTGTAGCTGTAAAAACGTAATAATGTTACGTTTAAATGTTGCAGATACGTCTATATTATACGTTTCAGCACCTATCCAGACGTACTAAAAAGTACGTTTTTTATCTTTGCAAAAACGTAAAATACCTACGTATTAACAATGAGACCAGGCTGTACTGTCACATCAACCATTCATTTTTTATTATTATTTAAACTCTATTGAACAGCGCCAATAAAAGACAAGTACAGCAACATGTCAACGATAGTACACGCTCAATAACAACAGAAAAAGCAGATGTTTATGAGTACTGGTGCTCGTTCAAACAATGCATCACAGAAACAACAGAAGTTATGCGGAGACACAAATCACCGAAAAAGAAACAACGACGGATATTCTCGATCTAATGAGCAAACGAAGAATGTACAAAAATAACAACTTGGAGAAGTACAAACAAATGCAACAGAGAAGCAATCCGACAGGCAAAAGAATAGTGGATGGAGGAACGATGCGTTGAAGAATTAATTAAAAAAACACGACAATTTTAACATAAACAAGAAGCTCAAAGAATCTGGTAATATCTACAGACCAGCCCCAACAGCAATCTTATATGTGGACAACAACCAACCAATCCTAAACAAGAAAAAAATGGACACCTGGACAAACTATATACAAAAACTCAAAATCTGTAGGAAAATACCAACAGACGTCGAAAGACGCTTTACAAATTTTAACATCAGAAGTAGAACATGCAATCAAAACAGCTAAGCCAGGCAAAGCGTGCAGGCCCAATACAATCCATGTCGAATTGCTCAAATTATTAGACAGCAATAACATACGACAACTGACTAATTAGTACAATCAAATAAACAAAGGCAATAAAATTCCAACTGACTGGCTACAATCCATCTTTGTGGCCGTACCAAAGAAAGCAACAAGCCAGAAATGTGAGGACTACAGGCTGATAAGCTTGATGAGCCACGTGCTGAAAGTCTTCCTGAAGGTGTTCCAACAGGGCATACGCTCCACATGCGAGGGTGCACTGAGGAACACACAGTTTTGGCTTCTGCAAAGGACTGGGAACAAGAGAAGCAATCTTCTGTTTACAAATTCTACTACAGCGATGCTACGAACATCCTTCGAAATCCTTTGACTCAGTAGACCACGACCGACTAGCAGCTCTATTAAAACAACTGGCACTAGATAAAAACGACACCAACTTCATCATTGCTCTTGATTGGAAGCAAACAGCCCAACTCCGATATGACAACAAACTGACAGACCCAACACCAGTACAAAAAATTGTCTGACAAGGTTGCCCACTGTCACTGATTCTTTTCAACATCTACTCGGAGCAGATTTTTGATGGAACACTAGCAGACAAAAACATTGGTATTAAAGTCAATGAACAATACATCAACAACATCAGACATCAGACGCCTCATCCCAAGGTGTCATCTAAAGCCGCGTTTCCACCGCAGGAACTTTCCCCAGGAACTAGGAACTTTGGGGTGGTACTCTGTGTGTTTACACAGCAGGAACCAGGGTCTAAATGAAGTTCCGGGTAAAAATGTGTGTGTGTGTGTGTGTGTAATCATGCGTCGAATTCGTACGAATTGGTCGTGAGATAGTGTTGGTTTGTCCCATCCATCTCACGGTCAATGTCCGCTGATAACAAGATCTACAACAAATCTTAGACGAAATTGCCACAGAAAGTCAAATGTGGGGCCTACGAATTAACAAAAAGAAATCAATGGTTATGAAGGTCAGCCGAACTTTAAGCAAAACAACAATCAAGCTGGGCAGCGAAAAATTGGAACAAGTTCACCAATTCAAATACCTTGGTGTAATCATTGACGATCAGCTGAACCTTGAAATCGAAATCAAGAGCAGAATTGAACAAGCAAGGCAAGCATTTATTAAATGGAAAACACTCCTTGCAGACCGCAACTTGAGTACACCACTGAAACTGCGCACACTGAAATGTTACATCTGGTCAATTTTGCTGTACGGAGTAGAGACGTGGACACTAACAACAACAGCAACAACAAGGCTCGAAGCTTTCGAAATATGGCTGTATCGAACAATGCTGAAAATCCCATGGACAGCCAAAACCACTAATACACAAGTTCTGCAGGACATATAGGCACTGACAGGCAACTGCTGAAGACCATCATTAGCAGGAAGTATCACTGGCCACATTCCCCGAAACGACCATAAATACCAGCTTTTAAAGCAAATCCTGCAAGGAAAAATCGAAGGGAAAAACGACCAGGGGTGCGTTTCCCAAAAGCATCGTTAGCCAACTATGATCACAAGTTTCGTCGTTATCAGCATAGTTTAACGAGTCGGTGTTTCCCGAAACCATCGTTCCAATGAACATTCGCAAACAGCATCGCAAAGTTGTGTGGTTTGAACGACAGCTCTCGACCTGTGGTTAGAGGCGTAGTTTCTATATTGCATCACATTTGGACGTAATAAATCCTTATCTTGAGCAAAATAAGCAAGCTGACATTCAGTACAACTGGTGCCTTTTATTTAGAATACATAGAAATGGAATTTATTTTTCAAGAGTGTGCATGTGCGAACGTGCTCTACTATGTAAGAACGAGCCTGGTATTAAGCAAAACAACTGAGAACAATTGGAAATAGTCCTCAGATGATATATCTGTAATTTATATAAAACAAATCTAGCATTAATTGGATCTCAAACAGTTTAATTAAAAGTAGTTATTGTGCGAAACCAACGTGGTTGAACAATACTTTGCGACAGTGGGTTTTGGGAAACAGTCGTGACTAGCTAGTTAATTTCTCCAACGATGCATCGTACTATGGTGGTGAAACATGTCGTTGTGCGGGAAACGCACCCCAGGACGACCAAAAACGACAGGGCTCAGTAACATCAAAACATTGCTACAATTAACAACAGCACAAACTCTACACGCCGTGCTACACCAAGACCAATATCAAAACGCCATTAGGCAGCCCTAAAGAAGAAGAAGCAGCTCTATTTGTGGAAAAATGCTTGATTGCAGGCACAGCATTTTTGGCATTGTTTGTGGAGTTATGTGATTTGCATAATTCCATTAATGAATTCGGTGTGTAAAAACAATGCTATCAGCATCCCAACTTCATTCTTGGTGAAGTTTCAATAATCAGTCTCATTATATGTATTTGCATTACTACCAAGATCAGAGTCCTTTTTGGCTAGACTGTATATCTTAACCGTAATGTACTGAAGTGAATTATACTTTGGCTTATTTTTCCCTACAGTGTCTCTGTGCACTAAAATGAAATGCTTCATCCACACAGCTTTGATCACTTAAAATCCTGCTTCACTGACTACAGACGAGTTCTGCTTGTCGTCAGTAAAATTTTGTCAACAAGACTTCAGTTAACAAGAATTTCTCAGTACACAGTACTGTGAAATTCACCATAGCAGTTTGTTTTTACTTTTTCCCCCAAATCAAAAAATATTCACAAAACAAGCAAGATTATTATCTCTGTAGTGTTCACCT
Source organism: Pimephales promelas (assembly GCF_016745375.1). The sequence continues at coordinate 15,507,255 of NW_024121543.1, read as the reverse complement.
TAACCTTTGTTTTCATTCCCAGATTACATTTAACATCACACTGCCTCCATTGTGCTTCTAAACTAGATTAGACTAGAGCCACTGCGTGATACATGGAACCATTTTCAAGACAATGTTTAGGAAATATGTCTTGCTAACCTCAACACTGCACCCACTGAAACACAGTGAATAAGATGTAGGCTCTTGTGGATATATGTTTGATGGAATTGACACACATTATCGATTTTCCCTTCTGAGAAAATACACAATGTACGGTCTAGCGTGTCAGCTGGAGAAGTAAAGAGATTCAACTTTCACCAAGCGCTGCTCTCACAGCGAGAAATGTTGGCACCCCTTTCTCAGGATGCAACCACTGTCTATTTGTTTAGCCTGGAGCAAAGCCTGATATTGCTGCATTTGCATATACATGCATTTGTAAAGATCCAATCAGACATCAAGGTGAAAATACAATTCCAGAATTCAAAGCTTAGACAGGGCTCAGTGAAACAAATGCACATAGCCTGGGGTGGTGGGGATGCAGATAAAGCAGCTAACTGTATCTTGCTGATTGGACTGAGTGAACATTACCTTCTTTAAAAATTATATAGATAGATGGTTGGCATTTTTGTAAGACTTTGTGCAGATTTTGTTCACATGCTTCAACTATGGATATGAAGCTGTGAGACTGTGTTAGAAATAGAACACTTTTTCACACTCTCACTAGTTTTTTCAATGAGACATACAAGCATCACAGGAGAATTGAGTCATTTTTTTTTTGTCATGTCAAAGCACATTTCGAATGATCGTATTTAATAGCATTCTGTGGTAGAAATGACATTTTAAACAATATTTGGATTAAAATGTCAGACTCTTTCGTCTAGCAAAGAATAATTGCAGCTAGATTTTTAGGTGTCCTAAATAAACACAATTAAACGATATGTGAAAAGAGTTATATTCATTTACTTATTCATATTTTATTTGAATATGAGGGGAAACAAAAACTTTATTAGGAGTAAAAATGTTAGTCGGTGCTGAATGATGAAAATGTGGGGTAGTCGTAATTTGTGTAAACAAAATTTAAATATTAAAGTGTTTTATTTTCAATTAACAGTTTTAAAACTTTATTGTAATTATGATCTGCTGTACCTAATATTTTTATGATAGATTTTTGTGAATTAAGTTTAAAATTGGTTTGATTCAAGGGTAAAAAAAAAATCTATATGTAAGTATTTTTAAAAGTAACAATGTTCTTCAAAACTTTTAAAAAAATAATGTGACCTTCTTACAAAACGAGATAAAAGCTTAAATCTTTTTTAATCAAAATCACCCCTGAATAAAGGCACCAGAAGTTCATAAAACAATTTTATTTTTATCAAATACAAAATTATATTCACCACTTCATGTTGACATAAAGATTCATTTTATAATAACAGCTTTATTTATTCTTTGTGAACTTCTTACTTATTGTACTGGTGCATAGTCAAGTTTATTCTTTAATAATAGAAAGAACTGCATTGCTGTAATCTTCAGTAAATCAGTTCAACGAGAGAGACTTTCTTCATAAAAACCTTCAGTATATTGTGGAAGGAATAGCCTACTTGAAATACTGATTTTGGGTAACACTTTATGTGGCCCCAGAGTGGTCATGACCCAGCTAGACCACAGGGGATTGAGTCTACACTCACCCTGGCTGTAACTGTCGTGAGGCTTGTCGGCGGCACGATTGAGTAAAGCGGGAAAAGTGAAACAAAGCATCCTCAGAAGTTAGTTAATGCTCATATGCATCTTTAAGGTCTTATAAGCGTCTTATTAACTGTTAATTACTGCTTATTACAAGCACCTTGAAATAAAGTGTTACCTCAGATCATTCACATTAATATGCCATATTCAAAATGTTTTACACCCCAGAAATGGAATTTTTGCTTGCAAAATTAGTATACACAGCCCATTAGTATACTGTAGAGCCAGACCGATATATCGGCAGGCCGATATTATCGGCCGATATTAGGCATTTTCCAAACTATCGGTATCGGCAGTTATAATGGCCGATAAATGAATATTTCAAAAATAACATAAAAACAGACGAAACACGCTTGAACCATCTCATGAGTGTTGGAGTTGTATAGTTTGTCCACCAGAGGGCACCCTACACCGTTCCTGTTGGCAACACTCGTTGAATTGTTCACGATACATACATTGCTTGAACAACAATTAAAAGATCATCCCCATCAGTTCTCTTAACTCAAGTAAGTATGACAAAATTTGTGACTATCATGTCCAGTTTAAAAAAAATAAATAAATAATGTTGCAGCAACTAACTGTGCCAAAAAAGAAGAAGAAAAAAAAAAAAAACAATGCAAGGCTCAAATATCCAGCTAAGAACATGATCACTCCCGTGCCTTCAAAATGATTTTATGGTCAAATCTCTCATACTAGTTAGACGACGCTGATTTAAAAAGTTGAAAGAGAGCATAAGTCAGGAGCTCTGGAATATATTTAGCACAGTGCGAAAAGATAGCAGAAATATTCATCATTCTGAGACTTCAAAATGCATTACCAAAGAACAATTTCAACAAGCTCTTAGTACCTCTCATTAGACGGTGTATCAAACCAGAACAAAACTCACTTCTCCTAACTACGTTGGAGGAAGTGGATTGGAAAATTAAATGGAAGAGACAGCACAGCCTTTGCCATGGTATTGTCGCCAGGCCTCGTTCACGCTCAAAAGTCCCTCAGCTGCTAAATTACATGCTCTTTAATATCAAATCATAGACTGTCTTTGAATGCCTAAGCATATCAGAAAACACATAAAAATAATTGCTTGAAGACACGTTGTCTGTAGTTCACTTGATGATGCCCAAGCACCTTTGCTTTTGAAGATAATGCATTTCAAGTTTGCATGGTGGGGAGAGTTGGTTAAGCGAAGACCTTCTGGCCACATTCTTTTTCAAATCTGGAGTTGTATCACATAGCATCAGAGGTAAGATTGCAGACTTTCTTTTTTTTTTCTGCAGCAGTGACACAGTTGCACAACTCATGGAGAATATCTTAGGAGTAAAAATTAATTGGGCTGGCATTGCTGTGTCAATTGCCCCTCCTCTTTTCTTCCTTATGCATTGGAAGCAGTCCTCAAATGAGTCAAGTCTCTCATCTCTGTCTGCTATAGGGAATCAGATAAAAGCCTCTTCAGAGAAACCTGTTCCTTTGGATAAGCACTGCAGCCAAAACAGTCCTTTCCTTCATTGTGCTCTGACAGCAGTATGACAAAGGTACACCTTTGGTTCTTTTCCGATGGGACAATAGTTGTATCATGCACATCAAGGGAACTTTTAAAGATTTCAAGAGCCCCGAGTTGTACCATGCATGCAAATATTCTCTTTGCATCTGTGCATGTGTGGCTTGAAAGACAGCAGGCTCACATTCCCCAGAGAACCTTGGTTTGAGAGCACAATTTTGCCCATGTTTTGCATGATAGCTTCATCCATTATGCATTGCAAGATATTTCAAAATTGCATTAAAAATCAAATGTGTAATTTTGCTTGTCATTCCTCAATTTGTATTTAAAGGGATACTTCAGGATTTAGCATTAAGCTTTGTATTAGCAGAAAACCTGTAGTATTTTCGAATTACCATGCTTTCCACCCTCATATCCTCCCTGAGACGAGAGATTTATGTATTTTTTGTCTGGAAAAAAATCCTCAAATGATGCAAAATTCAGCCAGAGGATAAAGCCAGTAAGGGCTGTCCCGCATGTTCTCAACCCGCCCATAGAGGGTTGGATCTCACTCATAGAATGTACACAAAGTGTCAGCCATCTTTTTTTTGGAAGCTACAGTAAGCTTGCAGGCTCTTGTTCAGTGGAGAAAGCTGAGTAGTAGGCGTTACCGTCCTCCTTTTCACGGACATGTCCGGCTGTCGATTTCTGGGACTTTTGCTTTCTGCAGTTGCCATTCATTGTTTACATGTACAGCTTTTGTTTCAATCTAACTAACCGATTGGTGAATCTGAATGTAGTGTTTACGTGAACGCTAAACAAGTGATCGGTTGATGTGCGTTTTAACATAGCTAAGAAAATTCCCGCTCCTCCGTGAGAGATACGAGACCGGTAACTTACGTCTCACAGGTGATGACGACTCATCAGTAATCACACCACCGGCCTCGTGCCGTTCTCCCGCGGCCCTCGCTCGTCCTGCTCGCCACAGTAAACATAACGAACGGCAACTGTAGAACGCAAAAGCCGAATCCCGGACATTTTGGACGATCTCGAAACACATTTTCAGGCAGACTCGGAGACTCACTAGTAGCCTAGATTTGGGTCAAATATGGACAAACCTAAATGTTGGGTTAAAAATGCAATTAAAAACAATTTACACTTGACAGCGAAAGTTGAAGTTGGGTTAAAATTTTAAACTACATTTTTAACCCAACATTTGGGTTCGTCCATATTTTCCTTAAATTTGGGTTCAAACAACCCAGCATTGTTTAGAGTGTGCTGTGCTCTGTTACCGGTAGGCGTGGCATCCTAAGGCAGCGAAGCAAGTGCATTCTGGGAGTTTTTGTCTTTCATATACATAAGCCAAAAATACATTTTCTGGCTTTTCTCAGTCTACAAAGTTCCAAATTCAAAATAACCCATTTTAAACACACACTCATCTTTCCAGAGGTGAAGTATCCCTTTAAATGCCCATCTGTTTTATTGTCGTCAGTTTTTAATAAAATCGATTTTTTATCGTCAGTTAGATGACGCCCTAGGATCGCGTGTAACCCTACCCCCACCCCAGACCTAAACCTACCCGCGTCATCTAACTGACGCTTTTCCTTTAGCGTCAGTTAGATGACGCCGTAGAATCGCTAAAGGGTGCCTAAAAGCATCAAATATTGAAGCATGGTCAAAAGGTGATGTTGTTTATTAGTGTACTGAATAGAACTGAGTTACTGAATGCACTGCACACATATGTTGTCTGCAGAATAAACAAGCTCATGTTTTTAGTTTTATGAATTAATCTGAAAATACTGTACAATTTACAAAAACGCCATCTTAAAAATGGAAAAACATTATTAATGATTTTGTAATGACAACTGCCTTCAACTTACTTTTTATTATCATTATTATTATTGTGTTGTTTTTGTTTAAAAAATACCATTTAATTTGGACAACAATAGCAAAATACCTGTAACAATAATAATTAGTGATTATGTTAGTGACATAGATGAATGAATGTCAAATTGCTTTTTTTTAAAGCTTTGATCGATCAATGTATTATTTGGCATATTGTTATTAAGGCAACACTAAATTACTTTCACTGCAGCATTTTTTGGCTCAAGACTTGGATTCTGAAATCTTTATTCCCCAACAATTGGTCTGGAGACAAAAGTGTAACACGGAACAGAGAAAATAACCATCCAATTCACTCAACAGTCTTTGCAATCACATATTGAAATGGAAATTACACCCTCTTGGAAGTGCCTAGCTGATTCATGAATTACTTTTGCATTGATTGTGTGTTTTGCATACATCCACCAACTTGCATTTTGCACAGTTTCTGATAACATATGGAGTGTTGTAATTTGCGGCCGATTGTGTATTTTCACTGCTTGAAAGTGACACAAATCATTGTTGATCCATTCTGCAAGATTTATTTATTCTGCCACTGCAAAATAAAACACCATTTCTATTTTTTTTTTACTGAGGAGACAGAAGAAATCTGTACAAAAGTATAGTGCTGGGGTTAAAGACAGAGCATGATGTTGAAGAACAAATCAAGCAGATTGTGAGTTCTTCAGCTTGGAGAAGGTAACAAATGTGTCACGACCTGCCAAAAATAAGCAATTAACCTAACAGAGTTGTAAAACAGAGCCATGCAAACGGTTTAGGTGAATTTGTCTATTTACAATAAGCAAGCTCTAAACCTCCCAATGGTACATAGAATTAGTCTATTTAATTGTCTCTGCCTCTTAGCTAGAAAAAGTAATCATTTTAAATGCACATCTGGGGCCTCATTTATAAAGAGTGCATACTCGCAAATTTGATCTTAAAGTGTGCATAAGCTAAAGTCCACGTCAATGTTCATTTATTAAAACGGTCTTTGGCATGGAAAAGTACTTAGAGTCTCGTCAGGGTCTGAGCAGATGTACGCGCTTTTCCTAGTGGCACAAAGTCAGAGTAAAACAGATATTTCGAAATTTAAGCACTTATTGTTGTTCAGGGTTCTCAAGTAAAGGACTTGGATGTTGACTGGTGCTTTTTTCAACGCGTTCTCATCCTTTAACGTCATATAGAACGCTATATGACAAAAGGGCGCTATACTACCGCATGGCACACGTTATCGTTGCGAAAGTAGGCGTGTCATTTTACAACTCCCCCAGAGTTAAACTGTTGAGTTTTACCGTTTTCGAATGCATTCAGCCGATTTTCCGCTATTTAGAAGAATTTCAGTAACCAGGCAGTTTCTGGTCTCATTGATCTCATTGACTTCCATACTATATTGTTTTCCTACTATTTCCTACTTTTTCTTCATACTAACTGTCTGGTTACTAATATTCTTCTAATTATCAAAAAAAAAAAAATCAGCTGAATGCATTCGAAAACGGTAAAACTCAACTGTTTAACTCTGGGGGAGTTGTAAAATGAGCCTATTTCCAAAAAAAGTGGAGTATCCCTTTAATGACATTAATTAGGCGACGTTTCCAAAGCGGCACAATTTCAAGATCATTAGTGAAAGTTATAAATTGCAAATGATCTTGCAATTGTGCGCAGCAGAATGTTCGTTCTCTAAATCGCATGTACGCACATTTGTAAATTGATCGTAATATAGTAAATAAATGTAGTACGGTTTCTAAGTTTTACATTTTGCAACATTTTATAATTGAGGCACCAGAAGAGTTGACATGACACAAGTCAGGCAAGGAGTTGTAGTTTTCTCTGTCATTTAACTAACCCACAGATGACCTTCCAAATCAGGCCTGATAGCGAACACCATTGACTCGGCCTCATCCATGTCTCATTTGAAGCTCTCTTATGTACTTGGTGTGACAACTATTTCTAGCTGATAGTGCATCTCGCCCCAAGTCTTTGTGATCTTAGATATCGTGTTTGACTTTGCCAGCTGATCAATATTCTATGAATTTTTGAAGCTCATTTAGTCTTGGGGGGAGAGAGAGAGAGCAGTCAAACGTGTTGGGGCATTAAATAAATAAATAAACAAATAGCACCTTTCACAGTGCAAAAGTTTTGTTGCTGTTGTGCTTTAAACAGTCTATTGCATGTATAAACATATCTTGATTGAATTTATAAAGTTGTTTGCCTTTATGTTGATTTTCACACTTCATAAAGCAGTGGTTCGGTTTGTGTCAAAAAAAGTTTACAGAATGTTATTTGCTGCAACCTATTTGACAGATATCTCCTCTATTCCATTTGATCAAATGACAATAATACTTCAAGCTTTCACTGCTATAATTTCATTTAGCAATACTGGAATTGTAAGACCCTCATACTGTGCTTTCTGCCAAGAGATAATTAGACACTTCAAAATGGGAGCTGACTTCAGCGGTTTACAAAGACATTTTGAAGAAATTGAAAGATGACTAAATCATCATCCTCCTTTGTAATTTGTGATGCAACAGTACTTTAGATGAAAGTATTTGTGATGTAACAGAAAGATGAATCTAACAGAAATAGATGTCTAAAAGGTGCTTGCATGCAGAAGCAGGTCTGATCTAGCCTGACTGCGTCAGACTTCGTACTGCTGCTCTATTTCAGTTCGCTTCTGTACTCAATCTGAGACATCGACATGTCTCTCAGTTTTTCTCCGGCCTGAAAACAGCCGGCCAATCAACAAAAAGAGGGTGGATTGAGGGCCATGACATAGACGCTAAGCATAACGTATAAAGCGTAGATAAGCATAAGCGTAGAGTTAAAGCTGGTATTTTAGGTAAGGGAAAAATCAAAAATGAACGCAGATATGGAGACATGGGGCCAAAGGCCGGCAAGGCAGTAGTTGTGATTGTGTCCCCCTGGGTTGCACTCATGGATCAGGTTCCAGTGGAAGTTCGATGCTGGCTGGCTGGCGAATAACACATGTCGTAACCAAACATGTGATTGGCTTACGGGTAACCAATGATTTTATACTTCCAAATTTGTGGACAGTTCGTTCAGAAACACTGCTTTTATTCAGCAATTAATGAAATGTTTATGAGCGAGTCAATTATCACAATTCCTCTAATAAAAGCCGGGGCCTTTATTTACCTAAACTTCAGAAGGTAACAGACATTTATTTGAAGCAGGCTTTTATTAGAGGGAGGCCTTTATTTAAAAAAAATATCAAAGTCAAATTTCCATCTGGGATCCATGCTCCTCAAGACAATTTCGTTTTCAGAGTTGTTGAAAAGGCCGCTACATTAACAGCACTAAATTATATTTGTGTTACATCTATTGTCTACTACCATCTATTGGCTGTACGTTACGATGAACTTGAATGCATATTAGGGGTTGTTTACACCTCGCCACTTCATGCGTTTTCTCAGATCGGAAAGTTGTGTGATTTATCAAAACGATTAAACTTCCCAGCAAACACAGAACGTTCCCCTAACGTTCCCGAATAGTCCCATGAGGTTTTTTTTTTTTTTTTGGGAACCAAACAAGAATGTTATAGGAACGTTCCATGTAGGTTATTTTTAGGTTCCATTTTTTTAGGTTCCCACGCTATATGCAGATTTAATGGGGTTCACGTCACTGAAAGCAACAGATATGAGCTGCATTTGATAGATCAGCTAATTTCAAAATCAAAAGACCGCAATAAGAGAGAGCGACAACAGCCCTGGTAAGATCATTTTGTTTCTTTACTTTTAATGATGACGAGAATTGTCTACGACTTACTTTCACTTTCATTTGCAATAATTTGCCCATTGGCTTTATGAATAGATGCTCAGCTGCCGTGATGCGTGTTGCAGTAGCGTTGTCACATCTTGCTAAAACATTACATAGCCTATAACACGCTCTCACACTTTTATTTTTTAGCGTTTTCGGGAGGAGTCAAATTTAGGATACGTGGTTTCAACCATCAGGTGCATTTGATTTACACTTGTGCAGTTTCGTCCTTTATTTCTCCGCGTTGATCACGCTCCCAGCCACTATCAGAGACCCAGCTTTATTTGAATACCAGTTTTTATTTGAGCAATTACGGTAAACAGTAATTAAACCAATTTGTTTAAAACACTGATTCATTCAGGAACACAACTACTTTGTGTTGCCCATGTGCCTGTACTGTAGACGCAACAGTTGTGATGAATATAGTGCTGGTTTAGACCCTACACTGTAAAAAAATATTGTTGGTTTAACTTAAAAAAGTAAGTAACCTGGGTTGCCTTGAAATTTTAAGTTGATTGAACTGGAAAAAGTGAGTTAATACAATGAAGTAAATTAATTTAACCATTAGAAACTCAAAATAATAAGTTATCTCAACTAAATAAATTATTATAAAGTTGATTTGACAAAAGAAAATATGTTGTGATAACAAATCTTGAAAATATTTTTTACAGTTAGGAGATAAATTAGTTCCTCCAAAAGGAGTTCCAAGAACTAAAATCGTTCCTAGTTCCTGCGGTGCGAACATGCTGAAATCTAGGTACTTCCGGCAATAGTTCGAGGAACTTTGAAAATCCCAGATTGTAGTCTAATAGCCAATTCATACCGCACTGACAGACACCGATAATCACCAGATTATAATACGCCACTTCTCAGACATTACACAATCCAACAAATGCTGATTCTGTCACGAAATCACACACGAAAAGATCCAATTGCAGTATGTTGTTTAATAATAAGGACAATCCAAAATCATAGTAATCTAGGCAGGGGTCAAAATCCAAAAATCAATCAATCGAAACATAAGAACAAAAACAAGCAGGAAAACAGAACTCAGAAGTGGTGACATATAACAAGGACTCCGTAATGAACACTAACACAGACAGGGAATATATACACACAACTAACAAGGTGATGGAAAACAGATGAGTGCAATGAACTGATGAGTGACAGACAGAATGCTGGGAAATGAAGTCAAACGTGAAAGACACCGTGAGAACGAGGACCTCTAGTGACAACCCAGGGAACACAACCAGACACTGTGACAGATTCAACGTGGTTAACGAGAGCCAACAGACCGTGATGGTTAACACGCTAATCAAAAAAAATAAAATAAAATAAAAAAAAAAAAAATAGTATGTCACTTCTCAGACATTCCATAACCAGACAAAAAGCAACTGAATATAGTTCAACTGGTGAAAAGGAGTGCCAACAAATGCCAATAGCAAGGGTTACGCACAAATTTGACAAAACTGGACAAAGTGTATTTTGCCATTTGTTGGCCTCTGATGTGGAGTGAATTTGCCTTAAAAGCAAAATACTGATTCTCCATCAGCGAGTAATACCGCACTCTTTCTCATGTGCTATGTGACAGTGCTTAAGTATCAAGCATAGAGTTACTATATTCTTGCGAAATGTACAATAAATCATGGCTGAAACTTTGTGTGCTCGTGGGAAGTACTTTTGTTACTAGAATTTCCCTTGAGAGAATGCAACCGGACCGGATCATAAGTTTAGCCACCTGTCCAAAAGATTAATTTGAGATGGTTTGCAGTGGGCTTAATGATTAGAGGTACACTCAGCTGCAAGAAAAATAATCACATCAGCTAGTGTCATTAGCACTCCTTTCCCCAGAGGTTAGATCGTGTGGCACTGTGTACAACTGAAATTAATTCCCTGACCTAATCAGAACCACATTCCAAGACACAGGTTTGATTTTATTTTCTCAAGGCTGTTATAGAATTTATTGATTGGATACATTGTGGCTTCCGTAATTATTAGTTACATCCACGCATTTACATTCTGCACTATTCCTGACTTGAGCATGCAGCAAAGCAAGCCTGCATAGTTTATACCTCAGTGTTTATCCCCATCCTGCAACACGTTTTAATATGCTTGTTTATTATGAAAGCGTTATTATCATGCTGCCATTATAAAAAAAATAAAAAATAAATAAAAGCATAGTATGGAAGCTATAAACACAAGGGTAAATTGAACTTGACACTGCGAATTTCAAATTGTAAATCAGCCACAGGCAAGACTTTTGCTTTTTTTAAAGACAGGCTGAAAACACTCTAATGTCAAACCAATTGTCATTGCTGAATGAGATTGCAGTATCAGTTAATAAGAAATCCATGTTTTGCTTTCAAAATGAAAACATCCTTATCTTCATCGAGCACCATCAGAGGAAGTCATTAGAATTGACAGCTTCTCCTTTGGTCTTAATTCTACTAAGTCCACTATTATGCATAAACAAAAAACTTCAACAGCAGCATGTATAATTTTTGTTCGGAAACTTTTGTTTAAAGGTATAATTTACCCAAACATACATTTTGTCATCATTTACTCACCCTCAAGTTTAACCAGACCTGTATACATTTATTTTTACAGGTCTGGAGTACTATGGAAGTCTTTTACTCATCTTTTATACTGCATACGGTGGAAATCAATGGGGCCCATCACCAGTTTGGTTACCTATATCCATCTGCCACAGATGGAACAGGAGTCAGACAGGTAGTAAGTGCAATAGTGTTCACAGGTTGCAGATCCAGACAGAGATATGGTGGAGTATGCAAGTAGATGATATTAAGGATGGAACTTAGCTGAAGGATAACCAGAGTCTTTGTTTACAGACGCAGATGGAGAGTCACTGGGAACAGGCTGATGGCCGGAGACTGGAGACTGAAGGTTAGCAGGTGATCGATGGATGGAACTTGGGTAGGTAGCATGATAGTCTGTAGTGTCATGTAGAGATAAGACCAGACAATGAGTGTGTGAAGAGGAGTTGAATAAATACAGTAAGGAGGTGAACTGATGAGGTGCAGGTGATGGTGATTAAAAATACGGGACTGTGAATGAGTGGGAGTGAAGCTGTGGAATCCTGACAGTGTCAAAATATCTTCCTTTGTGTTTAGTAGAAAAACAAAAATTCATACAGGTTTGGGACAACATGAGGGTGAATTTTCATCTTTGGATAAACTATCCCTTTAAGCTTGAACCTTGAACCTAGTGAGAATGACAGAACCGCAAGATATGTTATGCAGTTAAACTTTTTAAGGACGATTATTTGTAAATTTTGGCAATCGTTTTTTCTTAACTGTCCTGGAAATGTATTTTGTTAGCATTGCCTTATCACTTTAACTATTTTGTGCCCAGACCATTGTGACTAGTGTGAATAGGCAGAATTTTTATTTGACCAGCAGTCTTCAGCTGTCACAAACATGCATCTGACTTGTTTTAAAGGCTATAACGGAATGACAGGCCATTGTAAAATATGCTTTCAGACATTACCCTATGATGACGCCAGTTCTTCAGCTGTGCCACCACTTGCCACCATTTATATGAATCATTCCCTTACTCCCCTTGCTGCTCGTGACATACAGTATTTATTGTAAATCTATTCAACACAAGTATGACTTTCAAATATGGCTATGCTGCACGCTACTGAAGAATGAACATAATACTTTGCACTGACCATAAACATAACTTTACAAGCCAGTGCCTGTCATAAAAGTTGTAGGGCGTGTGATTATGAATTTTGCATGTTTATCATGCTGGATGACAATATAGAAAAAAAAGTATAAATCTTTTCAGGTTTATTCAGAATATTAAAGGGGCATTATATTGTTGAAATAAACATTGATGTCTTAAGAAATCAAAGATTACAAATGTATATTAATGTTAATTATACAACTGTACAATTATATTTAATTGATTTTCCACTCAACTTAAAGATTGATTGGGCATATTAATAAAAAAATCAAAAATGATGAGCAAAAAAGGAATTGTTAATTTTGATTTTATGGTGACTTTATTTTCCTCTGACAGTTCTGTGACCATTTTATATCATCAGTGAATGGTAAAATGGAGCAATTACAAAATCAGTACAGCTGCAGAGAAACTTAATCTATGATAAAAGAAAAAATATGTTTCAGAATGTAGTCAAAAATCTGTATACCTTTTCATGCCTTAAATCTGAGCAAATATACCAACCGCTCAGGAATGAGAATCTCTTTGTTAGTTTGAGCAGGATTTGAGTAAACTCTGAAACAGTGCTTATTGCTCAGTTATCCACTTTTGCTATAATGAAAAGCATGTCCTGAATCTGTCATGGGAGATTAGGTGAATGTGATTACTGTTGTCCTTTTGCCAGTGTTGATTTTATACCCAGCGGCAGTACAATCAAACCATCCCGATGTGTTTTACCTCTCTTTATACAAGGGAAGATTAAAAAGATTGAATTGGTGATAAGGACTTAAAATAAAGAAATTGCATCCAAATTGTGGTCAAAATGGAAGGAAAAGGGCTGTTTCACTTTTACAGTGCCATGCAAATGAATTTATCGTTCTGTTTTAAGAATGAATGCTCTAATATTAGTGCTTGTGGCTATATTTGCATCCTTTTTTGAGGGTGTTAATACTTTACTTACGAAAGTGTCATCTCATTGCAGTGCTTTGCTAGGGAATTTTATGCCAGGAGAAGGCGGCACAAGTTGGAAGTGGCTTAGGTATGCTTGGCCATCCTTTGTTTACTGCCCATTATAACATCCGGGATGCAGAAAGGTCAAGGCATGTGTATGACATCCAGCCAAAGATGTGTGTCATTGCTATGTGGTAATGTATTTCACACAACACAGAACATATTGACATTTTATTGTGACATATTAAAGGACTTTTTTTTTTTTTTTTGGAAAACAAGACCCGCCATCATTTTGTCGTACGCCTGATTCAGTGCTGCCAAAATGGGGGTTAATTGTGGGATGAACTTTTTGTTACTTCACTATGTGCTTACATAAACAAAAACTGTTGTGTTTAGTATTTTGGAAACTGGCTACAGTTCTGTGTTGGATTTAATTAACTGAGCAGTTTTTATCTTTACCCGGGCCTATGTTGGCAATAGCTGAGAATGTTACAAGCGTGGGTGCTCTGCGAACAGCTACTACCTAACTGAGAGTGTGAAGAAGCCATTTTCTCTTGGCTCTAATTAGGATATGACAGATTGTAATGCAGTCCAGGTTCAAGAGACTTTCTTTGTAATATTTCAAGTATTGTTTTTATAAAAGCTTTAGTTCCCCTAAAAATAAATATGCTTTCATCATTTACTCACCCTCATGTCGTTCCAAATTGTATGATTTTCTTACTTCCAGTGAACACAAAATGAGATATATAATTAATATAGTACAAACAGTTCTACAGTGTTTATAGTACAAACACATATTTTCCATATAATGAAAGTACTGTAAATGATGACCAAAGCCAGTTAAGTGACTAGCACTGAAACAGCATCTTAATGTTTTCTGTACTCAAAATTGATGCTTGATTAGTTCACTTGATCTGAATTAAAATGAGACAAAAAGATGCTTAATTTAATTGCGTTCAATCCATTTAAAATTATATGGGACTGCATTAGGAGAGTTAATGTAAATAAAAATAAGTGTTGTTTTATGTGTTTTCAGAGGAGGTTTAGGATAGTTTGTGTGTGTGTGTGTGTGTGTGTGTGTGTGTAACTGATCTCAGACGTGGAGTGCACTGCCCTACAAAGGAAAAATTCAGTAAATATGCTAAAACTGGAAGTCTGAAAATGCCATTGAAGTGTTTTGATAAAATTTTGATTAATTTGATACATGCTTTCACACTAAATCTTACCTTGATTTAACCAAATCCAACTGTCAAAAGACGAATTATAGTCTAAAGTACACACGGGACACACCAAGCGGGACGTTTTTAAGTGTAGGCTGATTTTGTTCTTTTGGTGTGCAACGTTGGCTCTAGTCGGACGCCATCAGGTTTTTTAAGCCGACTGAGCATGTATAATCAGCATAGGGAATGTTTCGGTTATCTAACATAACCCTGTTTCCCTTTCGTAGTCACTCCGAGTTACGTCGGATGACGAGAATGGGGTTTCGCTTTGAAAGCCTATCATCTTCGAGTATTATAAAACGAGCCAAAGGTGATGAAATGCCATGGGTCTGCAGAATTTGCATAGCGTATCTCCACCCCACCGCGTGGGTATATAAGGAGAGATGCCGGCAAATGCAGTCATGTTTTCCCTTCTGAACCAAGAGCATCTATTCATTCCACTAGCCAAATCCTGAATATCTTCAGTGACTACATCTCTTTGAGACAAGCGAAATCTCCGGTGTTGATGTGACGATGGTATCCAGCGAGTTTCACATTGCCTGCGATCTGAGCAGTGGTCTGCCAGTCTGTGTGTCTCTTTCTGCCAGTCTGTGAAAACGCGTCTTTCTAAAGACGATCTGCCAGTTTATTTCTGAGTGCGGTATTCTGATAGATTCAGTTGATGGGCGCGAGCGCTGTTGTCTTTAGAGGTGTGTGTTAATAAGCATGAGCAGTGTATAGGGGGCACTTTTTCTACACTTAAAACACCATTTGTGTGAGCCGGATAAGCAGACATCGTACTCTTTATAAGATTTCTTTGTGTCGCCGTAAAACGCCGGTTGTGTGCAGTAGTCGCCAGAACAAACCAAATGAGGGGGCATTTAATTTTCATAGTGGGGTACACTTTTTTAATGGTCTGAGACTGACCAAACAACAACAACCCATATTAGGCTATAACTAAAATAGACCACAATAGTATTTTTTTTGTTAATCTGCATGGTTCGTCACATACTCAACAGAGTGTCATCTAATGGGTTTCTTGAGTAACAGGCACAATCAACGTAATGTATGGTATATCATCACATGTCCAACCTAAAACTACGCCAAAACCAATTTGATATATGACTCTACACTTCATAAACATGAGTCACAAAAGCTCCTGGTTTCCACCAACAACACAACAAAAATAAAAGCAATGCATAACATACTGCAATAAAAATGTATCAATGTAGCAGACAAATTCTCCATTCCTACCATTTAATCAGCTCCAGAGTCGTCTCCACGTACGTTGTTGTCGGTCAAAGTCGTCTTTGTCAACGATGAAACTTTAAATCACTTTCTTATATCCATAGCTAAGTTGAATAAGCTAAATGAAATGCATGGTTTATACTGTATGATATAGGCGAGATGTAGGATATAGTACTGTATGATATAGGCCTACTGTATACTGTAGGCGAGAGTGAAGCTCGAGGGAGGAATTCCGGCTAGCGATTTGCAGTGTCGACAGGCTCCGGAGGCCCATCTTCTTACGCGGTCCTACGAAGGGTGACAGCTTATGGGTTGAAAACTTCGAGTCGAGCCCGCAGGGTAGACATCGGAAGTATGTCGCTGCAAAACAGCAAGCAAAAAAAAGTCACAACTGTAGGCTACAGATAGAAGACTGTTAAAATTTTATGTCATCTTACTCGAATACTTTATTATTAACAGGAGCCAAGAGGAATAAAGAAAATGATTAGCAGGACTCATATTCAAAATGGTAAGCATGCACTGCTTTGTTGATACAGTTTGTGTATCTGTCAATGTCAATCAAATTCTGTCAATGTTGGGGAAATAGTCAACGCATTCTCATCCTTTAACGTCATATAGAACGCTATGACAAAACGGCGCTATACTACGCACATGGCACCCGTTATCGTTAATATAACACGTGCTGTGAAGGCTAAGTTTAGGTGTGGGGTAGGGTGTGCGTGTCATATTCACGCTAAAGGATTTATAACGTCTTGGGTTCGCGTGTTATATTAACGATAAAGGGTGCCATGTGCGTAGTATAGCGCCGTTTTTGGATATAGCGTTCTATATGACGTTAAAGGATGAGAACGGGCTGAAATAGTTACTGTGATGAGCAGGACAGTTACATTTAAATTCCATATTGAAGATTCTGACAAATATGAAGCCTGTTGAAGAAGCAAAGACGCATTTTCATTAGCAAGTTACAAGGGACTAAGGTAAAGCTTTATCAGATGGGAGCATTAGAATTTCAACACTTATTGAGGGAGGGGCCATGTTTGGTGATTGAAGATAGGTAAGAGAACCAGCTTAATTAGTTTCATCTGAGGAATTATTGGGCTCTAATATAATGGTGCGATTCATCTTTCTCACCATCTGGTCCAAGCGAAGTGCTCCAGTGGTGCTGATTGCTTTCCCTGGTGCTGTGTGGCAGTAATAGGCTGTTCAAAGCCGAGTCCACTGTGGACAGCTGAACAGAGGTGGGGCAGCAGCATCTGGGCCTGAGGTTGTCACCAGTTCCCTGTCACACAAACTCCCTTAAAGGAGTCAAGTCAATGAAGTTAGAAAAAAGCAGCATGTGTTCAAATTTTAATCTTAACTGTTTTATTAATGAGAAATAGAAATGCCAAACTTGTCCTTTTAACTGGCAAGCGAAACCCACTCTATCCAGCATTATGCGCTTATGCTGAAGGGTAACAATCATTATGTCTTTGGAGGCCTGACAAACTAATAGCAAGTCTGATGGCCCACAAGGTCATTGGATGGGAAAAATTATAGCAATCATACAGATAATCTGTGTAAGAAAAAGGTTCAAAAGACGTCTGATCAAACTGTTCATCTCTTGCTGACAGTGTTATCAACAACAACAAAAAAAAAAACAGTCAATAGTCAAAGGAATAACAAGCTTGATTCAAAGGGCACTGTGTTTCATACTCTTTCCCAAGGGACCCATAGTCCTCAGTCCTTGTCACAAGAATCTTGATGTCTAATTTTAGAGCCCTGAATAATTACGGACTCTGGATGACATTTTGCAGCCTGTGCGTGGTCTCGGCTAACTCACCTTTTTGACACAGACCGTCTCCCTTCACAATTATATGAAGTGAAGTTCATGAAGGTCTTCATGCAAACAAAATATTTGTAGGAAGATTTTTGTTCTTCAAACTCTTGATGCATGGAGCACATTACCCTGCAATCGCCATTCAAAGTCCCAATTAAAACTAAATGGGGCTTGCTCTTCATTACCCGATCTCCTGGCGATTTTCGGGTCATTAAGCTCTACCTGTATCTGTGGAAATGTTTAAGAGGTGAACATCTGGAGGTTACGAGAACGAACATAAAATGCAATGCCTCTGTGTCCTCTCTTTGACTTTTGTCCAGAGAGGCCAAAGATAATGAAATGTAATGCCGTGTGATAAGGATCTTGGCAGCGTTTCTGCGACGCGATGCACAAATCATCATCGTTTGATAAAGCAGTAGATAGTTTATGTAGAATATTAATTATTTAGCCTCACACTGCTCATTGAAAAGTGACAAAATACAAGATTTTGGGGTTGAGATACTCATAACAGTAACATTGG
This sequence comes from Pimephales promelas, assembly GCF_016745375.1. The sequence goes on along the minus strand of NW_024121543.1, from coordinate 15,488,992 downwards.
GTTTACTCATAACATAAAATATAGATCCAGCTACAGTATATGAGGTCTTTACAATGTAATGCCGTGATAGTACAGCATCATTTCTCAAAGCCCTAGAGCTCTAGTTATTCACTGCTGTGCCTAAAATACTTTTTATCTAAAGACCTCCTCTGTGGTGTCCATGGTACAAGGTAGCACATATTTTGTCACACAGACGGAATAATACCCCCGGATAACCTTTGTTAAGCTTGATAATATGAGCTCTGTGTAGGAAAATATATTTCACTTGTCAAAGAATAAATTCTCTGAAATTGCACCAAAAGGATTAGTACGACATACACTAGATCTGTGGGAGGAGTCTTATATTTAACTCTATTTAACAGATTGTGTGGGAGGAGCCTGGCGTTTGAAACATTAATTACACTCTGTAAATGTGAAAAGTTTTGTGCCAGATTGCAGCGCTGTCTATTAAAGTCTTCAGATCTTTCATAGCTTCAAGGATTGTATAAATGTATTTCTTTAATTCATTTTTGTTTGAATAATTTAGACGTTCATCTATGTTAAATGTCTCTACCACTGGTAGATCCAGATGCTGTTAAAGTTCGCCTCAGGCCGACTTCAAGGAGTTTTCATTGATCAATATTTTTTTAAGCAGAGGTACCAGCTAAATTTTTATTAATTATTAACTCTGCACTTTCGAGAACTACTAAAGCAGAATTAAAAAGCAAATTGTGAAATTAATAAATATTAACTTTAGCCAGACTTGATCCTTACAGCTTTTAATCCCGCGAGGTGATTTTTATCTGAATCTACATGTGTTTAAAAAAGAAGAAAGTCTTAACACAGAACTGTTTTATGATTTATGGGAAGCCCACGTTGTTCAACCATGCAATATTCATGTTTAATTCTGTCCTCGACTTTTTTCAAAGCAAATTTTATTCTTGCCTCAATATTGATTGGTGAAGAACGTGGGGAAGTTTAAAACTGATTTCATTCAGTTACCTATATACTCTAGAGATTTGAGTGGTCACAATATGCAATAAACAGGCTATGTCTCACAACATCCTACTAAAGCAATGTTTGTTACTGTAATGGTATCAGAATAACTTGACAAATATTGGCAGCCATGGAAAGAACAACCAAAGGCCTTTTCTTCCTGGTCTCGCAGCAGGTGGAATTGCAACATAAACGCACGGGGTTCTTCTGGCTTCGGCTGCCTAAGAGACTATAAAAAGCAGCAAGATGAGTCAATGTTGCCATCTTGTGGAAAGCGAATATCCAATCACATGGCCAGCACACTCACACAAAGAATGGCTCTCATTACATAGAGTCATAAGAGAAACGTTCTTTCTTGAAATGTGATAAATTAAGATGACAACCTACTCCCAATTAGCACAATTTAAAGTATCCCTATATATAGCTGGTTATGGATATAATCGCATTAAGAAGAGCATTGCTTTTAAAGATGTGATTGAATGAGGCTCATATTCAATATTAAGCACTTATGAGACTTGACAGTCTTGACAACTTAAGTTAAAACAACAGCAACAAAACTTTTGTTGCCATTGGTTTGTCTTGTGGAGCTGCTGTAATGATCACGCTCAGTGCAGTTGTGAGTGTTTTTAAACCCTCTCTTGTTTCTGTGACTATCGTCAAACACTATTTAGAGTCTCGCTGGAGATTTGGATGCTTGTTTCATTCAGGATGATCCACAGTAATCAGCTCCTTTGAGTCCGTCCTTCTGAGCAGCAGCACATCTCGCTGTGTCTGTGTTACATCATTCTCCAGATGACATATTATTAAGCTTAAGGGAGCATGCTGGAAGAAAGCCTTGCCCTCCGATTCTTCGTTGCACTGAGCCTCAGCTGTTACGAGCGCAGATGGATCACTTGCCGACCAACCCAGTGCAAGCCATTGAAAGTAATTTATGCATGCTTCTGGAGGACATTCTTGGCATTGACGTGACTCACATTGCTGTGATGCCTTTGAATGTGATATTAATGACATGAGTTGGCTCTGTCAACAGGGATGATTTCCAACCGGAACAGAAGAACGACATCGTCCTGGTGGATTTCTGCATTGCACCTACACTCCTAAAAGTAAAGGTTGTTCCAAACAAACTTTTTGGTTCCCCAAAGAAATTTTCAGTGAACAGTTCTTAATTGTATTTATTTTTTTCTTGGTGTGAAGAGCATTTTAAATCGAGAATCTTTTGTAGAATGCAAAGGTTCAAGGAACTATCGATGCCAAATAAAGAAGCTTTATTTTTAAGAGTGTCCCAGAACACCGTCATCTGCAATTCTGACCAGGTGCCGTGTCACAGTGACGTTTAGTTATGCAGTGGTGTTTCTTGTGTGCACTGCGGCAGATTATCGGAGCTTAACATGCCACACTGGAGATTTAGCTTTTATGTAGCCCATCTTCCAAGTGGCAATGCATGATCCAGGTGTTTTTTCCCCCCCTGAAAACACTGTGAAGGGCATGTTTTAGGAAAGAGCTAAAGCTTGAAACACAATGAAAGTGGGTTTTCTGTCACAGGGCAACCCGGTCTCATCCCAAATCGTCATATAACTGACGTTTTGGGACGTCTTTTGACCATACGTCAATATTCGCCTTTTTAGGGCCCCCTTAAACGTCGGTAGATGAGGTTATGGGATCCTAACTCTACCCCATACCTAAACTTAACCCTAAACCTAACCCGTCACCTAACTGACGTTAAAGGTAAAGCGTCAGTTGTATGACGGCCCGGGATCGCCATCTACCGACGTTTAAGGGGGCCCTAAAAAGGCGGATATTGACGTATGGTCAAAATACGTCCCAAAACGTCAGTTATATGACGATTTGGGATGAGACTGTGTTACACAGGGGGTGCTGGTTGCTCTTGCTCAACTGAAAAGCTTAAAGACATTGGCATGAAATCGCTCATTGGCAGACACATCATGTCTTTCAATTTGTCCCTCTTCACGGCACCACACCTATTAACTCTCGCTGAGTTTAATTAGGGGTTCAAGCACGAAGTGCTGAAACCCTATTGTAATTGTATTGATTTTTATTATTATTATTATTATTATTCTCCCCTAAAACGCATCGTGCAGCCCAAACCGTAAGGGCTAGAGCTCTGAAACTTTGTCAGATGGTAGTACAAAAATCGAGGAGAGGTTATCAAATTATGAGCCCGATTGGCCCATAGGTGGCGCTATAGCGACCAATTGCGCGAAACGGCTCATAACTCCTAGACCGTAAGTCGTACACTCAAGTGTCTTATATCATTGGAAAGCTGGTCACCTGACGAAAAAAACGTATATCTCCGATTTCATTTCCGGTATGGAATTTTTTCCGCCATTTTGAATTTTGTCGAAAAACTACTTTTGCGAACTAGTCCCTGGTTTTTTGCCCGATCGGAACCAAACCAGTGCAGAAATGTTCTCTGGAGTCTGACGATCAATAATTATCAAAAAAATGTTGAAAAAGTCTCTTTGCGGTCGCTAGGGGGCGCAAAATATATGTTGTGGGAGGAGCCTATTTTACTAAAATGGCTATAACTCGAGAAGTAAATGAGATATCCTCAACAAACTCGGTACACATATGTATAAGTTCAATTTGAGGTCACAGTAAAAAAATCGCCACGATGGAACACTAGGTGGCGCTATAAAACGAATAAAACTAAAAAAGAGCTCTGACCAGCTGACCGTTAGTCCGATTGACTTGAAAATTGGTATCCAGTGTCTTTGTCCAAGGCCCCATGTATGTGTATGAGGACATTGGTGTATCTCAAAAAACATGGCCGCCACCGGCCAATGAAGTTTGAGCACCTATAAAACAAGGTTAACGAAGGCCGATCGGAACGAAACTCGTTGGGCATGTTTGACTCATGGCCCTAGAGGTCTGTAAGAATTTTGAAAGAAATCGGCCACTAGTTGGCGCTAACGAGTTTTATGGCTCTGTTATCACGTGGTGTTGCACACACCCCCACAATATGTATATCAATTGATAGATCTCCTCATGCTGAACAACTTTGCCTCAAGAACCATTGCTGTCAATCAAATCGTTCGTTAAATATTCACGAATATGTTAAAAACCTACTTTTGCGAACTAGTCCCTGGTTTTTTGCCCGATCGGAACCAGACCAGTCTGGGACAATTCTTTGGACTCTCTAGATCAATAATTATCAAAAAAAGTTGAACTTTGTCATTTGTTTTGCTATTACAGGGTCATTTAAAAAAGGGGGCATGACAAAATGCACCCAAAAGCCTATAAATCCTAAAGGAAAAGTCAGAACTTCACAAAAATTGATGAGCACATGTGTCATAACGTATTCAACAAGCATGCAAAGTTTCATGGAGATCGGACTATAGGTGGCGCTATAATTGTTAAAAATGTTAAAAACAATGTATACCCTATAGTAAATTGCCATTATTGAAACTTAAAACTTAATGTCTTTTGATGCTTTTGTGCTTAAAGGCCTTAAAGGCCTAAACTGCTTGAACCCCGCTAAATGCTGCTTGCAGCTTTAATTGCATCTTATAATGCGTTCTCTTTTATTCCTATCATAGTTTTTCAGTTGATTATATACCATGCAGTCCACCAAGGTATAGGGGCCCTTGAGTAAAACTGTTCTATTATACTAATAAGTACAATTCTCTTTAATTTGTCCTAATTTAAATGGAATCCAGAACAACTTAAGGAAAATTCCTGTTGTGTAGTACCTTAGGAGCTCTGTACATTTACTTTGAACATAACTCTTGAAGTGGATATCAAGCTCAGGTACTTCAGTATTATTTACTATGACTTGATTGTTTACATAGGCAAGAAAATGAACATGTTGGAAATAAAGGCTGAAGTAAGCCATTGTTCAGAGAGGGATTGGCATCTTTATTGAGGGTGTCAACTTGGTTGAGGGTGTCAAATTGAGCCTGGTTTTATACAGTCTTAAAATAAGAAAGAATAATAATAAACAAATTACCTCTAAAAGATGTATTAGCTTAAAGACTTAGTTGCAACTGGACCCTCTGACACCCCTTTGTTAGTTCAAAGGATTTGACAAAAAAAACAAGCAATATGAAAAGCAAATTTGATGAGAAAGGATAGATAAACTAATATAAAAAATTGCCATTATTCCCAAGAAAATGTGATTTTTTTTAATAGGCCAACTGTATGTCCATTAAAGAAATTCTTAAAAGTTCATGAACTGCATTTTTTATTATGTTCTCTAAAATCCACTTATAATGTTATAAAGATTTTTTTTCATTAAAAATAAAAATCTTATTTATAAGTAATATATTTTCTATCCTGTTTTTTACCCTCTCTAAACACATTTACATAGGACTGCCGCATTCAAGACTTGGAAGTAAACAACAAATATATTGATTCGTCACTGCATCATCTTTTATTTTCAGTCTGTCTGAAAAGCCTGCATGAACAATGTGTCTTGTTTAAAAACGAATCCGCAGTGAAATGAAGCAAACAAACGAATAGTGTCTTACTGACGCGATGACTGCAACGTCTTTAAAAAAATAAAGTTCTCGGTCATTGTCCTCAGCTGTATAGGCAAATGCAAGTGCATTTCTAATCAGTGCTTCTCCCGGGAGACTGTCGCTAAATTAATGCCCTATCTTAGCGCCATCTACTGTTTTAGAGGAGGAAGTTTTTTAACTGCATTTTTGAGAAAATCGAGCTGAGATCTCATAAAAAAACCAAGTGTCTCATAAACATAGCAGACAGATGCATTTGTATGCACTAGATTTGGTATTTGTTCAAAACATGCAAATTAGATGTTTTGTATTTATTTGTGAAATATTATCTAGGCTCATTTAATTATATTTGTAAAACAGAATAATTGTTACTCTGCATTTTAACTCAAATTGACCTTTCACATTGCTTTCACGTTTGTTTACGAGTCGAGTTTTCGATGCAGTTTTCGATGCAGAAAACCATGCAGTTTTCGAGTTTGTTGGCAAAATGCTGGATTTATTTGTTTAATTATGGCACAAAATTAACTCCATATGACCTGTTATAGAGCTATGTCTAAAGATCAAGGAAAATTTGTAATTCTCAATTCATGACCGCTTTAATAAAATTGTCTGTTTTTCATGTTAGAGGTTATTGAAGCACCCAGGGACAAGAATTGCACCATCCACTCAGAGCAGAAATTATTTAAAAATCACTCCTGTGTCCACATAATTGGGATTTGTGATAAAAGACAAGTGACTAATTTCATTAAAAGGCCCATGATTGACTGTCTAGACGTGAACTGCTGTGTGGGGCTCTCTAAAGTCAAACCCTAGGACTGTAATAACAAAGAAGGTCAGTGCCAAGTGCCAGGGAGTCAGTAATAATCAGCTTTCAGTAACAAAACTATTTCACACTATCCACATTCACCTGCAGGAGCCAGGCTGAATGAATGAATTTGATCCAAGAGTGATTTGTTGCCCTTGTTCAAGGTTCAGCAGACATTCTGTGCATCCAAAGAGCTTGTCTCAGTCCAAGTCAAAGGGCTACGAGAAAATTCTATTTTATGTGAAGTGAAAGATTAATGTGTGTACATGTTTGTGTTTTGCCAAGGGCAATGAATGGGTTAAGGTCGACAGAGACTCAAGCAGTGAGATGTTGTATGAAGGTCATGTGTGAACTATGGTGGGGAGTTTACTTTCAAGGACATATGTGTGCTGTTAGAATATGCAGTCGAAAACAGTCTGCTTGCCTGCTTTGTGAATACCGAGGCAGGACATACAAAATAAAAGACTTGTTGTAATATTATTGTAATATAATCCTCTGACATATGAATAAAAGAATTTCCACCTATTTCAACTTATACACTTGCTGGCTTAAATTTTAAGAATAATCAGTTACCATGAATTACTGATCATGTCTTTTTTTTCTTTCTTTTTTTTTACATGTACTTTTCAGAAATGTCTATAACATTGCTTCTGTTTTGTTGACAAATCTAAACTTTCAGCTTGCAGAAAGTGTACTATATTACAGAGTGTACTCTAATCAAATTCAGTATGTACTATAGATATTTATGTCTATAGCACACTGAAGTAATGTAACATATATTATTATCTATTAAGATGATATTATAATGCTTATTATATAATTTGATGATGATCTTTACGGAACTGAATCAACACTCAACTAACTTCAGCAGAACAATGACACTATTTTCTTTTAGAGCTGCTGTACAGCCGAAATGAACTCTGCTTGCATCAATAAACCATTTTCCTGTTATCACTGTTGCTTTAAAACTATCTTGTATTGTGTAAAGCCCTATATGAGTGAAGCAGGAGACTTGACTATTATCTAGTCAAGTCTATACGCAGTGGTTAAGACACATGCCTTTGGTGTGAGAGACCCGGGTTCGAATCCACTGTGAGACACCAATGTGACCCTGAGCAAGACCTAGTTGCTACAGAGGCGTGCGCGACCTCTGATATATATAGCAATTGTAAGTTGCTTTGGATAAAAGTGTCAGCTAAATTAATAAATAAATGTTATTAGGAAAGTCCACGAGGTATCAAACTTGTTTTTTAGTGTTAAGTTTGCTTTTGAAAATGGCTGAGTAGTTAATTTAGTTTAAATGTGTACTTGTATTATATGCGTGGCAGAAGTCCGTTCTGTTATGTTTCGCAAAACTCTAGTGGAGGATGTGAAAGCAGATAACTCCTTTACTCAATTACATATTTTACAACGTGGAGAACATTTAGGTAGTGAATTGGATTTTTTTACCTAAAAAAAAAAATAAAAATAAAAAAAATCTGTGAACTTTGCATTACTAGCTTTGAATACCCACAAAATGCTGTGGTTCTCCAAATGATATAACAACACTTGTTAAACACATCGAAAAAGGCAGGTTGGGAAAGATACACCGAGGCTGATTTTAAAGAGAATCTGCCTTCTCAAATTTTCAAGCTGAAGGCTATACTAGAGTATGTATGTATATGCAAAGCCCCCTTATGCAATAGCACCCCTGTAAGATCAAATTAATCTTTTTGAAGTTGTTACCAGCGATAGGCTGAAATCCAGACTCTGAACCTGGATCAGGCAGGTGCACTATGTGCTGCCATCGGCAGGCCTTCTGGCGGTGCGTGTGAGCTTTGGGCTTACACAGTGCTGTGAAGCAGTTCCCCACCATGAAACCACCTACAAAACGTTTCAAAAGTGATTAAATTAACTCTGCAGTGCTGCAGTACTCGTGCCCCTTGGCTGGCAGCTATAGACTATGACCCAGAAGTTAAACACTACCACCTCTGCCCTGGTTTTCTGTGATTATCCTCTGAATATTTTGGGACATTGTTGGCCGATGTGAATAACCGCAAGTGACCTGCTTTGCATCTGAACCTGCAGGTGTACAGTGCTTATGAGGTTGGGTGTGATTCTAGCAGAGCAGATTGCACCACAATACCAAGGGGAGTATAAAGTGGTGAGGTCCTGTGTTTTTCTCTGATGATTTATTATTAAATTATGTTAGATAAGAGTGATAATGATTTTTTGGTGCCTTGTTTAACATGACGGCCTGTTGTTTGAAGTATTTCCTCACTTAACATAACTTCAGAGTAACATAATATCTCTGGGAATTGACAAAGAACTAGACCTGAGGTCTTTTTTAGAACAGCTAAGCTTTGTGGGCTAACCGTTTATTCAGCAAAGTAATGGCCTGGAACTTTAATTGTCATGGGTAGTTCATCTTCACCAACAAAAGCAGCTAACAATGAGGTCTCGGTAGAATGCATACTTTTCACCTAAACTGGTGGTGATTAAGCTCTCTCTAATTTTTGCAGCTGTGCAGAGCAAAAGAACTACTTAGGGGGGGTTTATGTGATAATCTATCAACTGATTCAATACTATATTTTATATTTAGTTTATTTTTATTTCTGGCTTTGTTTAACCTTCAGTGTCCTTGAATGTTATAGAGGACTGCTCTTTGAAAAGTTCAGAATTCTTTTATTATTTACTCACTGTTTTGACCCAAATCTCTTTGACTAGCCTGCTTTCTTTCAGTTCTGTAACGAAAGGAGGAATTATCGGAGAATGTCATATTTGTCTTGCATATTACAACAAATGGACACTTTCGAGCTTCAAAAGGATGTAAAAGCTCTAAAATCATCATTAAAGTAATGCATACTGTATGATTCATGGGCAATATTTAAAGTCTTCTAAAACCATGCATAAATATTGTGTGAAGAACAGACTGCATTAAAGTTGTATTTCACTGAAAATATTGACGTCCACCCATTGACATAGCTCCCCTTGGCGTATTTATGAGAGTTCCTGATGATGTCTGATTCATGAGCAAGTTCACAAAACTGACCTAAATTATTATTAGTTTAAAATGACTGACTCACTGGAGAGGAAGATTACCAGTGAAAGACTTCAGAATGTTTGTTGTAGCCCATCAGTTGTGTAAAACCCTTTTTAAAACCGTTTTGATACTTTCATGGAGATATTGCATCCTTTTTAACCTTCACTCTAAAAAATGCTGGGTTATTTCAACCCAAATGTGGGTCAAATATGGACAAACCCAAATGTTGGTTTAAACGTGTAATTAAAAATGTACAGTTGAAAGTGAAAGTTGAAGTTGGGTTAAAATTTTAAATAGAATTTTTAACCCAACATTTGGGCTTGACCATATTTTACCCAATTTTGGGTTAAAACAACCCAGCATTGTTTAGAGTGTTCAAACTTGAAACCAAAAGCATGAAAAAGCACACAGGTTTGGAATGATTTGAGGATAAGTAAAATGATAACAGAATGTTAATTTTGGGGTGAACTGTTCCTTTGAGGGGAAGAAAATGTCAAACTTAATTAAATGTTGTTGTAGGTTTATTATTATCTTGTACTTCGACCTTATGGTTGTAATTTGTTTTCCTGTCTATTTTTTAAGCTATTTATATTTTTGTTTGATCTGAAATGTGAGGCACATCATGTTTGCGCTCAGCTTGTCACTGTTCCTGAAACGGGAGTCAGACAGCAGATTTCTATGCATTCTGAAGGGTGTTTAATTAATAATCATGACACAGCCTTGGGAGCATTTCTGATGTAATTGCAGCCTATTATTTGCTAACGTTCCTAAAGTTGTTAGAAGTGTTAAACTTGGGCTTATGTTTGATAGTCTTTTGTTGTCTTATACGTTTCACATCTTCACTTCTGAATTTTTTTCTCATGTGAGGATATTAAAAGAGAATCAGAGTTTCAGTTCAGATGAAGACATGATTTTGTTCATGTTTTTTTTTTTTGGACTCATTACTGTAGTGTGATTAGTGCTGTGTGTTCTTATACTGTCCGTTCTTCCCTGGTTCAGATGTCACAGATGATTAGAAATGCGTTGCAAAAAATTCCATTGCGATTTACACACAAGGTTATCTACAGGTAATTTAGATATGCTTGTCATTCACACCTCTGTTAAAAGTTCCCTCATAAGCTTGTCTGGGAAACTGACATTCATGTTTGTGGAGGTTCAGTCCTCTTGTGTTTGTATTAGTGACACAGTGTATGTATTTGCTGAATTAAAGAATATCTCCCTTGGAAGTTGAAGCCCATTAAAATGATAGATTGCACTGTGTCGTAGTTTATGCTTAGGGACAGTTTACACCCACAAAGCAGTCTAATTGCATTCATTCCGGTGAAAAATCCACAAACGTTGAATCTGGGCTCTCGGGCGAGTTGGCAGCAGTCTACCTGACATCAGAAGACTGCCTTTGAGGGGGAAGAACGAAAATTTAAATTTTGACAATGAAAAGACAGGCTCTATATCATCTGAAGTCAGTGGACAGGCCCACTATGCATAATTTCAAAGACGGCACAAAGCCTGTACAAGCAAGCGATGGATGGGTTCATTTCTTCTTCTTTAAAGCTTGTTGATCTGCACATTCCTCCAGTCACATCTTGTTAAATTGAATGACAATCAGCACATCATTTCAGCCTCTGAGACAAAGTCTCTACTTCCCATTTCAGGCTCGAAACATCTGACGAACATTGCAGATGCCTCTCATGCTGTGTGTCATTTTCTGGCACTGCAGAAAATACCTCTGAGAACGTATGAATAGCAATTAAGACATTTTCAAATGAGGTGGCTTTGGAACAACAGTTCGTCTTTCCCTTCCTCTTCCCTGCCTTGCCAGATCACTTCTGACATTTTTGACAGCAATTACTGTTTTTATATATATATGTGTATATATAGGCCAACACTGTATATAAAATCATATCCACTGTATTGTTGCTTTATTTGTATTTTATATTTGTATTGAGCTTCTTGCATAATAAATAACCCTCAAGTTTTATCTGTTTTCAGAGTTGTGATATTTGTTGTAGGGGGAAAATGTAATATTTAAAAGAAAAAAAAAATGCTTTGTAGAAATATTTCTTTTGACATTCAATCTCTGCACAAACAAAAATGCATTTGCTGGTCAGATAGTCCTAGATTATCCATCTCCTCAATGACTATGAGCGTATTCTAAGTTCCATCACTAAAAGTAAAAAAAATAAATAAATAAAAAAAGCCCTCGGAAGCCATACTATAGATTTGTGCAGGTTTAAGGAGAGACTGAGTCAAAAACTTCAATTCCAACATTTACTATTACTAAATCAAAAAACTGGCTCAGGCAGGTAGATGGGCTAAAGATCCACAAATCACACACACACAAAAAAAAAGACCAGCCAGGACAGGCTGAACAGAAGCAAACTAAATACAAGCACAAATCAAACATAAGGTGAAGACAGGTGACATTGATGAAGATAACGATGAACAGGCTGGTAAGTGAGGGAGTGAGTTCAGGTGTGGAGACAAGGAGAATTCTGGGTAGTGTAGTGCAAACAAAAACAGACAGGCGCAGATGAGGACTGTGACAAGATTTATGTTTTCAAGTTATTGTATGTATATATATATATATATATATATATATATATATATATATATATATATTGGGGGGGGGTTGGTAACACTTCCTTTTACAGTCCTGTTACCACTGACCCATGTTACCTTATATTATAGCCAGAACTTTCTAGGTAAGTACACGTAAATACTGTGCTGTAAAAGGAAGTTTTACGTCCATGCAATAAAGGCACATCCTTGAATGAGCGTGGGTTTCTGGCACATTTGCTAAAATCTATGGTTAAACCCAATTTGAGAGGATTTTAAAGGGGGGGTTGACTGCTTTTTTTCTTTGCATGATTGTGTTTATGGGGTGCAATATAACACGTATTCGTGTTTTTTTTTTCTTTTTAGAAAGTCTTATTTTTCATAAACTTCACCTTTATGGGCTATATGCACACATAAGTTTCACATTTGACGCAAGGATGCTCGTCAGTTTCCGGTTGTGAAGATTAAAGAGGAGGAAAACCAAGGAAAACGGGATTATGGCAGAGTCTTCAAAATTTACTGTCCTGCCGTCTTTGAAACGAAACTTTCATACGTTTATGCCGAGTTCAGACTGCATGATTTTAGCCACGATTTTGGCTCGCCGACAGGTTTTGAGAAATCGCCGACAAATGCCCGAAATCACAGGCAAATCGGCGCTCGTTCACGCGAGTGACAATCACGCAGTGTGAATGAACAAAGACGCGAACTGAGAGAATCACCGACAAGTCGCCGACGCCCATGAGATATTTGGCATGCTAAATATCTGGACCTGTCGGCGATTCAAAATCCTGCTGTGTGAAAAGTGTTTTGACTGAAAACTACATCGGCGATCACCGGCAGCCAGTGAGAGAGCAAGATACAGAGCAGCAGGGAGTTCGGGGAGGAGTTATAGATCACATATCAACATGATATGGCATTGTTTCAACAAAAAAAGTTTCTTCTCGGTCTATTTGGACACAATAAATGGAAGAAAAATTAGTAGAAATTTGGCAGGAGCACTCGTGTCTGTTTCACCAGCTTTACCACAACCGGGTCGAAAAAAAAAGTCTCACATGAGAACTCCGGTCTTGCACGTGTGATGTCGCGCGTTATTTCCTTTTCATATCTCACGCGTGTTTGTTGTGAAATGTAGTTTGCGTGCAGCGTGCTAGACAGAGTCTGTCGGCGATTTTTCTAAAGTCATGCAGTGTGAAACCTTCTGTCGCCGATCCATCGTCCAGTGTGAACACAGCAGCGACTGAATGCTGGCCAAGATAGTCATGCAGTGTGAAAAGAGCAGCGACCCGACTACTTTAAAAATCGTGCAGTCTGAAAGAGCCATTAGATGTCATTTTATATATAGTTATGTTTATTTAATATCATTTTAAAAAGAAGCATAAACACAACAAGGGGTGTCTGTTTTATCTGTTTTTTGTGACTAACGTTTCTTTAGTATAACCATGGAGTATAAAATTCAATATAAATTCTCGGTATTGCATTGGACTCAACGATAGACAGAAGTAATCGAGCATCCTTAAACCTTCACCGGAAATACCGCCGTGCATAGAGCCCATTGTCAGCCGCACTCTCCTATGTCCTCGAATGAGCGGTTGACTTCCTGAGTCTATGAAAGCACTCCCTCAGAAACAGGCAGTGGGCTCAGATTGGTTAGTTTGGGCCGGTGTGTTGTGATTGGCTAAACTGTTGCTCACGTTGTCTGGAAGATAAACGCCCATTACCTTTATGGGCGAAACGTGCCTGCGCTCCGGTCCATTCATGTCGATACAGTGTCAGTTTGAGGCAGAATCAGACCGAGAAAGCGGCGAGAAAGTGAGTCCAGCAGAACCTCACCACAAACGGCTTTTACTAAACGTTTCTGAATGATAATTTGCTAAATTTTTTAACTTTATACACGTTTGTTTAACACAATAGCATCTGACTGGCAACAATAGCAACTGACTGACTGTTATACTCAAACAGCGTTGGCATTAGATTACGTTCTTGATCAAATCGAAAATAACGTCATAAAGCATATATACATGAAAAATACATTTAAAACATTAGTACTTATTCAAAATTCAGGTCCATAATGTTTATACGTGTTTGTCGTAGACACAAAATAGCATAACTAGTAGCCTATAGTGGCTATAAAGCCAGCACTGGCATTTGAAAAAAAATAAAACACAAGGCTACATCTGGAATTATACATGCAAATACATTTAAAATGATGAAGTCTTAGCCTACTTACAGGTTGTGGCCAAACAACTGCTGCCTCTGGTTTTAAAGTTGGAACTGCTTCATGTTCAGCCCATTCTCACCCCCAAGGCGTCACCTAACTGAATATATTTTCGGTTATAAATATATTTTAAAAAAAATCAAAGTAAACAAGTTTCTTTGTTTCCCTATTTATTGACTAACACCTCTCCCGTCCCCATGTTGAGAAAAATTGAAAAATGCAAAGGGCGTTATGTGAACATGATGCTTATTGTAGTTCTAGACTAAAAGTGAGCCATTATGGATGCCAAAAAGTGACTAAGGCAGCCATGCTTTGACTCTCTCTCTCTGTGTTCAATGTATTGTTAATAGCAAGGACAGAGAACGCCTTATTTAAAGCAATGTGACTTAAAGTGCAACAGCACCATCTGCTGTAAACACACAATTATGCACACACATTAAAATGTAAAGCCATGTTCAAATGTAGAGCCAGGTTGAGTATGTGTCACAGTAAGTCATTGCAAGGTCTGCTGGTTCTAGTCAAGACTGTCGTGTTTATATTGAATTCTTATTTGAGCTCTGCAATAAGTATGCAAAATAATTTGATGGTCCCAGTGATATCGACAGAAGCGTAGATTACTTTTATGTGATGTCCAACAAAATCACACTTGCTGTATTTTTTTGCAAGATGAAATTAATTTGTGACAGATTATTATTAAGGTTTGTGATTTCAGAGAAAGTAAAGTAAATATTCTCAAAATTAGAAAGTTGCTAATACAAATAAAACAGATGTAACATAAAATAAGTAGAATTTATATAGGTCTGTACTTTCTTACATTCATTCAGAGGTCTTGGCATTGATTTCTCACTTCCTGCTTGGATGAAACAGACACAGCTTTCCATGAACCGGAGGTCAGGTAATTTCAGAGGGCTTTTCAGATATTGCCATTTCCAACATCTGGTGGGACTGAAACAACACCTGCAGCCGTTTTAGCCTTTCGCACTCCCTCTCCACCCATCTTCTGATGTGCTGCAGCAATTGCGTTGCAATAATAATCAATTTTTATTCCCTTTGAAATGTTCAGTCTTTGTTTTGCTCTTGCTCTGTTGGACAACAAAGAACATAATTGCAATCTATCCATTTTATCAGATGCATTCTGGCTTTAGGCATTGCTCTGTCCTTTCGCATCACTTTCATCTTGTGACATTTCAAACTATCAACAAATAACACATTAATTTTTTAAAGGTTACACTGCACCAATCCAGGTTCTTTTTTTTTTCTATAGCCTTGGACCATTTAAGTGAACCTCCTAAGTCTATGGGCCTGTTTGATTGAAATGCTATAGCCTTTTTTCATTTCATATCGATTCAGTTATGTCCTTCATGTAGAATAATGATTCTACCAGTGTACTTGATGAATTGCCCATTGTAGAAATCTTATGTTGTTGTTAGATTTTGACTTCAAAATTATAATGTTTAGCATAAAGAAAGTAGCCAGACTGTTGGCCACATGTTGATTTTGTTGCAGATGACATGGATAATCTTTGTGGTAGACTTGTTTCAGTGGTCATATTTTAATTTTCAGATAGAATGCATTATTAGTTTCAAGACAGTAGTGTCTGTTTGATGTTTTAGATACAAGACATCTAACAGACACTACAGCTGAGGCAATATGCATCCATGGCTGTACAAGAGACAACCACTGGAGGCCACTGGAGTATTACAAAAAATAAAAATAAAGGGGCTTGAAACAGCATATGCAGGACAAGTATTGCCTATTCAGATGGCATATGCCATGGAAATACTCAGTAAAGAGAATAACTTTTTATTTCCCAAGTTTCTTCAGCATGCCATATAAAACAATGAAAAAGTAAATGAAAGCATTTTCTGTATTACAAATGTGTCACACTAGTAAACGTATTCTTGATCAGCATGTTACATTCCAGTTAAGTCTCTTCAATAAAAGGTAATGAGGCTCTTCAATAAAACATTATGGCAGTCAAACAACACGTGAATATCAGTATCACAAAGCAATAAATTATATAACAGTTTTAGCGACTGATTTTGACATCATGGTTAAAGACCCCATGATACCAAGAGTTTTGTTGCATTTAGTCCATGTCTGTAAGCTTTGAAGCTGTATATGTTATTTTATTTGTAAATGCAGACAAAATTATCTTTTGGCAGATATACAAATTTAAAATTTTCATGATTGTGACAAAACTTTAGCCGATTTAATATAAAATGAGCCTTTTGATATATCCCGTTCGATCTTCCAGTTCGAATAGGGAACATTTCAACACAAAACTGTTTGGAATGTGATTTCATGGGGTCTTTAAAACATTTAATAAAGGAAATCAAACATATTGAAGTAGCATGCCAATATGTTATGATAATAAATTACATTGGACCAGGGACTATTTACAATACTACAAAACCTTTACATAAAGGTGAAATATCAATATGATATAATAGTATATTTTCTACTGTAAACCTTATTACCATTAAAATCATGACTTACAAACACGTGCTAATTACTTTGGTGTTTTTTGTTTATTTTTTATTTTATTTATTTTTGTTTTTTGTTTTTTGCTTCTATAGTAACTTCGTGCTGAACCTAGTCTCGGACAAAATGTAACTTCAGATGAGAATTGCATGAGTGAGTGTCCACAAACATTTTGGGTATAAACCAGGATAATTGGTTGCAAGTATACAACTGGAAGTATTCACAGTGGTTTTTAAAATTGTGTATCTAAGATCAAAATACATTTTCCACAAAATTACACAAGTAAACAAGTATGCAGCTGTCTTTGAAATACATTTGATTTTGATATAGTTAAAAGATTAGAAGAATGTCAAAAATGTTGGATGAAAATAACAAGATGTTAATACTAAAATGAAAAGTTCTACCTAAAAACAAAATTAGCCTGGATAAATTTTCAAAAGTATTTTTTTTTTCTTAATATAAAATGTGAAATTTTCTTATATAATTTTATTACAGTTAAAGTAAAATCTTACAAGCATTTTTTTTCCACCCCAGTCTCTAATAGTGCTGAAATATCGGAGTAAAAACAGAATGTTTTTGAATCCACTATTGACGATAGCTTTGATGAACTTTCTGTACTGTGTGAAAAGAGCATTCCAAGAGTTGACATTGCACGCCTTTTTGAGGTCAAAGTCCAGGGACTCTGTGCCTTCAAGGCAGTTTCACGACCACCACACAGGCCCCAGCTCTCCCGATGTTTAGAAAAACCTCCTGGAATAACAAGAGACAGAGGTTAACGACCAGTGTCCGACCGCAGAAAATTCCCTCCTCCGCAGTGCTCTCACCCACACTCAGTCTACTTACAGCCCATTTCAGGTAATCTTATGAAAGAGAGAGCCATGGGAAGCTCAGACAGGAGGCAAACTAGACTTGAATAGAGTGTTTCTTATGCAGACTGGCTAAGGAAAGAGTGGCTTGTGACACAGTGGAAAACAGATGAATGGCAGGAAATGCTTGCAGTTCCTGTTCACAGATGCACATCATCCACGCATTGAAAGAATATTCACAAAGCTGACTGTTTTGACATAATCCAATTTTCTAGAACATTTCTAGGTTCAAGATTTCTTATTATTCTGAGCACACGGCATTCTTGGTAAAACTATGGACAGCTAAGATTTATTCAGGAGTATTTCAAGTTTAACTGACAGTCCCTGTGGCATAATAACATGCATATTAATTTTGAATTGCTCCTTTCTTTAAAAAAAAAAAAAAAAAAAATGGTTCAGTGAACTTACTGCACAATACAATGAGGCCAATGCATAAAAGCTAAAATACTCGGTTTCAAAATTATAGCCACAAGACATAACCCAAAAATGAAATCACCCAAAAATGGAATCGATCCCATGATTTACTCACGCTCAAGATGAACACAATCAGAGTTATATTTAAAAATGTCCTGGCACGTCCAAGCTTTATAACGGCATTCAATGGCTGGTTCTGTTTTGAAGTCCATAAAAGTGGATCTATCCATCATAAGAGGGCACCCTAAAAAAGTGGATGTTGACGTATGGTCAAAAGACGTCCCAAGACGTCAGTTATATGGCGACTTGGGATGAGACTGTGTTATTTATTGCCATGATAATGTAACATCTAAAAAACTAACCATACAAATAAGAGAGCAACTTTATAGCTAGAATAATACACATGATAAAATGATAATAATAATAAAATGAAATCGAAATGTTGTGAATGTGCCCACAACCCAGTGCCCACAAACACTACACACTGCATGTCCCACGGTTTCTGTAAAAATGAAACCAAAACATATACAGTCAGCTCAGGCCAACGGTGAAACTTCGGGGCATGCGAGGTTTGAACTACTTGGACGATTGGCTGATTTTAGCTCGATCACACTCAGAGCTCATAGAACACAGGACCATATTACTCGAACATCTCGACAATCTAGGTCTCAAAGTCAATTGGGCGAAAAGTTTATTGTCCCCAGTCAGAGAATATCTTTTCAGGGCACAGAAATGGACTCGCAGTCTATGACAGCGCGACTGTCGCCAGAGCTTTCCAGAGCAGTCGCCAGACTGAACATTCAGCGCATCACAAAATCCTTCCACTGCAGCACTATAGTCCCGCTCAAAAGGTTTCAGAAAATGCTGGGTCTCATGGCCTCAGCATCATCAGTACTCCAGTTGGGTCTGCTTCGCATCATGAGGCCACTGCAGTTATGGCAAAAAAACGCGAGTACCACCTCACGCATGGGCCTCCGGTCTGTTTCGCCTCAAGGTCGATCAGAAATTTGTCACAGCTCTGAACACATGGAGAGCAATCGACTGGTATCAGTTAGGTGTAAACCTGGGGACTTCCTCGAGTGTGAAAGTGGAGTCAACCTCGGGATGGGGAGCGCTGCTTGAAGGCAGACCATTCTTTGGCCAGTGGTAAAAACGGGAGAAGCTCCTAAACATAAACTGTCTAGAAATTATGGCAGTCGACAACGTGCTGAGGCCCTTTTGTCCCTGAATAAAAGGTCACCACATCTTGGTCCGCTGTGACAACTTAAATCGCCAGGGTGGCGTCAGGTCCCGAAACCTTTACAGGCTGATGAAACGCCTCCTGGTATGGGCTCAGAACAATCTGCGCTCATTGAGAGCAGCACATGTGCCTGGTCTCCTGAATTTGGGACCAGACGGACCATCCAGAAACAATGTTCCAGCAGGAGAAGTGTCTCTGCACCTGCAGACGGTCCTACTGCTGTGGGAGACATTCGGCAGAGCGCAGGTAGACCTAAATCACAGGTTAAACACGATCACGCAGGCTAGAGCGCCGTCTATTAGACAACTCTATTCCTCAAAGTGGTCTGTGTTTTCTGGCTGGTGCAAAGCCCAAGGCTTTTCACCCCTAGACTGCAGGGTTACAGAAGTTCTCTCCTTCCTTCAGGAGCCACTGGATAAGGGCAGAACCCCATCCACGCTCAAAGTTTATGTGGCGGCCATAGCAGCATTTACAAAACCCGCACCTGGCCATTCACTGGGGAAGAACGATCTGGTCATGCGCTTCCTTAAAGCAGCTAAGAGGCTGAATCCTCCAAGACCCCCCTCAGTCCCCATGTGGGACCTTTCCACGGTTTTGGAAGCCATGAAAGGTGCCCCGTTGAAGCCAATTAATTTGTTGGACATGTTTTATTTTATTACCACTCAAAGGTAATTGGCCACTCAGCCGAGAACGTGACTGACTGACTGACAGGGAACTATGAAAAATCAACCAGAATTGTACTGTATGGGCAGCATCACTTTTTGTGGATCTGTATAAATAAGTAAACAAGCACCAAAGGAGAAAAAAAAAGAAAAAGAAAAAGAAAAAGTGTGTGATCAGATCACTATTTATTTATTTATTTATTTTTAAAGTGGGATTTCAAGAACTGGAAAATTAATATAAATTTAAAAAAAAAAAATCCTCTAACTCCATGGACATTTTTACAATAAATAGACTTTTGTAGTTATAATAAACTCTAAAAAAAATAATCAAGTACAAAATTGTGAGTAAAACAAAACAGTAAAGCCTGATTTAAACATGAGCTCAATGCACCCACCTCAGTCCATTCATTGCTCTGGTCATCATAGGACTCAACACTGTTTAAGTAGGTCTGACCATCATAGCCTCCGACCGCATATAACCTGTCTCCCAGCAAACACACCCCCACTGCATCCCGGGGGACGCTCAGGGAGGACACTGTGGTCCATGTGTCTGTTTTGGGGTCATACCTTTGAATGAAGTACAGAACATATGAGATGAAATGCAACATAATAGAAAAACAATGCTTGCACTTTCAATATAAGTCACTGAAAAAAAGAGAGATTATTACAATTAACTACACTTAATTAGTGCAGGTAAACAGCATTAAGTATGTAATCTAGACAGTGGAAGCCTTTGAAAGCACAAGGACTATGATTATCATCTCCAACAATGAAATCTATTGTGTTTTCAACTTGTAGAGTAATGCGTTTAAGTTTCTGATGGCCTTTGTTCATTAATGTTTTTAATGTTTTTTTTATTGTTATTTTAGCCTAATTTACTTATACATTGGCTCCAAAATTATTAGATTTTATACGCTGAGCCTTTTTTTCCTAAACTGTTTTACCATTTCATTTAACATTTGATTATTTTTAACCAGGTTTAATCCACATTAGTATTGGCTGTAGTTCGAATCATCACCAGCAGGAGGCGTTTAACACCAGATTACTGAACTACTGTGGCTCCCAACCACATTCTTCAATAACAAGGTAACAGTGTCTTCACAATGAAGTAAGGTGTGTCCGGATTTGCAAACAAATGTGTAAATTATAGTACTTGGCACCCTTAACTATCTGTCGAGACTCACAACCTGCATTTGTGGGGTGTTGTCATTATTGTGAAGATAATTAGGCGTTGGGTTTCTTTCTTCGCAGATGTTGTGTCATTGTGGCTTACCTCTCCACACAGTCAGACAGACGAGAACAATGGCTTGAAGCTGGTGCATCATGTCCTCCGACTGCATACAAGAAACTGTTATATGTGGCCACACCCACTCCTCCCCTCCTCTTTGACATAGGTGCACACATGCTCCATTTATTGGTGTGGGGATCAAAACATTCCATGGATCGCAAACAGGAGCTTCCATCACGACCACCGACAGCAAACAACCTGTAAATATATAAAGACAAAAAAAACAAAAACATTCATAGCTTATTTTACTTATTTTATTGTGTGAAGTATTTCAGAATGAAACAGGATGCTTAATCACTTTTTTTGCAAGTGGGACGTAACATTTTTCCACATTGTATTGGTTATTTGGCATATGTTATCTAAGTTTTTTTGATAAACAAAGAAAATGGTTAATCATTAAAGTCGGCATGAAACTGAAGTTGTTGTGGTCTTTTCTTCCCTATTGTGATGTATATCCATGTTAAACAGCTTCTCAAAAAAAGAAAGAAAGAATGTAGGGTGGAACTTGATTTTTTTTTTTTTTTATCGGGAATTGCTGTGATCATTTTGGTTTGCTATTACTGCTGTTTGTGGCTGAAGAAATGTCAGTTTGTTTCATGGTGACTTTAAAGTAGACATAACCTTTATAACCTGTATATTATTAGTCACACATCACAATACATTAGTAAAATCAGTATCATTCCAGTACAACTTCCATTTATACGTTTTACAGCCACTTCATTTTACAGAAGGAATCCGGTGGGTTATGCCCAATCCTGGACTGAGCGTTTTGAACAGATCTCTTCAGAAGATTCCGTTCAAAATGCTCATGGCCAAGCTCACTATCGAGACAAGGTTTATGAACACAGAGACCTAGGGCACCTAGCTCGTCTATGCCTTCGGGTCAACTGGGAAAAGAGCAAACTTTGCCCCGTGCAGCGGATCTCTTTTCTCGGTATGAAAATCGGCATGTCTGCACAGCTTATGATCGAGTGCGCGCAGTCACTGCTGACATGCCTGTGTCAAATCCAGAGCAACAGTGCGGTTCCACTGAAACTATTTCAGAGGCTCCTGGGGCATATGGCATTCACAGCGCCAGTCACACCACTCGGGTTGCTTCAGTTGAGACCACTTCAGCACTGGCTTTGCGATGACAACAGTACACGCTCAGAGTACCAGTTACTCTGACCTGCCGTCGAACCTTCACCCCGTGGTCGAACTTCAGCTTTCTATGGGCCGGTGTGCCCCTACATCGAGTTTGCAGGCATGTTGTTGTCTCAACAGATGCCGCCACCACAGGTTGGGTTGCCATGTGCAATGGACATGCTGCCGCAGGCTCCTGGACAGGACCCCAGCAACTTCTGCATGTCAATTGCCTCGAGTTGCTGGCAGTACGATTGGCTCTGCACCGCTTCCATGTGTTGCTCAAAGAACAGCACGTACTAGTCCGTTCAGACAATACCGCGACGGTAGCGTACATCAACCGGCAAGATGGTCTACGATCCCGCCGTATGTTGCAATTCGCTTGCCATCTCCTCTTATGGAGTCGGAAGCATCTGAGGATGTGTAGTGCTATTTACATTCCAAGAAATCTGAACTGTGCAGCCAAAGAACTCTCATGGATTCCCCCTCTCTCTGGTGAATGGTGAGTCAACTGATTTGGGAACAATTCAGGGACACTCAGGGAGATCTGTTTGTCCACGACTCTTCCCATTGCAGCCTGTTTTATTTCCTGACCGTGGGTACACTCGGCACGGATGCACTGGTGCACAGCTGGCGGCAGGGCCTCCAGGTTTCCCCCAGTGAGCCTTCTCACACAGACCCTGTGGTTGGCCCCACTGGCCCACCTGGACCTGGTTCTCCGAACTTGTACTCCTCACGACAGCAACTCCCTGGCCAATTCCTCTGAGGAAGGACCTTCTTTCTCAGGACGGGACACCCTAAGGCACCCTCGTCCCGATCTTTGGAACCTCCATGTCTGGCTCCTGGATGGGACGAGGTAGGTATGAGTACCCTACTACCAGTGGGGGTGGCTACCATCACTTCTGCTAGAGCGTCGTCCATGAGACATGCCTATGCGTTGAAGTGGAACCTCCTTGGCAACTGGTGCTTTTCTCACCAAGAAGAACCCACGATATGCCCGATCAGTGTCGTGCTTTCCTACCTGCAAGAAGGGTTGGAGCAAAGGCTGTCTCCCTCCACCCTGAAAGTTTATTTATCCGCCATCACCGCACTTCATGTTGCAGTTGAGGGTAAGTCCTTTGCGAAGCACGACCAGGTCATCAGGTTCCTGAGAAGAGCGAGGAGACTGAATCTTCTTGGGACCTCTCAGTGGTTTTAACTGCTCTGCGGAGCCAGCCCTTGCAACCAGCCCTTGAAATCAGTGTAGCTTAAGTGCTTGGCGATGAAGACAGCGCTCCTGGTTGCATTTCCCTCCATCAAGAGGGGGGACCTGCATGGATTTCCCGTTGACGAAGTGTGCCTGGAATTTAGGCTGGCTAACTGTCACGTGATCCTGAGACCCCAGCCTCGATACATGCCCAAGGTTCCTACCACTCCCTTTCGGGACCAGGTGGTGAACCTGCAAGTGCTGCCCTCAGAGGAGGCAGACCCAGCTTGGCACTGCTGTCCAGTATGCGCTCTCCATGCCTACATAGATAGGACGTAGTGTTTCGGGACCTCAGACCAGCTCTTTGTCTGTCATGGTGGGACGCTGAAGGGAAAGGGTCTTTCCAAGCAAAGGTTGTCTCACTGGATATTGGAAACACCAGCACACCAGC
This sequence comes from Pimephales promelas, assembly GCF_016745375.1. Next base: position 15,465,231 of record NW_024121543.1, on the reverse strand, counting down.
AGCAAGGTTGAATGTGTCCCTTTGGTGTGAAAGCCCACTCCGCCCGGAGTGTGATTTTCTCTTGGGCTTTAGCGCATGGCGCCTTGCTAACAGACATCTGCAGAGCTGCATGCTGGGCAACACCTAACACATTTGCGAGATTCTACTGCCGAGTGGAGCCGGTGTCCTCTGGTGTACTCGCTTCAACTAGCCAGCAACTAGGATCCGCTTAGGTGTCTTCGCTTGCTTGCCATTCCACTACATGGACTGGATACGTGCGATATTCTCCTCAGGTGAATTTCCCCCGAGTAGACCTGAGTTCCTCCCGCACTGTTGACGTCAACGCCATTGCTGCATTCTGCCAGCGTTCTTTCTTATAGACCCACAAGGTGGGGCGGAGTTACACTATGTAAATTCCACAGACCCATGGCATTTTTTCGTTTTTAAACATTTGAAGGTGATAGGCTTCTAAGCGAAACCCCCATTTCGTCGCCATTCAACGTAACGTCACCATTCCGTACTCAGGGAACGAGGGTTACATACATAACCAAGACGTTTTTCAATGAAAGATATTAATGTCAACTTTATGTATAGTATCATTAAAAACAAAGATTGCTGACCAAGGTGTTGTATAATATGTCTGACGAAATCAGCAATGATTAAAAGAAAAATAGATATGTTTAGAGCTTTGTTTTTTTAAATAATAAGTATTTTACAAAATTTTGGTGGAGCAATGACAAAAGTACAATCATCTCAAAATTTTAGCCAAAAAGATGTTCTGTTGAAAAGACTGATCAATCATTTACTTTGAAAAGTAGGACAATGTGCTGTAGAGGTACACTTGAAGGGCTTGTTTTTGACCTGGTCATAGTCATCAGTCAATGTTCTGCTAGATTCAAAACCAGCCTTTATTTTTTATTTTTTGGGGGGGGATAAAGCTAACAGCAGCTCGCCTGCCACTCAAGTGACTTTAATGTAAAAGACACTAGAGATGCATTGGTCTCAGAGCCTATTAACTCCCGTCTGGATGTACAAGGTTACGCAGTGTATTGGATACAGAACCTAATTCAGACCTCATCATGAGGAGAATCCATGGAGAAAAGCGATCATCCACAGCACACTGCACATTCTGTATACTGCTGTTGATAGAAAAGTTTTTTTTCTTCTTTTTTTCCCACTTTCCATCTCTTTTTGAGTTAAATAAATTACAAATTGAAATGTTTTACATATTACAATATTATTACAGTGGTAATATAGTGCACTATCCCCTGTCTGAATTTAGATATTTCAGTTATGGTATGGTAGCGCAACAATCCTACCAAAGAAAATAAGAACAAATGAATCCCTTACTTTCCATTGAGAGCAGTGACTCCAACAGTGCTGCGCGGGGTGGACATACTGGCCACATAATTCCACTGCCTCGCCTGGGGGTCCCACCTTTCTACTGTGTTCAAATAGCTCCATCCGTCATGGCCTCCCACTGCATACATGGGCCCCTCCAGCACAGCAATTCCTTTTTGAAGAAATAAATGAATAAAACAAGTAAAGAGAATGACTCTGGGCTCAGCTTTTGGTGGTGCACGGCATACATTCGACAAATACACAATCCAAATTAATTGTCTGTCTTAGTCTTTGTATTGTAGTGAAACTGGAAAATGGCAAAATTCAAATGACAATACTATGGATTTAATTTCCATAGGAGCACTTCATCAGTAGCTAAAGACATTCTTCCGGTCTGACTCTGAGGACGAGAGTCCTGAGACGCTGTGGTAAGCATTAAGTATTCATGGTGCATCTCGCTGCTCCCTTTACAGAAAAGGTCCCTCATGTTTCTATTATAAATCTCTGGCTGTCGCTTTTGGGGGCTTGACATATAAATTGTCTCTTGCCCGACATTTTGGTTCTGATATTGCAGTACACTTTATAGACCTCAATGAGCAACATTTGAGTGTCAGTTTTATGGGATTATTGTACAATGCATTTTCTCCTCTACGAGTTTAAATTACCTGCCATATTTTTATATACATTTTTATGGGCAGCTCAGATTGCCTTTAGTAATATACACATATTGTTTTGATGTGAGACCACCCAGTTATTTTTATAGTTATTTTCCGAGACGTGGTTGATAAAAACACAATTTCTGTTGTGTCCCACCTTATTGAAATAGTCGGCAATAATGCTTGCATTTATTGTTTAACACATACACTTAATTTTCTATTCAGTTTCAATTGTCAATTTAGGTTAGTGTCTGTTTGGTGCTTAAATGATCAACTTTCAAGAGTAAGAACCAATGTCAAGAAAGCCAGCACTATTACTGTAATTTTTAATTGATTCAAATTTGTTATTATTTATTTATTTTATTTTATTATAATGGCGACACCGGCTGGTCTGGATGTTGTAAATGCAACAACAGCAGCCAAAAGATGTAGGCTTTAATACCACCTTTGCAAACTAATTGCAAATGTTTTCATGAAAGTGTAATCTGTTAAATGTTATCAACAAATCATTAAGTTGCTGAACTCACGTGCCTTTGCTAGTTTGATACACCCTCTGGACCATTCGAAATAAAGCTTCATGGAGCTGTGTTTAAAAAGTATCCAATCATTAAACCAGGCTTGAGCTAAGGTGTTTATTTTTGCCCAACAGAAAACGTTGTTCAACATGACAGGTTCAAGTTGTGTTACTTGTCTCCTCTACAAATTACTCACTAATGCACCTATATCCTTACATGGAAATTAAAGCAAATTAGCTTAATAAATTAATAAGTATTCATTTATGAACTATACTCTCATTGTAGTAGTATTTCTTCTTCTTTAACAGCTGATTAGCAATGTTTTCCTTTCAGTAGGCCTACTGGGTGAACTAGCTTCATTAATAATCATGAGCAAATCTTTATAAATTACAGCATAAAGAATAGTGTTGTAAATGTGAGGTTGTTTCTGTTCTCTTTACAGAAGTTATGTTTACATGTTGTTTCCCCTATACTAAAAACTACAAAGCTTTGATCATAAAACTATACCTTTAAATATCATGTTACTAAAACATTATTGGGAGATATAAAGTCAGGGTTAGTCAACTGATATTTAGATTAATTTTATGAAAGAAGTTTTCTTTACTGTTATAAAGATCTCATTGATTTACACAACAAGCTATCAGTAATTCATCCTGCATTGTAACTGCACCAAATTGCATATTTTTTGCTCTGTTTGGGCCGCCAAATAAAACTGAGGGTTTTTGTTGTTGTTGTTGTTGTTTTGTTTCCTCAAATGTGAGTTCCATATTCTCATTTTTCATAATACATGAGCCATAAAAGCCTGATGTATCAAATGATACTCAACAAAAACAAATGGTTTTGTCTAAAGGTTCAGCAAAATATTCCATCAAAAAATATATATATATTCTGACTATTTCATAGTTCATACCACTTCAATAACAGAAGCAGATAGTGAGCATGTAAGTTATTAATAGATGAAAATAGTGTGTAATAAGATTATTATCTGAAGCATTCAAAGAACGCACCTAATCCGTGTCTGTGGGTTGACATTGGAGGCATGGTGGACCACACTTTAGTGATTGGATTGTAGCACTCCACCATGTTAGAGGTCTTGAGCCCATCCCTTCCTCCTACCACATAGAGTTTGTTGTCGATCACTGCCACCCCGAACTGAAGTCTTCGCCCATTCATGATGCCAACCTGGATCCATTTGTTTGTGCGAAGGTCATACTTCTCTATTGTTGTAGACCCTGTATGTAGACAGACTCTTAGTTTATTGTTAGTTGTAGATTTGCATGCTAATAGCTGACCGCAACAAAAAAAAGGGTCTCTCAGAGACAAAATTAAATAGATAATGGCTTGAATTCTGCTGAACATCCTGTTTATATATATATATATATATATATATGGCAATGAGATGTAATGCTATAATAAAAAGTAGAAAGAGAAATAGCTAAATAATGGTCCACCTTTAGAGGCGTCCATCCCTCCAACAGCGTACAGTGATCCAACAGTGGATTTCCGTGGTTTGGTTCTTGGGCTCTGTAGCATGGGACGGCGCTCTGGTAAAAGATGGTACTTCATGGCTTCCATTAGGAGCTTCTGGCATTCCAGGTCTTCTGAAAACATCTTATTGTTTTCCAGATCAGCAAGAAGCTAAATCAAGAAATAGTGCATTAACATCCAACAGAAAAGGGTACTAAACAGTGGAATGTTGGAGAATAATATTTAAATATTACATTAGGTTTTTAGGTATTACATTCAGTTGAAATGAACAATAGTCTCATTTGCATGTTATTGGCAAACCTGTGGCGGTAAAAGGGGGAGTCGAATATATGCCAGTAACACTCCTAGATCCTGCTGGCGGGGCTGCACATCATAGCGAACCCACATCATCAGTGCTTGAAAAATCGTTTCTTCATCTGGAACATTGATTTCATCACTGGCCAAAAGCTTGACAATTTCCATTGTGGGTAGCAGGAGGAACTCCTGATTCTGAATGACCTCTAGAAAGTGTTCCTGAAATATTAAGCAATTGTATTTGCTTATTTTATAATTCTGTGAGACATTGATAAATGCAATGAGACATTAATTGCGAGTCCTAAACTACATGTACAATTCCAAAATATATTTATTTAGGCCTATTTAATTAAATTTAAATGTTTTCTCGCTGTATCTAATGCAGCAATCCAGTTGTTAAGTCTAACGTTACAAGTCACCACTTGTACAAACACTTCTTCAGATTCCAAACGCAATCATAAATACAGTATACTTGTGTGCTGTAGTACCACCAAAAACTCATGATCCAAATCTTTATCTCCATACTGGGCTTTTTTTTCCTCGATAGTACACTTTAAACATTCTACTATCAATAGCATTCATTCGAATGTTAGTAGATAGTCTGCTTAAAGGGGACCTATTGTGCATAATTACATTTTACATGGCGTTGAACATAAATGTGTGTTGGCAAACACCCTACAACCACCCTTTAATGGTAAAAATTATGGGGACATTCTGGGGACAATTAGGACTTATATTACATCTTTAAAAAAGGGGCACAATAGGTCCCCTTCGATATCTGCGGACACTTTATTTTGATGGTCCTCCAATAGATATTCTACTGACTACAAGTAACTTTGCAATTAGGCTTTAACTTAATCTACTAACCATAAAACTATAACCTATTAGTCTCTAATGAGAGTTAGTTGACAAATAGTTGCAAATTACTGAGAGTTGGCTGACATATACATAGTTGTAAAATTAGTAGAATGTCTAAAGTTGGTTATCGAAATAAAGTGTAATCCCTATACTGTAATCTCAGTGATACAGGGAAACTAAAATAATGCACTTAAAAGGGCGAAAAAGGGTAAAAGTTGTTCCATTGTACAAAATAGACAATACTATGGATTTAATTTCCATAGGAACACAAGGGATAGACAAAAGTTCACAAATTGTAGATCTATTTCTTTATCACCACAGTTTTCCAAAATTCTTGAAAAACTATTTTTTGATAGATTAGAGAAATTCTTAGATAAATATAAAATACTTTCTGACAATCAATATGGATTTAGATCAGATATAGTTCAACATGACTGGCATTAATTGATTCAATCGAGGAAATCACAAACGCTTTAGAAGACAAACAGTATACTGAAGTTTTCATCGATCTTAAAAAAGCTTTTGACACAATCAATCATAATATATTAATTAATAAATTGGAACGGTACGGGATCAGTTATTTAAGAGGTAGGAAACAATTTGTGAAGTTGGAATACTCATCGTCGTACATGGACATTACTTGTGGCGTCCCCCAGGGATCAGTTTTGGGTCCAAAATTGTTTTTGATATATATAAATGATATATGTAAACTTACAAAGACAGTAAAACCCGAACTATTTGTGGATGACACAAATATTGTTTGTTCTGGGGGGAATTTACAGGAACTAGTGGAGATTATTACTTCAGCAATTTATAAATTAAAAGGATGGTTTGATAGAAATAAATTATCATTAAACATCAATAAAACCAACTTTGCCAAATGAGGCAAATGCTTCAATGCAAACACTTTTCTAATAATACTCTCAAACAGGGACAGATAGGCAGGCAGGGTACACAAACACTCCTAATAAAATTACTCTCTTAGAAAAAAAAAAGGTTCATTGGGGTTCTATATATGAAGCATAGGGTTCTTTACTCAACTCCAAAGGAACGTTTTTGCTAAAAAAAAAGTTCTATAATGACAAAAAAGAACCCTTTGGGCACAATGGTTCTTTATAGGCTATTATTCATTCATATATTGCATTATTCTGCAACATTGTGTAGTTGTAATTAATTTATTGTTAAACTGTTGTTGTAACTTAATGTCACATTTTAATCATGCTGATTTTTGGAGGATAAAAACTGAAAAGACACTCTTTGTGTGATATTGATTCATTACATTTTTAAACCCCTATATCTTGAATTTTGTGATCATTCACATGCATTGCATTTTAGGGGTTCCAAATACGTAGCGCTTTAGAACCTTTTAAGGTTCTATATAGAACCTTTTCTTCTAAGAGTGTACTCTCAATATCACTTAACATAAACACTGCATACACAAGAGTCAACATTGACCGACATGAACTGAACCAATAGAGAGAACTAAATACAGATACAAATGAACACTAACGAGGTGAAGACAGGTGACACAGATGATAATGACGCTGAACAGGTGGATGATTGTGGGAGTGAGAACAGGTGTGGAAACAAGAGGATCCTGGGAAGTGTAGTGAAGACTAAGACAGACAGGTGCAGACGAAGACTGTGACAATTTGGTAACTGTAAAAAGAGTATACAAATTCGGATACAGGTAGATGGGGTGGACATAGAACGGGTTCATGAAATAAGTTTCTGGGGGTGAAAATAGATGAAAAAAATATGTTGGAAATCTCACATAAAACATGTGGACAATAAACTTTCAAGAAGTATTTCAATATTGGATAAAGCGATACATGAACTGAACTACAAATCACTCCACATTCTTTACTGCACGCTGATATTACCATATCTAAACTATTGTGCGGAGGTTTGGGGTAATACTTACGGATGCAGACTATTATCTGTGTCTGTATTTATGAAGCAAAAAAGAGCCATAAGGATGATTCATGGTGCTGGTTATAGAGATCACACAAATGTATTATTTTTAAAATCCAAGACATTGAAATTTACTCATCTGGTTTATGTTCAAACAGCACAAATGATGTATAAAGCAAAAAATAACCTACACCCTGGTAATATTCAACAGCTATTTTTTTAATAGAGAAGGGAGATATAATATTAGGGGTGGGTGCAATTAACTTTAAAAAATTACGTGTTTGTAGAACATTAAAAAGTTTTTGTGTTTCTTTATGTGGAGTGAAGATGTGGAACAGATTAAGTTCAGTATTTATTAAACAATGCCCAAGTATGACTCTGAGTCTAAAAAGCATTGTAAAAATAAGGTATTTGCAAGGTATAGAGAGGAAGAAGGTTATTAGTTAGGTGATAGTTTATTTATATTTTTTCATTTTACTTTTTTATTATTATTTTTTATTTATATTTATTTTTATGCAATTTATTATTTAGATTGCTATTGATTGTTTTGTTGTTGTTGTTTTTTTTTTTTTTTTTACATGTTCAAAGTTAACACTTTTCATTCATTCATTCATTGATTAGTGCTCACATGCTACCGTTAAGATGGTATTTTCGCTTGAAACGAAGTAGAGGTTTGGACCTGAAAGAGTATTCGAAATGTCACGACTTAACAAGTGGATGGCACTGACACAAAATATAACATCTTGTTTTCAATGATTCATTTTTAAGAATCTAATAAATGTTTAAAATCATGTCATATCAGCGATATAATGATCTGCTCCACAAGGACATCCGAGTTGCTCTCTGATAAAACCATTCTTTCAAGGTTCAACTTGTAGCAAGTAAAGAGGATGGCGTAAATCTCTCTAACAAGCTTGTTCATTACTTATGGCACTTCCAGAGTCTCCTTTGTGCATCAGAAGTAATCCCCATTGATTCTGTTGCAAATAAGGGTAGTAAACATCCTATTGATCATTAATCAGATCTAAACAGCATCATCTCTGTTAAAGCCGTGCCTGGGCTCTCGGAGCTTAGCTCACACACACAATTAAATAAGTACCATGCATTGATTTTCAGCCCCTCCTCAATATAGATTTAAACTCTACTTCTTCTGGTGACATTGATATAGATTCATTATTTGCAATTACCATCACAAGCACCCTGGCAATTAATTGAATACATTAATTCTGTTTCACTGCAAACATTAATTTTGAGGCCTCTCGGGGCATATATTGTAGGCAAGGGCATTAAACTGAACAGCAAGTAACAGGTCCCGCAGCAATATTAGTGTGAGAGGCACAAGGCTCCGGAATATCTAAATGGATTAAATAGTAAGGGAGGATGTGAGGATTTAATGGGTTGCACCAAATCTAATGTATTCATGAGGGGAAATTTGACCTAGAGCAGTGTTTGTGTTGTCAGTATTTTATCTAAGCATTGTCTCAGTTGCTTTATTCTGCGCATTCTTTTCCTCTCGTTACTGCAAACGAATCTCCCTTTTACATTCAAAAGAAAACACAAACAGGCCATAGATGACTCGAACTGAGACATTAACCCATGTAAGACTGCAGCTTCACACACACACACACACACACACAAAGATGTAATGTCAGAATGAGACAGAAACAGGGAAAAACAAGCTTGTCAAAAAAAGAACTTTATAATCTGAACACCACAGCAAGCAAACCAGGAAGCTCTGTGTTCATTACCGAAGTGATGGAACAGGAAATTTTCTGCTTGTGTTCTCTGATTAGATTAACCTCTCTGCTCTGGAAAGCCCTTTGTAAACAGCCTGTGCAGATGTCCTTCAGGAGATAACGGCTATCTTCCTAAGTTGTTTCCGCACTTGGGCAGAGAAATGCCCATCAAGCAAATGTGCTCTGGGGATCTTTGGGCTCCTGAGAATACTTAATGTATTGGCATTATTTAACCAAAGCTGCCTTTGCTATATTTCTCACACATCAAAGAGCTCTGCACACCCCTTTAAACTGACCGCATGCCGAGATACAAAATGTCACATCAAGTCATTTTATGCTTGGAATTGTCTAGGTCAGTGACTAGGTTTTAAAACTTGTGGTATTTCCTGTTTTTTCAATCTGCAGGAAAAGAGTTGACATGGTTCAAGATTTTATTTTAAAGTTCACCTCAAAATGAAAATTCTGCCACCCTAATGTTGCTTCAAACCTTTATGAATTTAGTTTGGTCGATGGAACACAAAAGGAGACGTTGAGAAGAATGTTCATGCTGCTGTCTCTGCCATACAATTCCATACATTAATTCATGCTTAACTAATGCACAGATAATACTGAGTTAATGTATAACTCATAAAGAACAAAACCATTAATTAATGATTAGTGCATCAGCAACTAATAAAGAGTCTAAGCGATTAATAGATTAAGTAATACATGAATTGCTATTAATTCAATGTGTCATTGTGTATTAATTCCTTAATAACATATTTTATTAACTAAAAGTTTAAATTAATGTGTTAAATACCACAATTAGTCAAAGCTATGCACTTCAACTTCCAGTTGTCTGCTTTAATTAATCATTTGCTAATGATCTGCAAACGGTATCATTATGTTATGACTTTACTTGTTGGGGCACATCATTATTAACTAGTCATTTAGTAATTGTAGTAATTTGCACATGAATTTGCACTAGTAATTGTAGTAATTTGCACATGAATTTGCACTAACAATGAAGTAATTAATCATGTATTAATGCATATTAGTGTACCTGTCATATTATCTGGAAGTTGAAATACAAGGCTTTGGCTTATTCTGGTAATTAACATATTAATTAACGCTATTAGTTAAAAAATGAGTTATTATGTAATTAATTCACAATCACATATTTAATTAATGTATGAACTAATACATTAACCTTACTTAGTTAGTTCCTAATGTGGTAATCATTAATGAATAGCTTATAATCATTAGTTACACACTAATTCAGTATTATCTGTGGATTAGTCAAGCATGAATTAATGCTTATTAGTGCACCTGTATTGTAAAGAGTTACCGATATATTTCAGTCTGTAATTTACTCAAAATCTAGCCTTTAAATTCTTGATTGACAGTTCCAATAACCATTTAACTTTCTTTGTAGAGCTGCTTGGATATTCTGGGATACATTTCTGCTTTTTAGTAAGTCGTCTTACTTTATCAGTAATTTCTGACATGAAAATACTATGTCTAGAACTGTACTGTGATTGCAGTGTCATTTTCTAAGATAACAGAAATTGTAATTCAATAAAAAAAAACAGATGAATAAATATAATTTAGATAATTGGGTAAGCATTTTTTAATTTTTTTTTTAAATCATTGTGGTGATTAGCTTTTCTTTTGACTTGGATTTTAGACCATTTTCACTTTTAAATTCATTTAATTTAAATATATCACATTTTCTTTCAGCCAATGTAATAGTGGTACAAAATAAATAATTGATTTTGATATTAAGTTAAGTTTTTAGACAGATGCTGCTGTCCCGAGAATTTTCGGATTCCCCCAACCTTCACAATGGTTGCATAGGTGGACAGGAACAATCCTTTATAAAACACATAAAATTTTAGTTTACAAAGACGTGAAACTCACCGAGTGGTCTGGGGTGTTCACTGATATGCTCACACAAAAATCGTTGCAAAAGATGCTTTCCAACAGGTTTTATCGTAGTTTTTGTACAACTTCATTGACTTGTATTCCGGCGGAAATGGAAATGGGGTTGTTTGTATTCTTTCTGTTGTCTTATGCAGACGTGGTATCGTAGCCTACACTATAGGTAATCCATCCGTCTATTATTCAAGCTCTCAACGGAAGAATGTACGGTTGTGTGGCGTTCAGAAAAATAGGTCAACAGTTTTACAACGAATGGTAAAACACCTGTAGCCTACAGAATAACATACATTTATAACAACATTTCTTGCTACAAGTTTTAGGGGTGCTGAGCTCCTTTTTAGGGGTGCTGAAGCACCCCTAAAAAGGGGCTAGCCTCGCCCATGCCTGTAGGAAAGTATCTTTTGCAGCGATTTTTATGTGAGAATATCAGTTAACACCCCAGACCACTCGGTGAGTTTCACGCCTTTGTAAACTAAAGTTTTATGCGTTTAATGAAGGATTGTTCCTGTGCACCTATGCTACCATTGTGGAGGTGTGGGGGTGCACCCACAGATTCCAAAAATTCTCGGGACAGCAGTATTTGTCTAAAAAACAATCTTAACCATTCTATTTCATCAGAAACAATCTTAAAACTTAATTGTAAAATACTGAACTTGTCCTTTAACTATATTTCCCTTCACTGTATGTGGAAAAATTATTCCCCAGATGGTTGTTATCTCTAGTGAACCTTTAGTATGAGATATACCCAAGTCATGCCACTTCCTCAATCCTTAATACAAATGTATAGGGAAAACCCGTAACACCAAAGATGGCGGTTATATGCAAATGCCCCGCCCCTCCCGCTAGACAGCCAATCGTCTGCTTTTAACGGTCAAGCCGGGAAACATTTAAATACGTAACTGTTTGAAAAGGCGGCAGATTAGATATGCAGTGTATGTGTGCGTTGTGTAAATATCAGACATCCCAAGTCTCCCAGAAGTTCCGGGTGTCTCCCGCAGGTTGATGGAGGCTCGCTGATGCCCGCAAATTAGTTCAAATCTCTCTGAATCTAGAGCGAGCGAGCAAGAGCATGCATTTCAAACTGTGCAGCGCGCGCGCAACAAGGAGTCGGCGAAAACGGTGTTTTAAACCTTATTTTAGTGCAAAGTCATCAAACTTTTCCAGCAATTTGTATTATATTTTACTGCTGTTTCTATTCATGCAGTTTTTATGTCTCGGTGACCAGTGAAAGTGCAGTTCTGACTCTCTGCCCATTCATTTAGATAGGAGCCTGGTCTTGTTAAGTCCAAAATAGCTGCCCGGAGGCGTTACCAAGATGGCGGCGAGTGGCATGACTTGCCTGAAAGGACTTTGGATATACATACTAAAAATCAATTTTTCTGACAATCAACCTACATTTAAATGCATCTGTACATTACAAAATAAGTAAAAAAACAACAGTGATATAAACCAGCAAATAGTAAAATAATGAAACCACATAATTTATTCATGACAGAGTGCATGCCGGGAACATTGCCAGCTTGTACTCTAGACATTATACTGGTTAATCTGTAAATATGCATGAGCTTACTGTAATGCAGACACAGATAATCATTGGGATTCTACAACCATCACAATCATTTAACTCCCATTCACTGTGTGGCATTATTTAACTGTAATTCCACAGTGAAAATTACTGTAAAAGGTCAGCAACTAGCAGTCAGGACAAATGTTAGCACTATTTATAGGTAATGTATAATTTATCCTTGACAAGCAATTTTATATGCCAGGTCCTACCATAGTGTAGATATGAGCGACATTCAAAAGATCCATGCATCCCTGTGCATCAGCAAATGAACGGATCCCCAGGCAGTTGGATGGGTGCAGTTGTTTCATCAGAAAGTTGCAACAGACCTGGATAACTTGTGAGAGCTGGAGGAGGCAAGCAGCAGCTAAAAGACTTTCAATTGTCTCCTCTTTTAGCTCCAGGACTCCTGTAAATTTAGAGAAAATGCTAAAATATGCAGCAAACCTTTCAAAATTATTCTAGGAATAAAATGCATGTTTAACTGGTGCAATGTTAAACAGTTAGTTTTTGTTTGTAAATGAGTGTTTGCCCACTGGCATCAATGAAAAAAAAAAATCGTAAAAAAGTCTGCAAGTGGAATGTAGATACTCACCAGTATAAGCAAAATGAACCAGTGCTTTCAGCGCCTCTGGATCAACACCCTCCATTTTAATTTCCTCTTGTTTTGCCTCCCTGACATCATTTGTGAACATGGCAGCGAAGTAGTCTGAAACTGCACTCAGGACGAGTCTGCAAATAATTTTGCAAGATGTTTATACATGTAACCACATCTCACGATGAACTCAAACAACTTCTCCCGAGTCGTCTTCGAAGAAAAATCCTCCCGTACAAAAAGATGTATCTCAGTGCTGTGTGAGCTGCTATTTTCACCAGGTTGTTTCATCCGGCTCTGGGATGATGTTGATTGAGCTCAGTGTCAAACTGGGACATGCAGTAGAGGTTTGACTACAGAGATTTTTCCAACAGAATAGCATCAAAAAACTCAGCAGTGGCCGAGAGATTTCTTTATATAAACACTGTTTTAGAATCCTTAGAAAAGTTCAACACGATCTGTAGTTTGAAATGGAGCATGCAGCACAAGTTTTGACTCTTCTTGACGCTACTATTTGCATTTCTGTCTTTAAAAGGAACAGTGAACACAAAATGAAATTGTATTTAATCTATGTTGTTGCAAACCCATGACTTTTTCAGAATTTGGATCGAGGTATCATTGCAATTTTCCATTAAATTACAACGAATTGGCCTCCGTCTTTCAAGCTTCAAAAAGAATGCAGTACCATAAAATGTCCTTGTGTGATATATTTCAAGGTTTCTGAGGCCATACTGTCTCTTTGTGTAAGATACAGATAAAAAAAAAAAAAAAAAAACGGTAACACTTTACAATACTGGTGCACTAATAAGCATTAATTCATGCTTAACTACTGCACAAATAATATTGAATTAATATATAACTAATGATTATCTAAGCTATTCGTTAATGATTACCAAATTAGAAACTAATTAAGAGTATGTAAGGTTAATGTATTAGTTCATACATGAATTGTTATTAATTAAATATGTAATTGTGGATTAATTTCATAATAACTCATTTTTTAACTAATAGTGTTAATTAATATGTTAATTACCAGAATGAGTCAAATCCTTGTATTTCAACTTCCAGATAATATGACAGGTACATTAATATGCATTAATACATGATGAATTACTTCATTGTTAGTGCAAATTCATGTGCAAATTACTACAATTACTAAATGACTAGTTAATAATGATGTGCCCCAACAAGTAAAGTCATAATATAATGATACCTTTGCAAATGATTAATTAAAGCAGGCAACTGGAAGTTGAAGTGCATAGCTTTGACTAATTGTGGTAATTAACACATTCATTTACACTATTAGTTAATAAAATATGTTATTAAGGAATTAATGCACAGTGACACATTGAATTGATAGCAATTCATGTATTACTTAACCTATTAATCAAATAGACTTTTTATTAGTTGCTGATGCAGTAATCATTAATAAATGCTTTAGTTCTTCATGAGTTATACATTAACTCATGATTATCTGTGCATTAGTTAAGCATGAATTAATGTATATTAGTGCACCCGTATTGTAAAGTGTTACCAAAAAAACATTAGTCACTGAAAATATTAAACCCCCTGCACCCCAGAGCTCCTTGACACGCTCATGAGAGAATGATATCCGTTACATGACAAATTGGTTCACAAAACCCGTCTCTACATTCCTGTAATTGGATTTATTTCAGTCCGTTCTCATCCCAAGGCGTCATCTAACTGATGCTTTTGACCATGTGTCAACATCCGACACACATTGAATGAGCCGTGCCTCCTAGTGGTCTAACCCTAACCCTACCCCAGACCTAAACCTACCCGCGTCATCTTCCTGACGCTAAAGGTTGCAATGTGCGTCGGATTTAGGCACATGGTCAAAAATGTCAGTTAGATGACGCCCTAGGATGAGAATGCATTGTTTATTTTGATGGTCCACTTTTGGACATTCTAGTAACTATAAGTAACTTTGCAACTACATATCAACTAAGTCTTATTATAGTATTAATAGTTTGTAGTAGACTCACGTATTAAAAGGAACACAAAAATTAAAATGTAAAATTGATTTTTTTTAACCCGCGTCATTCAAAAAAACAAAAGCCTTTCATACATCTTCCACCAAAACTTCCACACATTAACAAGTACAAAAGCTCAGTAGTACTTGTTTGATGGACAAGGACCAATGGGGCTTTCATTATGTTCTGAAGAACGAATGAAAAACTTTTGGGTTTAGAACCACATTAGGGTGAGTAAATTATGACAGAACTGTCCTTTTTGAGTGAATTATTTTTTTTTTATTCTATTTCCTTACACAAAGACTTCAGGACATATGACTTCAGAAGACTATACTGTAGTACATGAATCATAATGAACAATTGTATGGTACTTGTGCGGCCTTCTTGAAACTTGAAGGCTCCAGTTCACATTTATTGCATTAAAAAAAACAGTACAGCTCTTTAATGTTTCTCCTTTTGTGTTGTGAAGAATAATGTCATATTTTTGGAGTCTGCTTAGGTAAACTATTAAAGTTAACTAAGAGTTAAAGCTTTACTGACAGAATTTAGTTGTTTTAAGTAGCAGTAATAGTTTGATTTTGTCTAAGAAAGATGAAGGTAAATTCAATCTCTTTTCAATTGATTTTAAGAAGTATTGCAATGAATTTTAAGCAGTGCTCCCTTATGTCCAATTCATCTGTCTGTTTTTGCAGTGAAAGTAGGGCATTTGAAAGGCCTTGATTCGGTGGAGACTTACCTGTGTGCAGGGATCTTGTGATCTCCAGCTATCAAAAGTACATCACACAGCTGCTTGTGCTGAAGATAGGTCTCCATCTTTCGAAAGGTCTGTTCCGCATGGTTTGTGGCCTGGAAAAACTCATCTGAGCCGTTGGAGCTCATCCTGGATATACTGTTCAAAGCCAACCTGTGGGAAAGAGGAAGACCGGAGTTGAGCTGAGACCAAGCGATGTGCACTCCTGTCAGTTTGATATGGCTATTTGATCTACGCGGGTGACAGGAAAAACTTAACTAACACCTGCACAAGCTGCTGTGTCCACCTGTGACTTCATCTTTTATTTTCCCCTCAATTGACCCGTCAGTTCTGAGGTTCCACAGAGTTACGCTGACTGACAGGTCATGGTGGAAAAAATGTGTTTTTGGATTGCGGTAACGCATGAGTCACGGACATGTACATTTCAGTGTTTATAGAACACTCTTCCAACTCTAATAGCTGTTTAATTCGATCAAAGAGAAAAATGACATTTCTGTCATCATTTACTTAGGCCTACATCATAGCATTACAAACCTGTATGACTTGCTTTCTTTGGTCCAAAATGAATGTTTGTTTTTGACTTTCCTTTCTTGTGTTCCACAGAAAAGTAAAAAATAAATAAAAAAAAATAAATCTTACAGGTTTGGAATGACATGAGGGAGATTAAACAATGACAGAAATGTTGTTTTGGAAATCTATCATTTGCGGACATATTATTGAAATGTGTGTATGGCAAAGTATTATTTTGGACATGCATATTTATGGGTTATTTGACTCTTACGGCAGAGCTTCAGTTATTGAACCCATGACAGGTTCAAACAGGCAAGGTTTTTGAATATAAATTTGTAATATTACTTGGAAAAGCAGTTACCCAGCAAACAAATTTAGGTTCTGGGAATGTTAGTTTTTGGTTCCCAGAACATTCCTAGAACTTTCCCTTCACTCTAAAAAATGCTGGGTTGTTTCAACCCAATTTTGGGTAAAATATGGACATACTTTACCCAGCCATTGGGTTAATTTTTTTAATTACATTTTTAACCCAACGTTTGGGTTTGTCCATATTTTACCCAAAATTGGGTTGAAACAACCCGGCATTTTTTAGAGAGTAAGGGAACGTTCCGGGAACATTCTCCTTACGTTATAAAAATGGAACCTAAAAATAACCTACATGGAAAGTTCTCCTATAACGTTCTTGTTTGGTTACCAAAAAAAATAAAATAACCTCATGGGACCATTCGGGAACGTTAGGGGAACGTTCTGTGTTTGCTGGGTAGCTTGAGCAAACTTAATAAGTATGTCATGAACAATTTTGTGCCATTTTCCATCATTTCAACGAAAGAAAAATATTCATAGCTTTTTCAAAAAATAATTGCGATGACTGATTTAGTCCCAAGGCATCATCTAACTGATGCTTTTGGCCATGCGTCAACATCCGAAGCACATGGTACCCTTTAGCGTCAATATAAGATGTGCCTCCTGACCCTAGCCCAGACCTAAACCTACCCGCATCATCTAACGGACGCTGAAGGTTGCCATGTGCGTCGGATTTAGACGCATGGTCAAACTCATCAGTTAGATGACGCCCTAGGATGAACGTCATCTAACTGACGCTAAAAGTTTCCATGTGCGTCGTATTTAGACGCATGGTCAAACTCATCGGTTAGATGACGCCCTATGATGAGAATGCGTTGTTTAGTCTTATATATATTTGACTATTTGATGGCTTTTGGAGATTGCACCCACAAAATCATCATATTGGTTGGTGCAGTTTTTGTATGTGATTTATAAACTGTGCGGAAGACATAACAATACTCTTTTTTTCTTTCTAATTGGACATTGGTGATTCTATGTATATCGTCCTTCACACTTGTCAGGGCTAAAATTGAAACCATTAGAGCTAAACTCTGTAAATAAGTGGATTGAAAGCCAGAGTTTTCCAAAGGGGGCAGATTACCATTTGCACAAACTTTACTGTTTTTATTTATTCTTTTGATGCACAGGACTTTGCGGGGATCTGGTCTCTTCATAAAGCCACGATAATGTAAATTCTGAGCTGCTCTCCCTGCAGACCGGTAGATTACAAGCCATTGTGCTGCATCTGAATAATCCCTCTGACTCACAGCAAACAATCTAAAGCCTTTATTTTGCTGTCCTTCACGGAATAAATCCGTGGCTGACATTTAACCAGTCCAAAACACAGTTTAAAAAAGTCTAGATGCCGTAGGGACGCACAGTACGCATTTTGATAATTTTTCTGTAATTATATGCCATAAAAAAGGCATTTTCAAAAACTCTGCAATTGGGGACTGCTTTGTATGACTGGTTATATTAACCCCAGTCAACCAAGATTTGCATTACAAAAACAAAGCACTCATTATGATATTTTTAATAACTTCATGTCCTGTTGTCCATTTCCAGTTGCAAAACCATAAAGTTGGGAATGAATATTAAGCACCTGATAAAACGTTATGATCTCGTAAAAGTTTTAATTACAAAGTAAATCCCAGTGAAAACTGCGGTCACTGGATCAATGGTTTTGTGAACTGTGACTCCGTCCTTGGAGGCGTAAAGCACGAAGCAGAATTTCACCCTTGTGTCTTCGACTTTGAAGGCAGACATGCTCCATCATATGAGCTAGTTTTTGAACATACTGCCATATAAATCACAGTAATTCTAGATATACGCTTCAATTCTCACTTTATAGCAGAATACCTGTGATAAGTAGTCAGTTGGTCCATTTAAAAAGATGGAGCTGGCTTGACATAAGGTGGCTCGATGAGCAAGGGGACTCTCATATGGAATACATTATCTTTATCTCTCTGGTCAGCTGTCAGGGGTAGGTGATCGCACTGATATTTACAAGCGGAGGGGGGTTGACTTCTAAACATTAAAAATTGTCCTGGGGTTGCTCTGATCTAATGCAACATGCAAAGCCAGACTCATGCTGTCTGGCTGACGGATCATATCAAATAGCCTATTTTTCACATATACTTAGGCATCCAAAAAATATGTTCGCTTAAAATATTGTACGTTTGCATTCTTCCCTTTTATTATGTTTTGAGATACTTGTACCTTAGTTGAAGAGAACATGGGAGAAACAGTTTAAGTGTTCAGATGGTTTTAAAGCCAGTAGCTGCTGATGTTGCATAAGGCAATCAAGTGTTAAAGAAGACATTAAATGTACATAAAATTCTTTGTATGTATTCTTTGTATCATATCATCACGTTTGCAGCTGCACGACATTCAAACTTTAATAATAGTGTGTTTATATTGTGTAGACAGTAAAGGCTACCAGTCCCAGACTCATTCTGGTCATTATAGGGTTGTTTTTTATGTTAAATAGATGGGTAATTTATCTCCATGACATTATAACTACATTTTGGCACAGAGCTGGGTGCACTGAATAAGAAATAAGCCAACATAAGAGGGGCTGTAAAAACCTAGATGCATTACTTTTGCTCAAAGGAATGCTGAGAGGACTTTTATGTCTACCAATATCGGAGAACCAAATTGCTTCTGTATCACTTTCTGGAAGGTTGTAAATTTACTGAAAATGTTTTCTTTCTGCTTGTGAAATTGGCTTTTTATATAAAGGGTCTTTAAGAGCCACAGTGCATCTGAAAAATGATGTATAGCAAACAAAACCACATTTTTGTAACCCCTAAATAATATGGGAGTTTCACACATATGTATTAATCTTACATTGGAATTGCTTTTGAAATGTTTAATGTTTTTGGTGCTAATAATACACTGGTCTTCGAGTACTATACTTTCTGTAAAATTGAAATCATTTTGCCTTATAAAGATGAAGAATGAAAAGCTCAGTAGTTTAACTGCTATTTGATATGTTGCATACTATGTATTCAGAGGGCATTTATGAGAATCTATTGTGGTGTATTACATAACCCATCATATCTCCATATCAGTACAGCATTTGAGCAGTTATTGAACTTGAACTGCATCACTCTATTCAACCAGATCAATAACAAGTGGGAAGTTGTTACAGTTACCTGAGCGTTTCTTGACAAGTGCCTGCCAACAGGCTCTTCAAACGCTATTTCAAGAGCATAACACAGAGTGGAGAACTACAAAGTGCTTAACCAGATTTTACATCATCCTTCTCTCAAAAACAGATCCTTATCATCAGTAGTATCATGCTTTGAATATTTTATTCTTTAAAAACTGCTATTTGTTAAAGTGCAATAGCTCTGAATATCTGATAAGTGTTTTTCACAATTTTAGTGGTGCAGCTCAGAGTCGTTGTCAATCAAATGAGAATTTTGCTAGGAGGTAGTTTTGAAGGATTTTTCAAGGATCTTATAATGATATATATGTGTCAGCATCTCTGCCCACGTGTGTTCTGCACATATATTCGGTTGACCTTTCAAGAAATACCACTAGTGGTTGCAAACATACTGAAGCAGCCCTAAGCGATTTTAAGAGGCAGGATCTTATTCCTCATAGAACAGCAAACCTCTTTCCTGGTTTCTGAAGCGCGCTTTGTTATTCAGTGATGCACAGTGCAAACATTATGTTGAAGCTGAACAACGGTGCTTTCCTGCTTATAAAATAATAACTGAACCAGTTCTGTGTGTCTGTGGGGTTTATCCATATTGCAGTTTGCCTCTCTTTTCCAAAATGTCATTGAACAAAGATGTCTCATTGTTAATGTAAACAACATATTATAATTCAGCTTCTGAATCTTCTCTTCGTGTTCAACCCTTAAACGCATATCTGGTCTTTAGTGACCTGGAGCGTCGTTCACTACCCTCTTCCTCATTTATATTTTCAACCTCATTATTAGTATTCCCCAATCAATTCATTCTAATCAATATAACAAGAAAAAAAAAAATGATAAAAGAACGCTTATTTTCTGACAGATTTTTTTTTTTTTTTTTTTTTTTTTGGTAAAATTTGTATAGGGTCTCGAACAACCCGAAGTGTGTAACACTGTAAGTATATTTTTCTGCACAACAGGAATTGAATCTTCGATGATTGATTAAGTGCAATTCACCTTTATCCCACAATGTGGCAATGTCTGAAACACAATGATGAAGATACGATTCACTCATTGTTACTTCAGGCAGAAAGCAAAAGAATAGGAAGTATCATCAGCAAAACTTGAAATGGCTCAGTGATTTACTGGAGGGTAAGTTCTAAACACAATCAAATATTAGTGTCACTGTCATTTGTTGGTGGATCTGACAAGGAAGCTGCCAGCGAAAATGATAGTTTTGAGAATATGTTTAAGATGGTGAATATGAACCAGTTGCTGATTGTAGGCCTACTGGGAAATTAGGTCTGACGAGGACAGTGATGATTGCATCTGCTCAAATCCTTCCAAGCTCCTAAAGGTAACAAAATGTATTTAGCTTAATCTTTTGTAATATTTCTGTATAACATTATAACACAGTCTCATCCCAAGACGTCATATAATTGACATCTTGGGATGTCTTTTGACCATACGTCAACATCCGCCTTTTTAGGGTACCCTTAAACGTCGGTTAAATGACGATCCGGGGGCGTCATACAACTGACGCTTTACCTTTAACGTCAGTTAGGTGACGGGTTAGGTTTAGGTCTGGGGTAGGGTTAGGATCCGATAACGTCATCTAACCGACGTACCCTAAAAAGGAGGATGTTCGCGTATGGTCAAAAGACGTCCCACGACGTCAGTTATATGACGTCTTGGGATGAGACTGTGCTGTACATTAATATCAGGAGAGTTTTATATTATCGCGAAAGGTATAGAGATCCATCCATGTTAGATATGGATCCAGGTCGCTAGACCCAAATATGTAATAATGATTAGCGAAACATTTATGCATTTGAGGGTTAAAATACTACATGTACAAACAGTGCCATCGGATGCTGAGACAAAGTACTGAGTAGGCCTATGTTCAAAAAGTCTTGCGAATACATTGTTCAAAAAATACCAGGCCAATGTTTGCAAGGTGTTTTATTTTCTGCCTTGCATGTCTTTTAAAACACCTGGCATATCTATAATTCTTCAGTTCATAGAATACTAATAATATGTCGGTTGTGTCTAACAGACAATTCCATAACAGTAAACTATGAAAGATGAACTCTAAAAGAGGATTACAGCTATCTGTGCTCGCTCAAAGCAGTGCGTAGAAATCATCTTTATCACCTAGACAGCTTAACTGGGGCGTTATTCCTCTAGCATTTTCACCCACTGTCCTTTAAGTCTGGTGTAGTGAGTACATGGGGGCTCAACCTCATTTTTAAGATGGATCTGTTTTCATATAAGCCCCAGGATTTGTGCTAAAGGAACTATTTTCTTTTGGCTCAATTGCTCAATTCCAGCATTCAAAGAACATGACTGTTTAAGAGATAAATATCCAGCCATCAGCATTCAGAAAGAGTTTTGTCCAAATCATTTGCCAGAATGGGCATAAATAAACGGATTGCGTATGAGTAAAATATTGCCTTAAACAATACAATTGGGATTTTTCAGCTTACAAGCTTTTGCAAACTGAGATGACACAGAGCTGAGCTATTGCTGTAAAAGTGCATGAGTTTAGATTAAGCACTTCAAACTCATAAACTAACACTGTACTAACACATCCCATAAACTAACACATCCCAAGATGTCATTTAACTGACGCTTTTGACCATACCTCAACATCTGCCATTTTAGGTCAGTTAGATGACGATCCCGGGCCGTCATACAACTGACGCTTTACCTTTAATGTCAGTTAGGTTTAGGGGTAGGTTTAGGTTAGGATCCAATAACGTCATCTAACCGACGTTTAAGGGTACCCTAAAAAGGCGGATGTTGACGTATGGTCAAAAGACGTCCAAAGACGTCAGTTATATGACGTCTTGGGATGAGACTGCGCTGTAAACAACACTGGTCCAGAAGCACTGCCTATTTCAGTTTTTTAACACTACATAAACATTGGAATAAAATACAACCAACAGAACATATGCAACTGAATCAAAAAGTGAAACACACATCTTTAAATGTTTTCTTTACATTTGAAATAAAGAAACCATTTACAAACTAAAACAGGAAGTTATTCTGGACAAGTGTTGTTTACATCTTGCAAAATGGTCCATATCTATTTTGCATAAAGGCTCATTCTGACAGAAACTGAGTCTCGTTTCGCAGACTTTCACTGACGGAGTCTAGGCTATACAGATAGTCAGGTTCCATTCTCCATTAATTTTCTCCATTGGGGAATTGATTTTTAATGATAATGTTTAATGATTTTTAATGAAACCTTTAAAGACAGCTTACTTTGTGCACTACAAGGTTATTAATTGATAGTATTTGCTTCTGTTGAAGCTGCT
Source organism: Pimephales promelas (assembly GCF_016745375.1). The sequence goes on along the minus strand of NW_024121543.1, from coordinate 15,442,309 downwards.
AGCACATTATTTCAAACTAGTTTAACAGCAGAATTTGTGGTGAAAAAAATACAAAAGAATTTTCGAGAAAATTAAAAAGAAACAACTCAACAGATAATTATGTCAATCAGAAAGTCAAAACAAGCAAAAACACAAAAGAGCTTTTTTTGGGTTCCACTCTCATGAAGCACTGCGAATGATGTGTTGAAAAACTAGTTGGTGTTGAAAGGGAAGTGGGTCTCCCTCAGCGCAGTCCCGTCCCAAGATGTCATATAACTGACGTCTTGGGACGTCTTTTGACCATACGTCAACATCCGCCGTTTTAGGGTAACCTTTAACGTCGGTTAGATGACGTTATCAGATCCTAACCCTACCCCAGACCTAAACCTACCCCTAAACCTACCCCGTCACCTAACTGACGTTAAAGGTAAAGCGTCAGTTGTATGACGTCCCAGGATCGTCATGTAACTGACGTTAAAGGGTACCCTAAAACGGCAGATGTTGGCGTATGGTCAAAAACGTCTTGGGATGAGACTGTGTTATCTCCCTACACTCTCAAAATGTTTAATATTTCAATATATGCATATCTTGCAATGAAATCAATATATTAAATAAATACTGTATATATAATCAGCCTTATAATAAGTGGGATAATAATTGCAAAATGTCCCCTTGAAAGTGATACCTGACAGGGTTAATTTTTGCTATAATGAGACAGCAACATAGTGTCGGCCCAGATCCGGCCCATATCTGGTACATGTGGATTCCACACATACCAGATGTGGACCGGATCTGGGCAGGCACTATGTTGCTATCTGAGTTCCCTTTATTTCCCCTACCTATAAGTTAGGTGCCTAAAACAATAACAGAAATATCATAAGGGGCATAAAGAGTGAATGGGTTCTTCTAATTGTGTTGTAATGATGTAACAAGTTTATCCACATTAGTTGTTATAAACCATCCAAACCTCGTTGACAAGGAAAGTCATGTAAGCCAATAGAACAGTAGCAGCCCTTTGTGACTGTGAACACATAAAATTGCTGCTGCTGTTGCAATCAAAATAAGTTATTGCCTCAAAATGCCTATACAGTATATGAATTCCACTTGTCAAAAAGTCAAGTCCTTTCGGCATACTTTCAATCCTGACTGACTAGATCAAAGGTGTGGCTGGTTCCTTTCCTAAAGTTAAGGCCTATATGCTGAAGGGAGAGTATTTTACATTAGACAATAAAGCTTTATACATTTAATAATCCACACTCTGTGAACAACTTCCATGAATGCATTATTAATGAGACGACAACAAAAAACATTATGAGTAGCTATAAAGGTCACATAGTCAAGGCCTTTAATTAGATTGTATTGCATATAAACATACCTCTTGAAGAAACAGCCGAGGAACAATTACCAAGTGTATCATTATTTCTTAATATTCAGTGCTATAACACTTGCCATGTGGTAGTTAATCCACGGTGGAATGCATTAAAGGCATTTTATTTTGATTCATTGTTTTATTTAATGTCCTTTTGTAAAGATAAAATGAGTTATTCATAAAAACACAATACCCCCAGACGTGTTTGTATTTATTTATTTTTTTTTCAGGGTTGTTCTTTTGTCTTTCAAGAGCTGCACTTTAAAACAAAGATAAAGTCACTGAGGATACTTGTAAACGTAACCAATCACAGCCCTTCAGAAGCCAAACAGGTGTGAAGATGAAAGCATGTTTTTTTCAAAGTGATATAGAACCTCCGGGTCAGACCTCTTCTTATCATCATAAGTGTTGCACTTATTTTTTCTTCTTTTTTATCTTCAGACTATATTGCCCCTTCAGTGTGCAGTGTCTCAGCACAACTGCTAACAAACTGCAAGTTAAACAGTGCTTACTCAAGGGTTATAAAAAGCTGTGCAGAAAATGTTAGAATTCCACTTAGGTGAAGATCAGCACCCAGGAACGTCTTATGACATTTGGAGTTCTCTGACAGAGGGGCTTTCCTGCACTCTGTACATTATTTAAAGAAGTACATTTATATAGGCTTGTTAAATGAATTTGTTATGTTGTTAAAAAATCTCTCCCCCATCATATTCGGTAAGAAAAATTAAGCCAGATGTTTGCTAAGTATGCATTTTTTTTTTCTATCCTATTCTCAACATCTACAAATTATGCTGAGGCTAATAGACATGTTGAAAAGCTGAATGATAATTTGATTGAATGTGGAACACTCAGCAGTGTTAGGATAATTTATTGCCCTGCTTTAATGTATTGACTTAAAATGACAAGAAGTCCTGAATTATCAATAATTATGCTAATAGCTGTATTTCGAAGGACAAAATACATTCTTAGGAAGTGAGTGTTAGTATGTGGCACTTTTACACATATGTGTGTTTTAAACATACTATAGCCTACAAATATTTGCATTAAATATTATAGTGACGCCTATATATTAGACAAACTGTAAGACAGATGGTGTTTTGTTTAGATATTTAATGTAAATGCGAATTATGAAAATAATTATAAAGGCTATTGAGCTTTGCACCCAATAACAGTCTGCTGCCGTCTCAATCTACCCTTTGAAAATAACAATTTTTTCTCAATGTTCTCTTTTTTTCCTGCTGCCCTTTATTAAAAATGTTAAATAAGCCCTTATGAAGTTTAGATATTCCCAAGGCTGTTGTGTGATGCTTTCTTTTGAACACATAAAAACTTAATTCACTGATTAATCAATAAAAAGCCCCCTCAAAATCAAGCTTCAAGGCAAGCTTCAAGTCTTAATTATAAAGATTGTAAAACAAGGTTTTGCAAAGCCAATTTTAATGCAATGGGTTTGTTAGAAATAGTGTTCAATAGTTGTTTGACTTTCTGTTTGAGCTTCAGTGTTTTATATATATATATATATATATATATACTTTAAACAAACTAGCATTGCTGTGCAAATATTTAATGCACAACACATTTATGCCCCCACCCCTCCAACACTACATTTATATTCCTCTACCTGGACAATGTCTCTTGACCTGTCAATGTTTTATGGACCTACCATAAATCTCTCCCTGAAATGAAGCTCTACTCATCCTAGGACAAGATGGTGTCATTATTTTCCAAGGCAATTGAGAGGAAATTGAGATATCATTCAACGTAACAGCTGCTGACTCAAGTCTCTGCTGTTTCCTTATTAAAGGGTCAGGGCTAGAATTCCTCTTATAGACAGCATTTCATCAAAAGAAAGGGGTGGTCTTTTTTCCTCCTCCTTTTTTTTATTTTTATTTTATTTTTTTTACAAGGACTGTTCAACTACCAATATCTTGCCACTGTGGGCACTAGCTTGCTTAGTGGGGACACTTAATATTCAACAATATTATTGATCTCACTGTAGCCTACTGATGATGTCGTATGAGAACTGGGGTGCGTTTCCCGAAAGCATCGAAAGCATACTTGTTCCATCTTCTAGAGAGAACTGAGGTTATATATGTAACCGAGTACGTTTTCTTGTCTGTCGTAATATATATGGTCATACAGACAATTAGCGGTTTAAAAAAAAAAAAAAAAACATTGATCCAAAGACGATTCTCCACTGTGATTTCATGAGAATGCTTGAAAAGAACTATTAATGTGTGCATAACAGTGTTTGCAAGGCAGCATGCTGTCCGCTAGTTAAATTATTGAAGAAATTGTAACACAGATCACTGACAGGGCACTAAGCCCTTTACACCTGCAGGGATATGTAGGACACCAACCATTTTTCTCCGTTTTTTGAAAAGATCAGAAACAGATTATTATTATTATTCGAAATGAGTGTCTGTAGTAAAAGACCATATGTTTGTAACTAGAGATTCTACATGTTAGATTAAGTAAGATATTGTATTTGATGTTAAATTTAATGAAAAAGACACCAAAAAAATGTTATTCATAGCCATTTAGGTTACTACAAATACTTAGTTCAGCTTGGGATACCAGTCTGCTCTCCACTAACATTATTTGGTTCAGTTCATAATTACAAAATCACCATGACCACTACAATTTCAGTATGTGTCATAAGCCTCTTCATCTCGCTTTCTGTTTGAACAAATAATACTAAAACAGATAGATATTTCATTAAACCCTCTGAATTATTTATGCTGAGCAGGTCAGCAGCCTCGATATTACAGAAGATCGAAAGAAACATTCTAAACATAGTATTCAGCAGTTTTCATCAATTCCCATAGTGATATGGCTTCCAGGCTGAATCCAGATTAATTTATTTCCTAAAATATTTTATTCATTACTGCCTTGGCTGCCTCGCAAGATTTTGAAGTTCCACCAGTTTGACGTTTTACTGGTAATGAAATCTATGGGTGTTGTTTCAGATTAATTTCTCTTACATTTTATATAGCTTGCATTATTAGGCATGACATGTTTGACACTTCTTAATGTATTAAGTCTAAATTTATTTAAAAGTTAACATAATTGTGCATTTGTTTTGAGACTTTGAATGTCAATAACTCTTACTTAGCCGTATCACCATTTTATTAGCATTGCAAATGGAGAGAGGACAGCAAACGGAAGTGGGAATGGAAACCTAAGCCTAACCGTTACACCGTGTCAAAGATATGGAACATTTCTGTGTTTAAATGAGTTTTATAACAACCTATGAGACCAAAAAATAAATAATGACTGCTAATAATTTTATTTTTACATACCTGTTCTCTTGTTCTGATTTATGACTGCACTCTATCAATGCTTTACCACCTCCTGTTCAGTTAGCTCTCCCCTACTGATGATTGTCTCACAGGAAAATAAAATGCTTAAATAATGAATAGTCATTATTTTGCCTTTTGGGTAAAAACGTACAATTGGGAACTAGGTCTGATCTCACTATTAACTCGCACACAGAGATGCACAACAAAATCCCAAGTCTGGAAGCACATTAAAGGCCTCATTTCCATCACGTTGTGCCTGTAGGGCAAATTTATGCTTTATTTACGCATACTAAATGAAAAGTGATAAAAGAACTGGGAAGAAAAACACAGAATAACAAACATATGTAACAGCAGATGTATCATTGTATACCTAGAGGCTCTGAGGTATTATTTAAAGCACACGAAGAGGAAGTCTTAAGAGATCAAATTTCTTTTGTTTTATCTAATTCTCTGATTAAATATTCATAACACAATGTATAGCCTCACTGTGGTGCTCATGAAAACATAGCAGGTTTTCAGGGGTTAATCGTTTTCTAGTGTATAAGATTACATTTGCAATTTGTTTTAATGTTGCAGCTAATGTCATTTCAGTCTGAAAATAGGTCTTTTCTATGGTAGATGAAGAATGAAGTCATGGTACTTAAGTTCACAAGACCATATCAATCAGTGCAGAGGACTATAACACAAAGAAAGCTTTCAGACTAGCAAAGTAATTAACATGAGCTTTTAAAGGGTCAAAACTTGATGTTTGAGAGTTCATGTCTTGCATAGAGAAGCAATGCGGATAAGACTGACGTGAAGATGGCTCAATATCTTGCGGGGTTTACCCATTTTATTTATTGTATTTGACCCAAATTGATTCTATTACCATACTGTTTAAAGATAAAAGGCCGAAACCACACTGAAATATTGATAGAATCGTAATATCCGCGAAAGATGTGTCTATAGCAGAGCTTCAGCAGGTACCAACCCATGGCCATCTACTTAAATTTACATTTATGCATTTGGCAGACGCTTTTATCCAAAGCGTCTTATTGCATTGCAAGCTACACATTTGCATTCTCATCAGTTCTCTGGGATTCGAACCCATGACCTTAACATTGCAAGCGCCAATGCTCTACTATGTGAGCTACAGGAAAGACTACAGTACTGCACTGTAAAAAATATTGATGGTTTAACTAAAAAAGTAAGTAACCTGGTTGCCTTAAAATTTTAAGTTCATTGAACTGGAAAAAGTGAGTTAACACAATGAAGGAGAATGATTTAACCATCAGAAACTCAAAATTATATGTTATCTGAACTAAATAAATTATTTAAGTTGATTTGACAAAAGAAAAAATGTTGTGATAACTACACTGTAAAAAAATATTGTTGATTTAACTTAAAAAAGTAAGTAACCCTGGTTGCCTTAAAATTTTAAGTTGATTGAACTGGAAAAAGTGAGTTAATACAATGAAGGAGATTAATTTCATCATCAGAAACTCAAAATAATAAGTTATCTCAACTAAATAAATTATTATAAAGTTGATTTGACAAAAGAAAATATGTTGTAATTACATTTTTTAAAAGGGAAGAAAAATAAGTGTATTTTTATGCTATCTCACGACCAATTCGTACGAATTCGACGAATGATTAAAAAGTGGATAATTCGTACGACCTCATTCGTACGATTTGTCTAAACCCACGTGATGGGTTGGTTTAGGGGCGGGGTAAGGGGTAGGTCATTCATACGAATTCATACGAATTGGCCAATTCGTAAAATATGTACGATTTAGCAAAATTGTACTAATTCCTACAAGTGAGGTCATATGAATTGTTAAGAATTAGCCACTTTTTAATCATTTGTCAAATTCGTACGATTTGGTCGTGAGATCGGGTTGTGTATTTAATGCCCTCTGACCCATGTAAGAAGCATGTGTTTTTGAATTTGTTATGTGTTTGAATCTGTTATTGCTTAATGTAATGCATTTATATTTTCATTAGGGTGCATTTCACAGCTTATACACATCTGATTAATTATGTTTAATCAATCAGCACATCATGATATTGATTACATTTGATTCACTTGGCACACTATAATAAACAAGTACAAGTATTCTTAACCAAGATTTAAATTTAATGTAAATATTGTCACAAACACTTGATGAACGGTTATAGTTTATGTAGCTACTTATACATAAATTAGGACTGCAAAGCAGTATGAAAGCATATAAGCATAAAAGACTACAACTGTTGATCGGGTGTAGAATCTTATGTACTGTACTTTATGTTGAAACATTTCTTAAGAAAAGAGTGTGTTTTGATTTTTATCTCTCATGACATCATCATTTGTGGGTCAGTCTCTCCACTTCCTTATCTGAGAAAATGTTTACTTCATTACACTACAATGACATTATACTAGACAGAGCTACTTGGTGGGGGGGAAAAAAACAAGCTCTTTCTCTTTGAAACATCCAGCACTTAATATGTGAATTGAAACTTATCTGTGGAAGTAGGTAGGCCTTTATAATCTCATAAATTTTGATCGATCGGCGCAAGAAAATTAAATGTTCTCTTTCTCTGAACTGCACTGATGTGTAAATATCATCCCCACTATAGATAATTTATCCGGTTGCCCTTCCCAGATTTATTGCCCTTGCGCCAATGGTCTCTGATGTAATGGTATACTCTCTGTAACATTTATAAGGCAGAGGATGCATGCATTAACAAGCCGTGAAACATTCCAGCTTCAGGTTATGAAAATGCAGGCTGCTAAAATGAAGAGCGAACCACCTCACGGCTTACAGAATGTGTTATACTGCCAGCTAAATCCAGACGCCTCTATGTTTTCCTCTGTGTTTTGTGAGATGTCTGCTTGATGAATAATTTATCCATGGATATTTCAGAGCTGTGTTTCTACAACCCGCATGCCATGTGAATGAACTATTCCCAGGTGAGCTGTGGTGGCAGCTGCAATGGTGGAGTTGATTGAAAAATGATATTCTCTGAAGACCAAACCAACGTGTAAGCGGCGGCCCTAAGCACTGGAAACACGGCGAATGAAAATAAAACAAAGTGTCATTTCTGAGAGAATATCACTAGCGTAATGAGCTCAAATAAAGTGACAGTTAAATACTGTACTTGCTCTCAATCCCGACGCTCCCTGGGGCTTACCGTAAATCCACTTCGTGCCAAAATAACACCTCGCTCATCTCTCAGCACCGTACTGTCTGTTTTCATTACTCCATGAAAGGCAAAAATGGGATTTTCATCCACAAACGGCATGTATTTTATGCCTACAGGCAAAACTTAGCCGCTTGAATGTGTTAGCTGACAACAGCAGGCACCTCTTCACACACTGTTCTATTTCTGCACTGAGCTTCTTTTTTTATTTATTTTTTTATTTTTTTACCTGTCTGTGGCTTCTTCTTCAGAGGGATCCTCCGGATTGCTCTTCGCATCCTCATGGCTGCTCTTCGCCTCCTCTTTCCTGGCACTGCAAGGTGAGTTGCTCTTGGGAAGATCCTCGCTAGCTTGGAGGTGCTGTATGATGTTTTGCTGGTGCCACGATTCATTGCCCGGCCTGACATAAACAGGCGTGGGTCCAGGGTTCGGAGCCAGAATGCTGTGCACAGGGCTGTTGCTCTTGCGAAGTCCCCCTCTGTCCCGAGAGTGACTCTTCAGCCGGACCGGTGTTCCCCGGTGGTCGAAACCTTCCTGTTGGATATAGCCCCCATTCCCAGCTGAGGTTTGAGTGCTGTGGCTGAACCAGCGCCAGCGGAGCCTGAGGATCTGCTTCACGTCAAACTCCTTTTTTCCAGACACAGACATCCTATTCGCCCTCAATCGCACTGGCACATGGAATCCGAGGAATAACGAAGCAGAACGTCTGAGTCTCGGCTTCAGAGGCTTTACCTCTTTTGTCTTTGTTTCAGGTTCTGGCCAAAAAAGAGACGATGTCTGCAGCTTCTGTCTTGTGTCTTGTTTCCCCTCTTCTCCAACTCTGTCTTCTCCTTGTCCTTACTTATAGCACACACATGATATCCTCTGCCTGTTCCACCCTCCTCCCTTCCCTTTGTCGTTCTGTGTCTCTCTGCACATACGACACACACAAAAACACACAAAAAATGAGGAACGGTCACAGCACAGCAGCCTGATCTGATTCCAGCAGCAAAAAAAAAGGAACAGCTCTTACCCAAGAAGGTGAGGTGCCAAACAGACAGGACGCAGAGGTCAAACCTTAGTGGGGGAAATCTTGTAGCACAGGAAGAAACGCCAAAACCAGCACCATCTCCTTCCACGAGCAGCATCATCTGCGCTCGCACTCACACTCTGCCTCTTTCTTTTATGTGTGCACACATGCTCTTTCCCTCGCTCCAGCTCTCTCTCGCTCACGCATGCACATAGACATGTCTTCTCACACAGCCTTCATCTCTAATAATTTTTCAGGAAACGTCTACAGTATTTGACTGTGTACTATGCTGATGAATCGCAATAAGAATGCTGTATTAAGAAACCTATACATACATCTTTCAAGCAGTATCTTAAACAGTCTGTATGAACGGTGTATTTGTTTTAATATGATAATATGATTATTTATTTCTGATTCTGAACTTATTTTACTTTTTAAATACAACACGCAACCTAAAAAAAGACAAAAATAAAATTCTGCATGTGTATTTTTTTTAAAATACATTAAAAAAATTTAAAAAAAAATATCACTAATATTTCCTGATGTTTGCACACATGGATGTGATAGCATTAATTCATTTTCTGTAGCTGAGGTTTTTTATCCTTTCCTATGATAAAGGTGGATCTAAATGCACTGCAGTGTGCGTCATATTGTTCATTGCATCTATTTGTATCCAAAGATTTGCTGGTCTCATACTGCAGATACAGTCAATGATTTATTCATGTGCAGTGCCTTCAGTTCATGGTTCTTTTGTTATGCTCAAAATATGGATACCATTGTCCTTTATGGTATCCATTATGGTGAAGAGGTTCCCTTTGCTTCATTCCTTAGTGTGATGGAGGTGCATTGAGCCTCAGACAAATTTGCAAATCAAAACATAAAAAAATAAAAAAATAAATCAAAGAAATCGAGAGTGATAGATATTGTTTTAAGGTGAAACGCATCACATCATCAATGAAGTACCAGAACCAAGTTTTCTTCTATTTTTCTCTGGTCTGCGTCAGATTTTATTACTAGATATGGTTTTGTTGGTAACACATTAAGATAATGTCGGCCCAGATTCAGCCCACATTTGGTATGTGTGGAATCCACGTGTACCAGATGTGGGACGGATCTGGGCAAACACCATATTGCTGCCTGGGATTAGTTAATGCATTAACCAACCCCAACTAATGACTAATGCATTTGTTAAATCTTTGTTTAATAAAAGTACAACTGTCCATTGTTAGTTTATGTTAGCTCAGATCCATTATCTAAATTTTAATTTGAACGATGTGTTAATAAATGTTGAATTAGCTATTTGATTTTTCATTGTAAATTCATGTTATCTGAAACTAACTAGAGTTTACAAATAGTTTAAATCTTATTGTTTCAGAGCTTTGTTCTGCAGTTGATAGCCTCTATAACTGTAATTATCTCAGTAACAAGGGTGATTTGACATGATCTTGCATTGTTTGCCACTGAATTAACTACTTGTTAAAAACACTAAATTGAAAAATCATGTTGTGTTTTGGTGACTAAATCAAATGTTATTAAACATTACAATAATCTTATGTTTTGAGACAATGACAAAGTACACTAAAACATGTATAACTGTAATTATAACATGATATCAGGCTTTGAAAGAATCATCTGATCTGTGCAATGCACATAGTACTACAGCAAAATTCCATCGCCATCGTCATGTTCTTAGCCCAGCTGTGTGAGACTGTTTAATTACAAATTTCTGTACCTTGATGCATTATGTAAACAGTGAACAGCAGGGGGTGGAGGGCATGTAGGATGGATGAATTTCCTTTGGTTGCACACACTAATCTCATTTGAAGCTACACTGACAGGTAGTCTGGGTGAATAATGTGAAACTATACAATTATTCCATGATGTCCTTCTGAAGCCTTTTTGATGTTTCTTTTTCTTTCTTTCTTTTTTTTTTTTTTTTTTTTTTTAGATAATGGCTGTTTGACTTAAACATTACAAATGTCGGTAACGCTTCCTTTTACGGTACAGAACTTACAGTGTACTTACAATGTACTTACCTAGAAAGTGCTGGCTAATAAGTACATGGAACAGGGGTAGGTTTTGGGGTAGGTTCAGGGTTAGTACTAGTTATTACCCAGTAATTGCAGTTACTAAAATAAGTACATAGTATTTACATGGGTAACTGGACTGTCATAAAAGGCATCTCCTTAATACAACCATGAAACAACAGCACTGCAGTAGACAAATTACGCTGTTATCTTATTAATAAGATCATTTGAATCGATATAAGAAATAAATGTGTTCAAGCTACAACGATTTATCTTAAATAAATAGCTTTAAAGATCCATAACTAAACAGTGAGGTTGAATATTTATCCAATTTAAATCAGTAGCTACTCAATATCCATATATCCAAAATATACATCTAAGGCCATATCAGCCTTTATTAGTTAAATATATACATTTTTAAATGATCTAAGTCTTTAAAGTGCCAAGGGACTAAGAAATCCATATTGCTGATTATTTTGTTTGAGAATTCCACCATAAAATGTATATTTGCTTTATGGGTTTGCTGTAAAACAGTATGAACTAAAATAAGTCCATTCCTCTTATTCCTATAGGAGTCATGGACGCCATCTGTTTGTGTCCTCTTTGATACGAGAGACTTCAGCAACCTAGAATGCTGTTCGTTGTATTATCCACAAACATCTTCTTACCAGAAAAAAAAAAAATATCGATAGTTTATTTCTACCTGCATATCTCATAATTCAATATGCTACAAAGAGGGGCATTTAATGTTAAACAACACTAAATAACCTGGCCCTTATGCACTGTTAATACTTTATTTTTTTTTAACTATCGATTTAATTTAATATTATTATTTTTATCATAGTCATAATTGTCATCTTGGCTTTGATTTATAAAAAGGCATGTCTTGGAATGAAGCAATAACATGATACCAAGCACACAAATTTGAAACCAGTTTAATTCTAATAAATTCTGTAAGATTGTCTCGTCTCTCATAAAATTTGACGGTCCGTATCACTAAAAATTGGGAATTTGAAAATGAACCCAGTGCATATCCACCTAATAGGTCAGTAGCATTGCATAGTAAAAGAAAATCATTTGGCTTACCTTTCAAATGAAGTCAGAAAAAAAAAGAAAGAAAAAACAACAACTTTTTTTGCCTGTATTCCTCTCAGCTTAAGTTCCTTGTCAAAGATTTCAAGTTAACTAACGAATGCGTGCATGTTGCTCATCCCAGTTCTGCTAACGAATATTTGCATACAAAACAAACCACACTTTCCTCCCTTAAAGGAATTTCCTGAGCATTTCCTTCCTTAGTGATGATTTGAAGAACCATGCAGGACAGGAAAGCCCATTTCCTGTTTTCTTGGTGTCGGCTCTTATCAAAGTATTCATAGAAAGCTAAAAGCACAATGGTTAGATTTAACAGGGTTAACCAAATGCAGTCTTATTTTTAGGCATTTAGAGATCTTAATCCTGAAGTTAATGTTCGAACAAGCAAGTTCTATGTGTGGTTTTACCGTTTTTACATCATATAAGACTTAAATGAAAAGAGTAACATTCTCACCACAAGCATGTATTGAAAGTTGATCACTTTATTTAAGTTTTGCAAATCATACATGAAAGAGTTAAACTTGAAGCCTAAATGTCCCATTATTTACAAGGGCAAAGCACATTTTATGTCTTTTCAAAATATTAATGTTTAACCATTGGCATTAGACTCCCTGTAGTTATATCCCCACATTAAAGCACGACATTTCATAAATTTAGTGAGAGGAAGAGAGAGAGTCAACTGGATGTAAAGAAATGTGGAAGATATAACAAAGAGTAAAATGCCTTAGAAACCATTAAAATTAAACAAGTTGCAGCTTTTGTTTGTCAACTGCTACCTGGTGTGCATTTTAAAGAGATTCAATTAATCAATGGAAAAGAAAGTCTTAGATATAAATACTTTAGAAGATTATAATCTCTGTGTAAATTCCATAATATTTGAAGTGTTATATTATGTGGGAGACAATGTTATGTTATCAAATGTATCTATTTTGAATCAATTTATTTACAGTTTGTACAGCCCTTAAACTTCATTGTGCTTACAAATTATATCTGGTTAATCACTGTTGTAATCAGTTATTGATCTGTGATGAGTACATATGATACATCACTAAATGCATAAAAGAAGTTGAAGTCATAAAATCCTTTCAAATATAACTATTGTAAAATCATGCCTCTTGTGTGTAAATGTATCCAGACAATTTTAGAAAGGACAAGAATCCCAAAACTTTCAATGGTATAAAAATATAACAAGTTATCAGATGACAAATCAAAGCTACATGCAGAATATTTTGTATCAACTACACACATTGTTGGACTGGACATGAAATTCCTATCTACAAAACAAAAGAATTAAAATTACATAACAGATGTCTCTTATTTACAGTTAAATTGTGATTCAAAAAATATCAATGCCTGTAAAGAACATTTGTGGAAATTGAAGAAACAGTGCACTATTGTTTAAGTGAAAGACAGATTTGCATGTAGTCAACAAAATGAAAAAAAAAAAAAAAAGTGAGTGTACTGTGTATATATATACTAGTGTAAAAAACTATTTCTTTGGCGAAACGGCTATTTCGAGTTGTGGTAACCGAAAACTACCTTTTGAACCACTATCACTGCTAGATGACGACGACATTCTGGACTTCTTTAAAGGCTGAGCAACTCCACCAGCACCCTCAATCCTAACCTCACTTTCATCTGTCACTTCATACGAACCTTTACTTTTCGAGCTAAAACCTCCAATTGTTGCAAACTTCAACTTTCCTTTTTTGCTTTTAATCATTGTTTCTTCACCATCTATTAAAATGTTGCCACCCTCAGCCTGTAAGTGCCCTTCAGGAGCAACAGGGACAGCTAAACCTCCCTCATCACCTACAGAGGAGTGATGTCGTGTTTTTTTGAAAAAATCAAGGGAGGCGGATTTACTCTTTGGTGAACCCTTAAATCCAGAGCTTCCCTCTACTGCCAACTTGCCACTTATCAATTCCCCAGAACTAAGACTTAACTCCTTAGACACATTTGCGCCACCTTTAGTTGTAAGATCAGCATCTTCTCCCTCAACAAAAAGATCAGCTGCACTGCCACCTTTAGATTTAGATTTGAAAAACAGTTTTGGCATTTTGACTTTCATTTTTCCACCACTGCTTTTCATCTCAGTGCTCTGCATTTCTAGACTTTGGGAACTAACTTTAACACCAGCAGCCAATTCACCTGAACCTACATCTACGCCCATCTCTTTTCCTTCTACTTTAGGCAATGCAACACCAAACTTTGGCACTTTGATTTTAGGAAAGGTTACATTACCTTCTGGGTACCCAACCCCAGATAATGATGCTTCTGGCTTCATGTCTAACCCACTTGCAGCCACTCCCTTTTGTCCCTTCACATTGAAACCTGGTATTTCAATGCTCCCTTCTACTCCTTTTCGTTCAGTGAGATTTAAATCAGCATCTAAAGCCACGCCATGGACATTTACAGACTGCACTGTCCCCTGTGTTTTTCCTTCCATATCAATTTTAGCATTGCCTTTTCCATTAATGCCTGATCCTGCTACACTGACATCTGGGGAATGCAAGGTCTCCAATGTTCCACCTCTAACATCCAGTTCAGGAGTTTTTAATTTAGAGCCAGTGATGCTGATTTTTGGCATTTTTATTTCCCCCCTTTTTGTTTTGAAATCTGGATTGTCCAAACTAGCATCTGGTGTCTGAATATCAGCTTTAAGACTTGCAGACGGCAAATCAACATCAGATGATTTAATAGTTCCTGATGCAGAACTACCTTTAACTTTTGGAGATTTAATGTCAAATTCCACATCAGGAAAATGTAATTTTCCAAAAAAAGGTTTCTTTACTTTGGTTGACTTCAACTGTAAATCAGGTTCATTTGTCTCCAACTTGACAACTTCAGTCTTCAGATCACCATCAAAAGTTTTGGACTTCCCTTTCCCTTTGGTCAATTTGAATTTACCCTTTTTTCCTTTTACATCTATGTTCATATCAGGTCCATCTAAACTACCACCAGCATCAGGAATGTCTGCATTCAATTTTGGGCTCTTAACTCCAAGTGAAAATTTAGATTTCTTGGTTTTTGGAACCTTGATGTTAGCATCTGGTCCACTAATGTTAATATCACTGCTCGCCTTATAATCTTTTTCAGGTACTGAAAGACTTCCACCCGAAGACTTTATTCCAAAGTTGGGCCCTTTGAATTTTGGGAACTTAAGATCTTTTGAACCCCCCTCAGGTCCCTCAATGTCAAGATCAGGAGCATTAACATCAATTTCAGGTCCTTTGATATCAAAACCAGCTTTTGGGAGATTGACGTCAACATCTGGACCCTCCACTTTAGGGCCTTTCATTCCAAATGAAGGCATTTTGATTTTTGGCATCTTTATGCCACCCTCTGGGCCCTCTATATCAATATTAGGACCTTCAATGTCCCATTTTGGAGCATTCATGTCACCTGTTATCTTTGGTCCAGAAACATCCACGTCACACTTGAATTTGGGGTCTTTTAAATTTAAGTTAACATCTGGCATAGAGATCTTTGGGCCAGATGTGGAAGGCATTTTAAACTTGGGACCTTTAATTTTGCCCTCAGGTCCCTCAATGTCAAGATCAGGAGTTCTAATGTCCATTTTAGGTCCTTTAATATCAACACCTGAGCCCTCCACTTTAGGACCTTTAAGTCCAAATGATGGCATTTTGATGTTAGGCATCTTAAAACCTCCCTCAGGACCCTCAAGATCTGGGCCTTCAATTTCAACTTTTGGTCCTTTAATATCTCCTTCCATTTTAGGAATGGACACATCAACATCCCCTTTAAGTTTTGGACCTTTTAGGTTGAAGTCAACATCTGGCATAGAAATCTTTGGGCCAGACATAGATGGCATCTTGAATTTGGGACCCTTGATTTTTCCTTCAGGTCCTTCAAAGTCAAGCTCTGGGCCCTTCATATCTACTTCTGGTGCTTTAATGTCTCCTTTAACTTTTGGAACTGACACATCAACATCTCCTTTGAGCTTTGGGCCTTTCAGGTTGAAGTCAACTTCTGGCATAGAAATTTTTGGACCAGAGATTGATGGCATTTTGAACTTGGGGCCCTTGATTTTTCCTTCAGGTCCCTCAATGTCAAGATCAGGAGTTTTGATGTCAATTTCAGGCCCTTTAACATCAACATTTGCTTTTGGGAGATTGATGTCAACATCTGGACCCTCCACTTTAGGTCCTTTGAATCCAAATGATGGCATTTTGAATTTAGGCATCTTCAAGCCACCTTCTGGGCCCTCTACATCAAAATCAGGACCTTCGATGTCCACTTTTGGAGCCTTTATGTCACCTGCAATCTTGGGTCCAGAGATATCAATTTCACCCTTGACCTTTGGACTTTTCATGTTGAAGTCTACATCTGGCATTGATATCTTTGGACCAGACATAGATGGCATTTTGAACTTGGGACCTTTTATTTTTCCTTCAGGTCCCTCAATGTCAAGATCAGGAGTTTTGATGTCAATTTCAGGTCCTTTAACATCAACATTTGCTTTTGGGAGATTGATTTCAACATCTGGACCCTCCACTTTAGGTCCCTTGACTCCAAATGATGGCATTTTGAATTTAGGCATCTTCCAGCTACCTTCTGGGCCCTCTACATCAAAATCAGGACCTTCGATGTCCAATTTTGGACCCTTTATATCACCTGCAATCTGGGGTCCAGAGACATTCACATCACCCTTGACCTTTGGACTTTTCAAGTTGAAGTCAACATCTGGCATAGAGATCTTTGGACCAGACATAGATGGCATTTTGAACTTGGGACCTTTTATTTTCCCTTCAGGTCCCTCGAAGTCAAGATCAGGTCCTTGAACATCAACATTTGCTTTTGGGAGATTGATGTCAACATTAGGGCCCTCGACTTTAGGTCCTTTGAATCCAAATGATGGCATTTTGAATTTAGGCATCTTCAAGTCACCTTCTGGGCCGTCTATATCAAAATCAGGACCTTCAATGTCCACTTTTGGGGCCTTTAAGTCACCTGCAATCTTGGGTCCAGAGATATCCATATCACCCTTGACTTTTGGACTTTTCAAGTTGAAGTCTACATCTGGCATAGAGATCTTTGGACCAGACATAGAAGGCATTTTGAATTGGGGACCTTTGATCTTTCCTTCAGGAGTTTTGATGTCAATTTCATGTCCTTTAACATCAACATTTGCTTTTGGGAGATTGATGTCAACATCTGGGCCCTCTACTTTAGGACCTTTAACTCCAAATGATGGCATTTTGAACTTTGGCATCTTAAAACCTCCCTCAGGACCCTCAAGGTCTGGGCCTTCAATTTCAACTTTTGGGGCTGTAATATCTCCTTCCACATTTGGAATGGACACATCAACATCACCTTTGAGTTTTGGACCTTTCAGGTTGAAGTCAACATCTGGCATAGAAATTTTTGGACCAGAGATTGATGGCATTTTGAACTTGGGGCCCTTGATTTTTCCTTCAGGTCCCTCAATGTCAAGATCAGGAGTTTTGATGTCAATTTCAGGCCCTTTAACATCAATGTTTGCTTTTGGGAGATTGATGTCAACATCTGGACCCTCCACTTTAGGACCTTTAACTCCAAATGATGGCATTTTGAACTTTGGCATCTTAAAACCTCCCTCAGGACCCTCAAGGTCTGGGCCTTCAATTTCAACTTTTGGTGCTTTAATATCTCCTTCCACTTTTGGAATTGACACATCAACATCCCCTTTGAGTTTTGGGCCTTTCAGGTTGAAGTCAACATCTGGCATAGAAATTTTTGGACCGGAGATTGATGGCATTTTGAACTTGGGGCCCTTGATTTTTCCCTCAGGTCCCTCAATGTCAAGATCAGGAGTTTTGATGTCAATTTCAGGTCCTTTAACATCAACATTTGCTTTTGGGAGATTGATGTCAACATCTGGACCCTCCACTTTAGGACCTTTAACTCCAAATGATGGCATTTTGAACTTTGGCATCTTAAAACCTCCCTCGGGACCCTCAAGGTCTGGGCCTTCAATTTCAACTTTTGGTGCTTTAATATCTCCTTCCAATTTTGGAATGGACACATCAACATCACCTTTGAGTTTTGGGCCTTTCAGGTTGAAGTCAACATCTGGCATAGACATTTTTGGACCGGAGATTGATGGCATTTTGAACTTGGGGCCCTTGATTTTTCCCTCAGGTCCCTCAATGTCAAGATCAGGTGTTTTGATGTCAATTTCAGGTCCTTTAACATCAACATTTGCTTTTGGGAGATTGATGTCAACATCTGGACCCTCTACTTTAGGACCTTTAACTCCAAATGATGGCATTTTGAACTTTGGCATCTTAAAACCTCCCTCGGGACCCTCAAGGTCTGGGCCTTCAATTTCAACTTTTGGTGCTTTAATATCTCCTTCCACTTTTGGAATGGACACATCAACATCACCTTTGAGTTTTGGGCCTTTCAGGTTGAAGTCAACATCTGGCATGGAAATTTTTGGACCAGAGATTGATGGCATTTTGAACTTGGGGCCCTTGATTTTTCCCTCAGGTCCCTCAATGTCAAGATCAGGAGTTTTGATGTCAATTTCTGGTCCTTTAACGTCAACATTTGCTTTTGGAAGATTGATGTCAACATCTTGGCCCTCCACATTAGGACCTTTAAGTCCAAATGATGGCATTTTGATCTTTGGCATCTTAAAACTACCCTCAGGACCCTCAATGTCTGGGCCTTCAATGTCAACTTTTGGTGCTTTAATATCTCCTTCCACTTTTGGAATGGACACATCAACATCACCTTTCAGTTTTGGACCTTTTAAGTTGAAGTCAACATCTGGCATAGATATCTTTGGGCCAGACATTGAAGGCATTTTGAACTTGGGACCTTTTATTTTCCCTTCAGGTCCCTCAATATCAAGATCAGGTCCTTCGACATCAACATTTGTTTTTGGGATATTGAAGTCAACATCTGGGCCCTCCATTTTAGGTCCTTTGAATCCAAATGATGGCATTTTGAATTTAGGCATCTTCAAGCCACCCTCTGGCCCATCTATATCAAAATCGGGACCTTCCATGTCCACTTTGGGAGCCTTTATGTCACCTGCAATCTTGGGTCCAGAGATATCCATATCACCCTTGACTTTTGGACTTTTCAAGTTGAAGTCTACATCTGGCATAGAGATCTTTGGACCAGACATAGAAGGCATTTTTAACTTGGGACCTTTGATCTTTCCTTCAGGTCCATCAATGTCCAGATCAGGGGTTTTGATGTCAATGTCTGGTGATGTAATACTGACATCACTAGTAGGCACATTAACATCAATATCTCCTTTGGGTGACTTAAAACCAAATTTTGGCATTTTAAATTTTGGCATCTTGAACTTTGGCTTTTTAACATTTGTTTCCGGAATATTGACCTCAACATTAGGACCTTCAGGGCCAGATACTGATGGCATCTTCAGTTTGGGGCCCTTGATTTTTCCTTCAGGCCCTTCAATGTCAAGCTCTGGGCCCTTGATATCTACTTCTGGAGCTTTAATGTCTCCTTTAACATTTGGAACAGATACATTAACATCACCTTTGAGTTTTGGGCCTTTCAGGTTGAAGTCAACATCTGGCAAAGAAATGTTTGGACCGGATATTGATGGCATCTTGAACTTGGGGCCCTTGATTTTGCCCTCAGGTCCCTCAAGGTTAACCTCTCCAGTTTTAATATCCATATCTGGTGCTTTAAGCTCAATATCTGCTTTTGGTAGATTGATGTCAACATCTGGGCCCTCCACTTTAGGACCTTTAAGGCCAAATGATGGCATTTTGATCTTTGGCATCTTAAAACCAACCTCAGGTCCCTCAAGGTCTGGGCCTTCAATTTCAACTTTTGGTCCTTTAATATCTCCTTCCAATTTTGGAACAGACACATCCATGTCACCTTTTAGTTTTGGCCCTTTAAGGTTGAAGTCAACATCTGGCATAGAGATTTTAGGACCAGAGATTGATGGCATCTTGAATTTGGGACCCTTGATTTTTCCTTCAGGTCCTTCAAAGTCAAGCTCTGGGTCCTTGATATCTAATTCTGGTGCTTTAATGTCTCCTTTAACTTTTGGAACTGACACATCAACATCTCCTTTAAGTTTTGGGCCTTTCAGGTTGAAGTCAACATCTGGCATAGAGATTTTAGGACCAGAGATTGATGGCATCTTGAATTTGGGACCCTTGATTTTTCCTTCAGGTCCTTCAAAGTCAAGCTCTGGGCCTTTGATATCTACTTCTGGTGCTTTAATGTCTCCTTTAACTTTTGGAACTGACACATCAACATCTCCTTTAAGTTTTGGGCCTTTCAGGTTGAAGTCAACATCTGGCATAGAAATTTTTGGACCGGAGATTGATGGCATTTTGAACTTGGGGCCCTTGATTTTTCCCTCAGGTCCCTCAATGTCAAGATCAGGTGTTTTGATGTCAATTTCAGGCCCTTTAACATCAACATTTGCTTTTGGGAGATTGATGTCAACATCTGGACCCTCCACTTTAGGACTTTTAACTCCAAATGATGGCATTTTGAACTTGGGCATCTTAAAACCTCCCTCAGGACCCTCAAGGTCTGGGCCTTCAACTTCAACTTTTGGTGCTTTAATATCTCCTTCCACTTTTGGAACGGACACATCATAATCTCCTTTGAGTTTTGGGCCTTTCAGGTTAAAGTCAACATCTGGCATAGAAATCTTTGGTCCAGACATAGATGGCATTTTGAATTTGGGGCCCTTGATTTTCCCCTCAGGACCCTCAATGTCAAGCTCTGGGCCCTTGAGATCTACTTCCGGTAATTGAATGTCTCCTTTAATTTTTGGAACTGA
This sequence comes from Pimephales promelas, assembly GCF_016745375.1. The sequence goes on along the minus strand of NW_024121543.1, from coordinate 15,421,575 downwards.
TACATCAACATCACCTTTGAGTTTTGGGCCTTTCAGGTTGAAGTCAACATCTGGCATTGAAATTTTTGGACCGGAGATTGATGGCATTTTGAATTTGGGGCCCTTGATTTTTCCCTCAGGTCCCTCAATGTCAAGATCAGGAGTTTTGATGTCAATTTCAGGTCCTTTAACATCAACATTTGCTTTTGGGAGATTGATGTCAACATCTGGGCCCTCCACTTTAGGACCTTTAACTCCAAATGATGGCATTTTGAACTTTGGCATCTTAAAACCTCCCTCAGGACCCTCATAGTCTGGTCCTTCAATTTCAACTTTTGGTGCTTTAATAGCTCCTTCCACTTTTGGAATGGATACATCAACATCTCCTTTGAGTTTGGGGCCTTTCAGGTTGAAGTCAACATCTGGCATAGAAATTTTTGGACCAGAGATTGATGGCATTTTGAATTTGGGGCCCTTGATTTTTCCCTCAGGTCCCTCAATGTCAAGATCAGGAGTTTTGATGTCAATTTCAGGTCCTTTAACATCAACATTTGCTTTTGGGAGATTGATGTCAACATCTGGGCCCTCCACTTTAGGACCTTTAACTCCAAATGATGGCATTTTGAACTTCGGCATCTTAAAACCACCCTCGGGACCCTCAAGGTCTGGTCCTTCAATTTCAACTTTTGGTGCTTTAATATCTCCTTCCACTTTTGGAATGGACACATCAACATCTCCTTTGAGTTTTGGGCCTTTGAGGTTGAAGTCAACATCTGGCATAGAAATTTTTGGACCAGAGATTGAAGGCATTTTGAATTTGGGGCCCTTGATTTTCCCCTCAGGTCCCTCAATGTCAAGATCAGGATTTTTGATGTCAATTTCAGGTCCTTTAACATCAAGATTTGCTTTTGGAAGATTGATGTCAACATCTGGGCCCTCCACTTTAGGACCTTTAACTCCAAATGATGGCATTTTGAACTTTGGCATCTTAAAACCTCCCTCAGGACCCTCAAGTTCTGGTCCTTCAATTTCAACTTTTGGTGCTTTAATATCTCCTTCCAATTTTGGAATGGACACATCAACGTCTCCTTTGAGTTTCGGGCCTTTCAGGTTGAAATCAACATCTGGCATAGAAATTTTTGGACCGGAGATTGATGGCATTTTGAATTTGGGGCCCTTGATTTTTCCCTCAGGTCCCTCAATGTCAAGATCAGGAGTTCTGATGTCAATTTCAGGTCCTTTAACATCAACATTTGCTTTTGGAAGATTGATGTCAACATCTGGGCCCTCCACTTTAGGACCTTTAACTCCAAATGATGGCATTTTGAACTTTGGCATTTTAAAACCTCCCTCAGGACCCTCAAAGTCTGGTCCTTCAATTTCAACTTTTGGTGCTTTAATATCCCCTTCCACTTTTGGAATGGATACATCAACATCTCCTTTGAGTTTTGGGCCTTTCAGGTTAAAGTCAACATCTGGCATAGAAATCTTTGGACCAGACAAAGATGGCATTTTGAACTTGGGGCCCTTGATTTTTCCCTCAGGACCATCAATGTCAAGCTCTGGGCCCTTGATATCTACTTCTGGTGCCTTGATGTCACCTTTAACTTTTGGAACTGATACATCAACATCACCTTTAAGTTTTGGACCTTTCAGATTGAAATCGACATCTGGCATAGATATTTTTGGACCAGATATGGAAGGCATTTTGAATTTGGGACCCTTGATTTTCCCCTCAGGTCCCTCAATGTCAACATCAGGAGTTTTGATGTCAATTTCAGGCCCTTTAACATCAACATTTGCTTTTGGGAGATTGATGTCAACATCTGGACCCTCCACTTTAGGACCTTTAACTCCGAATGATGGCATTTTGAACTTTGGCATCTTAAAACCTCCCTCAGGACCCTCAAGGTCTGGGCCTTCAATTTCAACTTTTGGTGCTTTAATATCTCCTTCCACTTTTGGAATGGACACATCAACATCACCTTTAAGTTTTGGACCTTTCAGATTGAAATCGACATCTGGCATAGATATTTTTGGACCAGATATGGAAGGCATTTTGAATTTGGGACCTTTGATTTTCCCCTCGGGTCCCTCAATGTCAACATCAGGAGTTTTGATGTCAATTTCAAGCCCTTTAACATCAACTTTTGCTTTTGGGAGATTGATGTCAACATCTGGACCCTCCACTTTAGGACCTTTAACTCCGAATGATGGCATTTTGAACTTTGGCATCTTAAAACCTCCCTCGGGACCCTCAAGGTCTGGGCCTTCAATTTCAACTGTTGGTGCTTTAATATCTCCTTCCACTTTAGGAATAGACACATCAACATCACCTTTGAGTTTTGGACCTTTCAGGTTGAAGTCAACATCTGGCATAGAAATCTTTGGGCCAGACATAGATGGCATTTTGAATTTGGGGCCCTTGATTTTTCCATCAGGACCCTGAATGTCAAGCTCTGGGCCCTTGATATCTACTTCTGGTGCTTTGATGTCACTCTTAACTTTTGGAACCGATACATCAACATCACCTTTCAATTTTGGACCTTTCAGGTTGAAATCAACATCTGGCATAGAGATTTTTGGACCAGATATAGAAGGCATTTTGAACTTGGGACCTTTGATTTTCCCATCTGGTCCCTCAATGTCAAGATCAGGAGATTTGATGTCAATTTCAGGTCCTTTAACATCAACATTTGCTTTTGGGAGATTGATGTCAATGTCTGGGCCCTCCACTTTAGGACCTTTAACTCCAAATGATGGCATTTTGAACTTTGGCATCTTAAAACCTCCCTCAGGACCCTCAAGGTCTGGGCCTTCAATTTCAACTTTTGGTGCTTTAATATCTCCTTCCACTTTTGGAATGGACACATCAACATCACCTTTGAGTTTTGGGCCTTTCAGGTTGAAGTCCACATCTGGCATAGAAATCTTTGGGCCAGACATAGATGGCATTTTGAACTTGGGGCCCTTGATTTTTCCCTCAGGTCCTTCAATGTCAAGATCAGGAGTTTTGATGTCAATTTCAGGTCCTTTAACATCTGCTTTTGGGAGATTGATGTCAACATCTGGGCCCTCCCCTTTAGGACCTTTAACTCCAAATGATGGCATTTTGAATTTTGGCATCTTAAAACCTCCCTCGGGACCCTCAAGGTCTGGGCCTTCAATTTCAACTTTTGGTGCTTTAATATCTCCTTCCACTTTTGGAATGGACACATCAACATCACCTTTGAGTTTTGGGCCTTTCAGGTTGAAGTCCACATCTGGCATAGAAATCTTTGGGCCAGACATAGATGGCATTTTGAACTTGGGGCCCTTGATTTTTCCCTCAGGTCCTTCAATGTCAAGATCAGGAGTTTTGATGTCAATTTCAGGTCCTTTAACATCTGCTTTTGGGAGATTGATGTCAACATCTGGGCCCTCCCCTTTAGGACCTTTAACTCCAAATGATGGCATTTTGAATTTTGGCATCTTAAAACCTCCCTCGGGACCCTCAAGGTCTGGGCCTTCAATTTCAACTTTTGGTGCTTTAATATCTCCTTCCACTTTTGGAATGGACACATCAACATCACCTTTGAGTTTTGGGCCTTTCAGGTTGAAGTCCACATCTGGCATAGAAATCTTTGGGCCAGACATAGATGGCATTTTGAACTTGGGGCCCTTGATTTTTCCCTCAGGTCCTTCAATGTCAAGATCAGGAGTTTTGATGTCAATTTCAGGTCCTTTAACATCTGCTTTTGGGAGATTGATGTCAACATCTGGGCCCTCCCCTTTAGGACCTTTAACTCCAAATGATGGCATTTTGAATTTTGGCATCTTAAAACCTCCCTCGGGACCCTCAAGGTCTGGGCCTTCAATTTCAACTTTTGGTGCTTTAATATCTCCTTCCACTTTTGGAATGGACACATCAACATCACCTTTGAGTTTTGGGCCTTTCAGGTTGAAGTCAACATCTGGCATAGAAATCTTTGGGCCAGACATAGATGGCATTTTGAACTTGGGGCCCTTGATTTTTCCCTCAGGTCCTTCAATGTCAAGATCAGGAGTTTTGATGTCAATTTCAGGTCCTTTAACATCTGCTTTTGGGAGATTGATGTCAACATCTGGGCCCTCCCCTTTAGGACCTTTAACTCCAAATGATGGCATTTTGAACTTTGGCATCTTAAAACCTCCCTCGGGACCCTCAAGGTCTGGGCCTTCAATTTCAACTTTTGGTGCTTTAATATCTCCTTCCACTTTTGGAATGGACACATCAACATCACCTTTGAGTTTTGGGCCTTTCAGGTTGAAGTCCACATCTGGCATAGAAATTTTTGGGCCAGACATAGATGGCATTTTGAACTTGGGACCCTTGATTTTTCCTTCAGGTCCCTCAATGTTAAGATCGGAAGTTTTGATGTCAATTTCAGGACCTTTAACATTAACATCTGCTTTTGGGAGATTGATGGCAACATCTGGGCCCTCCACTTTAGGACCTTTAACTCCAAATGATGGCATTTTGAACTTTGGCATCTTAAAACCACCCTCGGGACCCTCAAGGTCTGGTCCTTCAATCTCAACTTTTGGTGCTTTAATATCTCCTTCCACTTTTGGAATGGACACATCAACATCACCTTTGAGTTTTGGGCCTTTCAGGTTGAAGTCCACATCTGGCATAGAAATCTTTGGGCCAGACATAGATGGCATTTTGAACTTGGGGCCCTTGATTTTTCCCTCAGGTCCTTCAATGTCAAGATCAGGAGTTTTGATGTCAATTTCAGGTCCTTTAACATCTGCTTTTGGGAGATTGATGTCAACATCTGGGCCCTCCCCTTTAGGACCTTTAACTCCAAATGATGGCATTTTGAATTTTGGCATCTTAAAACCTCCCTCGGGACCCTCAAGGTCTGGGCCTTCAATTTCAACTTTTGGTGCTTTAATATCTCCTTCCACTTTTGGAATGGACACATCAACATCACCTTTGAGTTTTGGGCCTTTCAGGTTGAAGTCAACATCTGGCATAGAAATCTTTGGGCCAGACATAGATGGCATTTTGAACTTGGGGCCCTTGATTTTTCCCTCAGGTCCTTCAATGTCAAGATCAGGAGTTTTGATGTCAATTTCAGGTCCTTTAACATCTGCTTTTGGGAGATTGATGTCAACATCTGGGCCCTCCCCTTTAGGACCTTTAACTCCAAATGATGGCATTTTGAATTTTGGCATCTTAAAACCTCCCTCGGGACCCTCAAGGTCTGGGCCTTCTATTTCAACTTTTGGTGCTTTAATATCTCCTTCCACTTTTGGAATGGACACATCAACATCACCTTTGAGTTTTGGGCCTTTCAGGTTGAAGTCCACATCTGGCATAGAAATTTTTGGGCCAGACATAGATGGCATTTTGAACTTGGGACCCTTGATTTTTCCTTCAGGTCCCTCAATGTTAAGATCGGAAGTTTTGATGTCAATTTCAGGACCTTTAACATTAACATCTGCTTTTGGGAGATTGATGGCAACATCTGGGCCCTCCACTTTAGGACCTTTAACTCCAAATGATGGCATTTTGAACTTTGGCATCTTAAAACCACCCTCGGGACCCTCAAGGTCTGGTCCTTCAATCTCAACTTTTGGTGCTTTAATATCTCCTTCCACTTTTGGAATGGACACATCAACATCTCCTTTGAGTTTTGGGCCTTTCAGGTTGAAGTCAACATCTGGCATAGAAATCTTTGGGCCAGACATAGATGGCATTTTGAATTTGGGGCCCTTGATTTTTCCCTCAGGACCCTCAATATCAAGCTCTGGACTCTTGATATCTACTTCTGGTGCTTTGATGTCACCTTTAACTTTTGGAACTGATACATCAACATCACCTTTGAGTTTTGGACCTTTCAGGTTGAAGTCAACATCTGGCATAGAAATCTTTGGGCCAGACATAGATGGCATTTTGAATTTGGGGCCCTTGATTTTTCCCTCGGGCCCCTCAATGTTAAGATCAGGCGTTTTGATGTCAATTGCAGGTCCTTCAATATTAACATCTGCTTTTGGTAGATTAATGTCAACATCTGGGCCCTCCACTTTAGGACCTTTAACTCCAAATGATGGCATTTTGAACTTTGGCATCTTAAAACCACCCTCAGGACCCTCAAGGTCGGGGCCTTCAATTTCAACTTTTGGTGCTTTAATATCTCCTTCCACTTTTGGAATGGACACATCAACATCACCTTTGAGTTTTGGGCCTTTCATGTTGAAGTCCACATCTGGCATAGAAATCTTTGGGCCAGACATAGATGGCATTTTGAACTTGGGGCCCTTGATTTTTCCCTCAGGTCCCTCAATGTTTAGATCGGGAGATTTGATGTCAATTTCAGGACCTTTAACATTAACATCTGCTTTTGGGAGATTGATGTCAACATCTGGGCCCTCCACTTTAGGACCTTTAACTCCAAATGATGGCATTTTGAACTTTGGCATCTTAAAACCACCCTCGGGGCCCTCAAGGTCTGGTCCTTCAATTTCAACTTTTGGTCCTTTAATCTCTCCTTCCACTTTTGGAATGGACACATCAACATCTCCTTTGAGTTTTGGGCCTTTCAGGTTGAAGTCAACATCTGGCATAGAAATCTTTGGGCCAGACATAGAAGGCATTTTGAATTTGGGGCCCTTAGTTTTTCCCTCAGGACCCTCAATATCAAGCTCAGGACCCTTGATATCTACTTCTGGTGCTTTGATGTCACCTTTAACTTTTGGAACTGATACATCAACATCACCTTTGAGTTTTGGGCCTTTCAGGTTGAAGTCAACATCTGGCATTGAAATTTTTGGACCAGAGATTGATGGCATTTTGAATTTGGGGCCCTTGATTTTTCCATCAGGTCCCTCAATGTTAAGATCAGGAGTTTTGATGTCAATTTCAGGTCCTTTAACATCTGCTTTTGGGAGATTGATGTCAATATCTGGGCCCTCCACTTTAGGACCTTTAACTTCAAATGATGGCACTTTTATCTTTGGCATCTTAAAACCACCCTCAGGACCCTCAAGGTCTGGGCCTTCAATTTCAACTTTTGGTGCTTTAATATCTCCTTCCACTTTTGGAATGGACACATCAACATCACCTTTGCGTTTTGGGCCTTTCAGGTTGAAGTCAACATCTGGCATAGAAATCTTTGGGCCAGATATAGATGGCATTTTGAACTTGGGGCCCTTGATTTTTCCCTCAGATCCCTCAATGTTAAGATCGGGAGATTTGATGTCAATTTCAGGGCCTTTAACGTCTGCTTTTGGGAGATTGATGTCAACATCTGGGCCCTCCACTTTAGTACCTTTAACTCCAAATGATGGCATTTTGATCTTTGGCATCTTAAAACCACCCTCAGGACCCTCAAGTTCTGGGCCTTCAATTTCAACTTTTGGGGCTGTAATATCTCCTTCCACATTTGGAATGGACACATCAACATCACCTTTGCGTTTTGGGCCTTTCAGATTGAAGTCTACATCTGGCATGGAAATCTTTGGGCCAGACATAGATGGCATTTTGATCTTGGGGCCCTTGATTTTTCCCTCAGGTCCCTCAATGTTAAGATCAGGCGTTTTGATGTCAATTTCAGGTCCTTTAACATTAACATCTGCTTTTGGGAGATTGATGTCAACATCTGGGCCCTCCACTTTAGGACTTTTAACTCCAAATGATGGCATTTTTATCTTTGGCATCTTAAAACCACCTTCAGGACCTTCAAGGTCTGGGCCTTCAATTTCAACTTTTGGTGCGTTGATGTCACCTTTAACTTTTGGAACGGACACGTCAACTTCTCCTTTCAGTTTTGGACCTTTAAGGTTGAAGTCCACATCTGGCATGGTAATATTTGGACCAGAAAGTGATGGCATCTTGACTTTGTGGCCCTTGATATTTCCTTCAGCTGCTTCAATGTCAAGCTCTGGAGTTTTGATATCTACATATGGTGCCTTAACCTCAATATCGGCTTTTGAGACTTTCCCATCAACGTCTAAACCGTCCACTTTTGGACCTTTAACTCCGAATGATGGCATTTTGATCTTTGGCATCTTAAACCCACCCTCAGGGCCCTCAAGGTCTGGGCCTTCAATTTTGACTTTTGGAGCTTTTATATCTCCTTCTACTTTTGGAACAGACACATCAATATCACCCTTAAGTTTGGGGCCTTTCAGGTCCACATCCGTCATGGAAATATTTGGACCGGAGATTGATGGCATCTTGAATTTGGGGCCCTTAATTTTTCCCTCAGGTCCTTCAATGTCAAGCTCTGGAGCTTTAATATCCACATCTGGTGCCTTAACCTCAATATTGGCTTTTGGGATTTTCACGTCTATATCTGGACCCTCCACTTTTTGACCTTTGATACCAAATGATGGCATTTTCATTTTTGGCATCTTAAACTCACCATCAGGACCTTCAAGGTCTGCACCTTCAATATTGACTTTAGGAGGTTTAATGACTCCTTCCACTTTTGGAACAGACACATTAACATCACCCTTAAGTTTTTGGCCTTTCAGGTTGAAGTCCACATCTGGCATGGAAATCTTTGGACCGGAGATTGATGGCATCTTGAATTTGGAGCTCTTGATTTTTTCATCAGATTTTTCCATCTCGGGACCCTTGATATCCACATCTGGAGCTTTAATTTCCATGTCTGCTTTGGGAAGATTTATGTCAACATCAGGTGCCTCCACTTTAGGACCTTTGATTCCAAAGGAGGGCATCTTGATTTTTGGTAGCTTAAAAGCACCCTCAAAATCCTCAGTGTCAGGGCCTTCAATTTCAACTTTCGATGCTTTAATATCTCCTTTCACTTTTAGAGTGGAGACGTTCTGTGTTGGCCCCTTCACATTTAAGTTCGCATCAGGTAAAGAAACTGTTGGACCGGAAATTGATGTTATCTTTTCATTGCTGTCTTTAACTTGCCTATCACATCCCTCAATGTTAAGATCTAGAGTATTGATATCTACATCTTTTGCTTTAATCTCCATTTCTGCTTTTCCAAGATTTACATCAATATTTGAACCCTTCTCTTCTGAACTTTTCATGCCAAATGAGGGCATTTTTACCTTTGAAACCGTAAAGTCACCCTTAGCACTCTCACGATCTTCAACTTTTGGAACGTACACATTAACATCTCCTTTCACTTTTTGTCCTTTCAGGTTTAAGTCTACATGTGGCATATAAGTTCCCTGACCAGAGATCGATGGCACATTAAATTTGGCTTCTTTGACTTTACCCTCATGTCCTTCAGTGTGTTTTTCTGGACCCCTGATGTCCATATCTGGTTGTGTAATTTTAACATTAGCTCCGGGGAGACTTCCTACTGTATCAGTTGCCTGAAACTTTGGACCTTCAAGTCCAAATGAGGACAGTTTTACATCAGTGCCCAAATTGGAGCCCTCCAAATTAGTGCCTTTCACTCTAAATGATGAAGCTGACAGATCCTGATTGCCAGTTACGCTAAAACCTCTTTGACTAACATCTTTAAGATTTTGATTTACTTCTACATTAGGACTTTCTACAGTAAACTGTTTAGTTTGAAATTGTGGTTCTTTCACATGGGATATTCTGAGTTCACCATCAATTTCCTCTGCGTGAACAACTGATCCACTAGTTTCGACTTTTGGTAACTTGCCTTTAGCGTCTAGATCTGGGATGGCAAAATCCGAACCCTGGCTGATTTCAGCTTTAGGATGTTTAATATTTACCTTGGGCCCTTGAACATCTACGCTAAATTTAGACAATTTGGTTTTATCATCAGACCCATCCTTAAGCGTTTCAGACAAAGATTCCCTGCCAAAACTGCCCCCTGAATCTCCACTAATGGAAAAACCTGAAACACGAGTGTTCGGAACAGGGCCCTTAACTGTAGCAAACCCAGTTTCTCGTATCACACTTGATGCTTTAAAACCAGCTTCCATTGGAGAAGAAACATTTCCCACTTCTTTGTCTAACCCCATGGTTACTTTGCCAGAGAGATTACTACTGCCTGTAGAAGTTTCAGTCCTTCCAAAACGTTCTATCATCCTCTGTCCTTTCCCCCCTGACAATCCAGTGTCTGACACATTAAATGCAATCTCTCTCCCACTACCATCTAATTCACTTGTTGCTGTGATAGATCCTGTGCTACAGTGCTTCACAGAGGAGCCAGTGATATGGGGCCCGCCAACAGATATGTCCCCCATTTTTATACCTCCGTGTGCACTGCTAACAAGGTTACTATGTGGTAATCTGATTTGAGAAGAATCCCCCTCCGACTGCTCATGCTGCAAGACCTGCATTTTGAACTCAGGGCTTGTGGAATCAATCTGCTGACTAGTCCCCCCCGGCATGTCCACAGTGTAGGTAGTTATTCTTCGGGTGATTGTAGTAACGGTGCAACCATCACTGCTTGTGCTGCTGTGACGCTCTGTACGCACATCAACACCCTCAGCAAGATCCTCAGACTTCAGTCTAGGTTTAATCTTCTTAGTGAAGATTCTTTTGTAGTCTTCGTCATCTCCACTCTAAAGTAAAGGAATTACAATATAAGTATGATATTCCATGTCTGTGTGAAATTTAAATGTAAGAAACAAATATACAAATAAAAGTTAAATTAGTTAAATATGGAAATACTGATGAAATCAGTTGACACTGACTGTAACAATGTTTGTTCAATGTGTACCAATACTGAATAACAACATTTAAAATTAATAGAATGTGTGGTTCACATGGTCATGGTGCTGGCACCATATAACATATGGACCAACAACTGAGGTCACATTACCAGGAGAATGTCTGAACTAGACCCTCCTAACCCTCCACGTCCTTCCCACGACAATGTTCCCATTGGAGAGCGGCAAGGTGACTTGTCTCCAGTCCTGTTTTGTAATTTTAGTCCAACCTTATGTCGATTTAGAGTCTTCAGTAGCTCAGCTGTTTCTTCTGAGCTCATGTTGTCAAAGTAAATGGTGGCCCCCACAATTTGGTCACCTGTTACAAAGGGCAGTACATGGAAAGTTCAAACTAAACAATATGAAAATTGTATTTGGAAGAACTAAAAGAGCATTAGCTCACAGACAATAGCTCAACACCAACAAAGGCAATGCCACTCAAATGTTGCTCTAAGTATCAAACATTCTAGAAACATTAGAAAATACGATTTTTAAAATGTTTGCACAATCCATCAGAACATGCAGGGTTATTTTAACTACATACCTTCGTATACATTTCCAGTATGAGCAGCAGGGGACTCTTCTTTAACCTCTGTGACAAAAATCTCTCCTTGACCTTTTTGTTCTATGGTGAGCCCATGCTTGTCAGGGCCCATCCACTGTGGGTAAAGCACTTCCCTTGTTTCCTTCTCGTCAGCCATCTTTAAAAAAAAAATAAATAAATAAATAAATAATCCATGAATAAATAAAATGAGAAAACATTACACATTATACATTGAAACCGTATAACTATTATAATACAATACCAAATATACTAGGTATATGTTGCCTAATGTGTAGTTTTGATTGAGTTATAAATTAGCACAAGCAATTATCTAAAAATGTTATACAAAACTTTAACAATTGCTATGCTGTAAATTACATGTAGCTATTAACATCACATAGCTATAACGTGCATCTATCCATTCAGAATACCTCAAAATGCGTTGCTTCTTCGCCTGCCCCCTAGTGTGGACCGTGTCAGCACTTGTTCTTTCCTTAATAGACACACACACACACACACACAAAAAAAAAAACAAAAAAACAACTGTAAATGAGGATCAACCTGTGACCACTAGATGGCAGTACAATCTCCAAAAAAAGTTGATTAAACAAGCATGATTTCTCTTTGGGAACTTCACACATCTTTCTAGTTTGAACAGATCTGTATCCCATGTATTTCTTCAGCATAAAGGCAAAGCACTGAACAGCATAAAACACTTCACAACAAGAGCAATAACTTCTTATGTATTGCAAATAGGCCAAACGCTACAGTCACTAAAACTATTACGTTCAGTTTAATATACAGCTTAAACATTTTTAAAACCGTTTGATATGCTTAAAATGAATATCAAACAGTAGCTTGCAGAGCAGAGAGGTTTTTACTTGATGAGCATTGCTTAACATGGCGTTATTTAGCTGACGTGGGCCTGGCATTCCAGCTTTCTAAAACAATAAGTTATTTGTTTTTAGAGATATCACCCCCTCACAATCATCCACACTACAATTACACAGGACCTTTTGGATATGAAAACACCTACTTGCATACTTCACTAAACATTTTTTAAATAAAGTTTGTTCATTTCAATTATAAATTATGTATTTGATACAGTGGCACTGAATTTATTTTCTTGTATCTCGAAAAAAACTGCATGCAATAGCAGTAACAATATAAATATAAAAGAACATTTCAGATAAAAAATATCTAATTAGATCCAGAATTTTGAAATCTCTAGAATCTGAGGAAATAATGAGAAACTGGCCACATGATGAAAGAGAAAAAAAAAAGTACATAGCCATTAGCAGCACATTGCTTAAAAAAAAAAAAAAAAAAGAATTGTTGTAGCAAAAGCCAAGCACAACTAAAGTCAATTCTGTAGACTAAAATGCAGAAGCTTTGTCTCATGTGATCAATGGAGCATTCAGTAGCCTGAATGCTCCCTTGAAAGTAGAAAGTATACCCATTTCTGAAAAAAAAGCCTGACCTAGACCTTAATGGATTACCGAAGCAATGTACACTCAAAATTCAATGTGTGAATACAATGCTTGAAAATATTGAAGGCTGAAACTCTAAACTATTCATGAAACTGAGCAATGACAGATAAAGTTAAAATATAAATTTAAATATATTTACTCTTTCAGCAATGGTCAAGGAACTCCAAAGGTTTATGGTTATTCAAGAATTAAAAAAAAAAAAACTTAGTTAAAGTTGTTGCTTTTATTCTGTCTTTTAGCCTGTCTATATTAGTTCATCTTAGTTCATTTCTTATTTTCTTAAATAAGACACTAATTCTAAAAGTTGATAATTCACCTTTATAAGTTTATCCTTTTAAAATGTATAGTCTCTCTTCTGGGAATAGGGACTCTAAAAAGATTCATCATAATGGACAGGAGAAATTCTGTTTACTTTCTAGAATGAGAACATTCCCTCCCCCCTAAATTATAAATAACACTTGCCTCCCACTAAATATGGGGAGAAAGAGGCCTGTTTTTGAGTCCATGTAGACCATTGTTCTCCAGGCAAGACAGGGCATGACGGTACAGAAAAGATCATTTGAGAGTCTCGGTCTTCCCTCGATATGGAACAGACCACAAAACATTTGCAAAGCATTTGAATTGTACACAATTAGAGAGGACGACAAATATTAAGGGGATAGACAGCCTCAATATTATAAACAACACTGAAGATAAAAAAACAAAAAAACTGCGATGCAATGAAACATTACAAGGCTTGTATATTAGATTGTATTATGTGACTGTCACAGGTTGTTAAATTACAAATTCTTAAAGAAATGTAAATCGCATCACACATGCAGCAACACATGCAGCACAATATTTTGCACTTAATGGATATCAGAACTCCCTACTGTAAAAAAAAAAAGAAAAAAAAGGAAAAAAGTTGCTGCCTTAAATTTAGTATACAATCAACTTGGATGTTGAAGTCATTTCAACCTGAATTACATCAAACTGACTTGAGTCTGACTTAAAATTCAGTGGAGCTTGTTATCAAAATAAGTTATGCAATTATAACTTTTTGCTTCAAGCTTTTGAGTAAAAGCATGTGTTGCCATAACTTATTGATCATATAATTGTTTACAGTATGCATGCAATTTCAGTAAAACAAAGTCCAAAGTAGGAGAAATGTAAAAGATGAGACATGGAAGCTGTAAAAACCAAAGCCAGGAAAATATCCTTATTATTGTTGGCTAAAGCGAGTATTTATGAAAGGAGAAGGGGAAAACCTACAGTGCTGTGTACTCAAGAACTCCCTAGCCAGCACTGCAAAAGCTTATTATTTCACTCCCAGCTTGTTAGATGTTCAGCCTCTTAAAGGGATAGTTCACCCAAAAATGAAAATGTTGTTATTACCAACTCACCCTCAAGTTGTTGAAACCTGCATGAGTTTCTTTCTTCTGCTGAACACAAAATAAATTGTTTTAAAGTTGGTAACCAGATAGTTGACGGTAACCATCCACTTCCATATAGTTTATTTTTTGGAAGCCTACTATGGAAGCCAATGGCTACCGTCAACAGTTTGGTTACCTATCCCTTTTAACATGATGCCACACCCTGCACTCAATCTTGTACCACCACTGAATACATGTTCCACTTCCTTCACCCTTTTTTTAAAACTATCTACAGTGCTATTTGTGCAGCAATTGTTCTCACAGCTCTGACAGGTTCCTCGTAATGCACCTCAGGAGGAGCAAACTCTGTGAATGGGGGGGGGGGGGCACATCTGCACATCCATGTCTGAAAAGTGGAACAATGAGAGGCAACAGTGGCACATAACATGCCACTAAACAAGTGTCTAATACATTATTTGTGACACATCTCAAACGACCAAACAGACAACCTTCAACTCTCACAAGAGTATATACCATGACACTATCCTAAATTAATATTTGGAGGGTATCTGCTTAAAGTATGGCTCTCACCCAAAATCATATGATCTGCGATGATCCATGTAAGCAGATACTTTATAATCCCGCAAGTGTTTGTGCAAGACAGCAATGAAATAGAACACATCTTTGTTAACTGTTGAGTTGTAATGAGGACCTAAAGGACCCAAGCTTTGAGGTCTAGTAGCAACAAAGTGTATAATGTGTAAGCCAATGAAACAAAACAAGCAAAAAGGAAACCTCTGGATTTAACCGTAAAAATTGACTTAATAGGTTTGAAAAGAAACAGCTTGACCCATGAATCCTAATCAGGAGACATGAGATACACCAAGAAGTTCTTGCTTAAAGGCAAGTAGGCATTACTGCTCATGCTTTCAATTATTAGCAGAGGCTTCTAGTTGGTCTTATACAGTAGCTGATATTTTATACATGTTATAAGCCAACCCCACTTTACTCTCAGAGTATGTCATGAGATGGTCTGACTGCACTAGGAGCATTCATGCTAAAGACATCTGAACAAATGGACATGGATATTGATTTTTATTTATTTATTTATTTTCAATTCATTAAGATATAATCAATTTTTTTCAAGCAAGCATCTTTTACAGCATTGATGAAAACCAGTGTCTTGACAAACTGGGGCAATAGGAAAGAGCACTTTTCTGATTTACCTCTTTAAAGGTACAATATGTAGGATTTTTGCAGTAAAATATCCAAAAAACACAAGGCCAGCGTTTCTCAAAGTGGTGGGGAATATAAACATGACAAGTGGGGCGCGACAAAATGTGGTACATTTTGTGCCCATCTCTATTATTTCCTTTATTTATTGAGCATAAAGTCAAAACAAAACAACAACACCTTAAAATGTAAGCCTTACTTATCCTTTTCATGCATTTGCTTAAAAGTTTTTTGAATGCCCCCGTTATTTGGATCGTATCCAAATATTTGATCGTATCAAACCCTTCCCTACCTTCAAAGTGGGGAATGGCAGAAAAAGTTTGAGAAACACTGCACGAGGCCAATGTTATTTACCAATGTTTAGTTGATTACTTACAATATCCCCAATGTTTCCAACTATTTGTAAATCATGAGAAAATTGTGATTTTAACCAAGGAGACGGGACGTGTCAGCAGGGGTGAGGAGTCACCAGTCAGTGGCATCATATCCGCATTACCCTCGGTTTCCGCTCGTACTGCCATAGTGACTATGGTGACAGACATGGACAACTGGGTTATGCTTAGCAGGACGCTCACTCTGTTGTTGTTTTGTTCAAACATTTTGGACCATGGCGGCAAGGAGACTTTGAGACAAAAATAGGACTAGAACAAAGATCAAAATCTTTCGAGATGCTGAGAGCTAACTTTTCAATGTTGTTTAGTAAAAAATAATCCATGTTTTTTAGTTCAACATGATGAAATGTGAGAATATGATCTGTATGTTACTCTAATGTTGATCTAGCTTAGGCTACTGCTAATCACATACAGCCAACAAACAACCTAGTCTAACTATCAACATTCAACACACTCGAATGCCATTTAGTGTGATAGCGTAATTGTTAGAGCAAGTGAAACAGCGCTGCATTACCTCAAGTTTAATTCGCCTAATGCTGAATTAATAAGTTACCTCTGAGTAACTTATTAATTCAGCATTTGCGTGTAGTTCGGTAGAATGAAATGTTCTTATTCCTTTATATCCACGGGACTTGCGTTGCGTGTGGTGCTGGTATGTGTCTCTCATTAGCAAGCGCGCCCTGCTTCACACCAAAATCATGTTAAAAGCCTCACTATATTCACTCATCCATAAAAGCTCCATCAGCTTGACGACAAGATCCATAATTCCGCTTGATGCTTTGGCGTCATCGAAAGACGCCTTTGTTATTGTAAGAGATTAGCGACCCCTGGTGGCCAAAAATTACATACTGTACGTTTAAGGCAGGTATGCCTACATTGAGAGAAGACAAATGTGCATAAGGAGTGTCATACTTCTCAATGTTGACTTGTCACAGTAAGAGGGGTTGTGCAACCCTCAACGTGGATTTTCTGATTAACAAAAAAATTTGTGGAAATCTAAATTCTAAAATAATTTAATCTAAAAAGTTGAACTGATTTAGTTATTGACAAATAATTTAGAATGCACACTATAAAAATCATATCAGGTTGGACATGTTTAGGTGCACTGTAATAATTATATTTCACATTACCATTCCAAACAAATTGATCAAATAAAACCTAGGAAAAAAATTACTTTAACTCCGGGAGGATAAGGGAAATGAAAAATGAATTGCAGAGGCTAAAGCTCAAACTCTCCCCTGTCTTCTGTTAGATTTTGAAAAAGAAAGCAATGTATTTTCCAAATATTTCCATGCATCAAACAGTCCGACCAATCTAAAACGGTCAATTACAAAATGTACATTCAATGGAAAAGAAATAAAACAACCACCACCATGTTATCTTTTAAAATGAAAAGCTCTTAATATAAATACTTAAGTTTGCATCGTTTCGAGACCTTAAGCTAGTGAATCAGGCAGACTTAATTTCCTTTTGCTTCAAAAATGCAGCCCCACCCTAGTTGGTATCATACTTTTTTTTGCCCTAAGAGGGCGACAGTGACTGAAACAGTTACAACATGAGCACACAACACACGTAGTTTTCCTTTGCAAGACAGGAGCTTATGTGTTTGCACAAGCTTAAATATTTTCTCTGTATGTTTCTGTTAAATAATTGTCTGAATAGGTTTTGCCAAGGCAGAAACACAGAATTAGCTTTGTGTTTAAATTCCAAGTTTGATAAGTAGCTATTGTTACGTGCAATTCCCAAAATCACTCCCTCAAAATAAACTCATGCTCACATGACTGCAAATCCACCCTGTGCTTTGAACACTGGGAATCTGTTTGAGCAGCTACAGAAAGAGCAAAATTTCATGTCATACACAGATTTTACTGTTGAATTAAATGACAATTGCAGTTGTCTAACCTTAAAAACGTATCAGTAAGTTTAATTCTCACACTGTCGCCTAGGCCTTTGTTTGCAGCGTTGATGTCAGGAAGTAATTCAAGATGTAAGGCTGTAAACTAAAACCAAGTGAGATGTAACAAGCCATTCATAGTAGCCATGCCAATGCCATGAAACTGTCACTTGCCACAAGCAAAATTAAAGTTCATGTAAGTTTCTCACAGAAAAGCAACCATCATGTGCAAATCCTCATTTGATCGCCTAAAGCCTCCACTTGTCACATGGTACGGCCGAAGACACTGGAGACTAAACTACGCTCCATTTCGCTCATTTAATTTCAGAGAAACCAAATGATCAAACATTATTATCCACTCTTATCTTACATGAAAAAAGAGGGAGGGGGTTCAGTTAGTGTTTCATTTAATCAATGAAAAGATTTAGATGGCCAATTCATGTGGTAAAAAACTCCTCTGTCAAGTTTCAATATTTGCTCCACTCAGTATTTGTTTAAATAATGCAACTCTCTAGTAAACAAAAACTGATAAGTGTCGATTGTTTGAAACAATAAATAAAATACTCCCTCAACTCAAGAGAGGCATTATTGAGGACATTAACTACTAAGTGCCATAAACTCTTATATGCAATATTTAAATCTTTAAAGTGTTGAACTGTCCTTCATGCTTCATGGCCTTTGAAGCTGTCCCGTGGCTTCCAGTCATGAAAATTGATCATTTCTGCATGGAGGAGGATGAGGACAAAGAGATATCTGTTTTAAGCTTTTTTGTATAGGCTAGAGAAATGTTGGGAATTTGTTTCGTTACATAAACATGTCTTTCAGGCTTTTAAAGCAAGACGAGATGCAGATTGAAATGAGATTCTGTGAACACTATAAGAGAGATCAATTAAATGTGGTTTCAGTGATATTAATATCTTTTTTAAGCCTTATGACTGAAGTCGGATCACAGATGTGGTTACTTTCCAAAGCAGAAAAGCATGAAAAGACTGAAACACTAGCACTGCAAACAAATGCTCGGATCAGCATAGACAGGTACATGCTTGCGTGGACCTGCCCTGATATCAATTCTCCTCGGTAGGCTACAACAACTCCACTGTTATTGACTCTGCTAGACAACAACTGTTAACAGCAAAAGTGTTCATTTAAAGCTGCCCTAAGAAAATAGTATATTTACCCTAACTTGTAATCAATGTATTTCTCTGTCCCACTGAAAAAAGAAGGGACAAACCTTTACTCTAAACATTTACAAAGGCAATCAATCACTTGAGAAGTTTGCACAATAAGTCCTGAAAATGAGCTGCTATAGCCTAGCTATTCTGAAGGGGCTGAATCAGTAGGAACGAAAACGCATTGCTTTTTTCTCTTTGCCAGCTCTAACTTATTTGTCTATTATTTGGAAACCATTGCTAGAACCTATCACAACCCTGTCGTTTCATTAACGGACTGTTATTTCTGAGCAGTGACTAAAATAGTCATAGGCTCGCTGTAATAAAGGCCAGTCTGGACGGGGCTGTCACACTGTTTGCAAAGAACAACATTTGGCAGAGCAGCTGTGTACACTCAAACGGGTGACATCTACTAACCCAGCACTTAGTTGTATCAAGTTTGCTGTCACCTCGCTAAAGGTGGAAGTAGCCAAACAAAACCACAGGTTTCAAACAAGCTCACTGCGCATACTGAATTTAAAAGAAAGGCATCTAGCTTTAAAAAGCTTTGCAACCAAATATCCAAATATCCTCACATAAAGTTTCTATTGTCGTGCATGAGAAAGACTGGTACTAGTACAAAACGCGACCATAATCACAGGTCTAAAAAGTGTCAGACGACACCGCAATGCTTCCATCTGGCAGAGGTCGTTTGGCAACAACTGTGCAAATCTAAAAAAAAAAGACTTTATAGCACAACACAGGCAGCAAACGTTGCAAATCCAAAGCTGGGGACACGCCCTTCGCACAATAAGGGAGAAACTACACACACACCATCCCTCAAGCCCGCACATAGCGCACATGTAGAGAGCTGAGAACCCCACCCAGGCCTCCAGTCACACGCATTCCTTGATAGAGCAGTCAGGCCAACTGGAAGAGAGCCCAGCCTCTCCTGCAGTGACTAACTCCAAAGCAATGTACTCTCTACCCAACCACTTAACTCACCCAGTGGGTCTGAGCTGGGTACAAAAACAGGGTACTCTTTTAAAGTTTCCATTTACTAACACCAGATGAAGCAAGGAAACCTGATCCTTTTCTTATTTCATTAAAGGAAGGAAGCCAGCTGATTTCCAAATGTATAAAGACTAACAGAAGCCCCTCATGACAAAAGCGGTCTTAGTGCTCCAATGTAAATGTGGATTTATAGTTGTGCAATAGCTCGCATTTGTAAAGGTTCAGCAATGCAGAGGGGTAGATAAGTGATAGAATTGTTGGGCAAACAACCAAACCACTAATTATAGAAAAGCCACTGCTGGGGTTTAATGCCACACTTTTTCCATTAAAGTGTTATAATGTATGATAGCAGACGCACACACATGCAGTCAGCCACAATGCAATAACATAAATTGTGGCCTTTGGCTTTGCTTACAGGAGATGCTTGGTTACTTGGCTCTTTAGGAGACACGTTTTTCCAAAGCAAATTACAGGATACTTTTTATTGTAACAAGTGTCAGTCATATTTCTCCATTAAATGCTCATCATTCATTCTTCTTGCAAGAGGCAGGCAATTTTGACAAGAGCTCATACATAAAAAGGGATAACTACAATTTGGTTAAAAAGTACTTTTACTTCCACATGGACTCAATTCAAACCCAAAAAGTGACCAAACTCTCGTGCAAGACATGCAATTTTTAATATTATGGTGGAAATACCAACTATTTCAGAGGAGCAAACAGGAGTCAAAAAGATGAAACCATTAGTGAAAATGTTAGAGAAACATTGACATAATTCAGATACATGTATATTAGCAAAAGGCTGTCAATATTCACACTGAGTCACGTTTTTTTTTTGTCTATCCGGGCATGTTTGTTTATTCTGTTAACAAGGCTTTTCAAACAGAGTCAAGGGATATGAGTCAGCAATCAAATACATAGTGATGACTGATGGGGAGGTGGTTCACTACCAGTATACCATCAGATGGTTTTAAAGATAGGTCTGAAAGAGTACTGCCAAGTGTTTTGTAGAAGTGAAAAGGCATGTGGTTTGAAACATCTAACTTAGTCAGATCTTAACTCTTATCTACAATTCAACTAGAAACAAACTCACGTAAACTGCACCTGATATAACCTCTGCTGCGTCCCCCCGTGCTGTTGTAAACAAGTAGATGTGCATACCTACATTACTGAAATGGCGTGATGTAGTTGGAGCTGTAGTCAAACGTTAAGTCTACGTCAATAAATGCTGATCATCAAATTACCTTAAAGAATACTTTTGAATGCATTAGAACTATTTAATGTGGCCTCAGTGTTTAATTTGCCATATAAAATACTTTCCAAATAAGCGTGCAACTTTGAAACACTATCATCAGAAGCAACTCTTACGTCAGGAAGCCATGTATGTAGTGTCACTGCAGTGTATCTTTGCGGTTATTCATTGATATGAAATATTATTTGGTCATTTTACATTTACTTGAAACATACTTGAAGCATATTGTAATAGTGGTTTTTAACTATAATAGTAGTTAGTTAGCAGTAAACACTTTCACTCATTGCACTATTGTTACTTGTTCAATTAAAATGCACAAACCAAAAGCAATATTTAACCCATTATGTCAATCACCAATGACAGGTGTGGCTACCATGAAATATTTGCTAAATGCCATGCAAGTAGCATGCATTGCATGCTTTTTACCTTGGCTACAATATAACCGATTTACTTGTTACCCCAGTAAATTACGGTTTCAGCATATGAAGCACACCATTTCTAAAAGTATCCGTTTCTGAAAACAAGAGGACTCACACATAATTGAAGTATTAATGTCAGACCAAAATGGCCAGCCTTGGAAAATGAAGCTTATATAAACTATAAACAGACTAACCATCCTACTGTCATAAGATCCTAAACCTTAATCAAATGCAGACCGTATCTTCTATTTCAAGCACAACAGCAAATGTAATCTAGTAATCCAAGTACAATGGAAGTACAGTCTATCATGTGTTGTAGACGCACATACGAAACAAATAGTCATATGATCAAAATGACAATAACAATAAAGTATATAAAAATATATAATATTCATTTTAACATTGTGTTAAACAATTCACAGCAGATAATACTATTAAAATACATATTTTAAAAAAAGAAAATCACAAGGCAGAAAATGGCATCAATTGGAAACGCCAACATTTATTATAATAATAAAAGTATAGCCTATGTGTGAGGACAAATCAAAACTACATAAGGGCTAAAAAACAACTTCATGTAAATCTTGAGAATCCGCCCTTGACTAAGTGCTCAAAACTATGTGTTACTCTGTACTAAATTGTGAAATATGAATGCCTGACTCTGACTCAGAATCATATTGCCAAAGCCATAATGTATTATCCAACTTTGTTTTAGCTTCAAGCCAGTATTTCTCAACCATGGAATGACGATAACTCCAGGGTCTGTCTGAACAGGAAGACGTGTACCAAGATAATGCAACAAAGTCTTCATACTTCATACTTCCAAACTCTTCAAAAGATCCCTACATCCTTATCTCCAAAATCAAGTGTGCTGACAACTTATCTGTGACGGATAATCACATATTCACGGAGTTGACTTCTTTCATTCTGTACCCTTTTGAAAAAGATTCAAGATGTGAGAAAACAAACAAATAAGAGAATGAAACATTCCGTTATGAACCCTGCCACTCCTCCCTTGGCGTTTCCATCGCAAGTCCTCGACAAGCCTTTAAGGAAACGACAAAGGAAGTGTGCACAAGTCCAGACTCTTTCCGTTTTCACACTGGAATAGAAGGTCTTATGAAGCACACCCTAATCTGACCTATCAACACAGAGCAGGAGAAAGTTGTGCCTCCACTGTAAACCTCCAGGACAACCACGCATCAGATAAAGACACACTGTTCTGTTTTAAACCAAACAATTCATAACCTTCACATAGAACAGAGGTTGAAAGAGATTGCTGAAATTGAGGCAGCCACACTAGAAAAACTTAACATCGGACTCCAAAGACATACCCTTGCACAGCATATTTTTCTAGTTTATGAAAAAAAATGACTCAAATGATAACAATTTCAATAAAGTTGCTTTATTACAGCTTTAATATTACTGGTTGACTGCTTTAGTCTGCTATGGAGTTGTGTTCTGACAAAACAGAAGAAAGCTTTGGGTGTGGCAGGAGAAGGGGGATGGGCTCCCAATGTGGAAAATCTGCTTGTGGATATTTTTAAAAGATATCTTAAATCAGATCAACTGAAAGGCAGCTTTTTTGGATGTCAACACTCCATGGATATCTCCAAAATCTCAACACTTCTTTGCAACACTCCTCTTTACGTCAATCTCACTCTCTTTTATCTATTTTTCTATTTTCTTATTATGTTCAGAAACCTTCAATGATCCTACTGAAATACCTCTCATGGCACAGTTGGTGTGAATAAAACACCTTGTTCATTCTCCTGCATTGCAAGCCTTACTTTCCCCCTCTGTGCTTCAAACCTGGTTTCAATTAGCAAGTCTTTCCAAACCACTACATTCCATTACGCCCTCCCCTCCTCTCTTCACCCCCTCTTACTCACTACCCACACCCTGGCCAGGGCTCCAGGTTAACAAAAATCAAAGCAAAGCAGGAAAGACTTCCCAAACTACATTCAAAGATTCACACTTTATTTTTAAGGATATTAAGAATCTTTAAAACAAATTAAAACTCCGTCTAATAAATAAAGTAAGTGGGGAAAATATGAGAAAACGATGTATCCACAGTGCAGAATATGTGCTGACGTTGACCAAAAATCTTGAGCTATGACCAGATTTGGTATGGCAGGATAATACTCGTTTCAAGAGGAAAGATACAAATTCTATAGATGTGTGAAATGACTTTATGGTACTGTATAACAATTAATTTCTGTCGGGGGGAAATAGCTTTCTTTAAAACTTTTTTTAATATTATTTTATTTTAAAGCGTGGTCAAAGTCATGCAACCAAACTCAGAGACAACCTTCTTATCCACGTTGCACTCTTTGGGTGTTTCGTTTGCATGACATGCAAAAAAACAGAATATTTGCCTTATTTATAAATCCCTTTTTCTGAATGATTTAGCAGGTCGAGTTTAACTAAATAAACGCTTAATTCTGAACTTTAGCAATGTTAGGAGAAAAAAATAACGTGCGCAACAGATGACAATTGAGCAGATACACACCCACCCCCTCTTCATCCTCAACAATGCATGAGAAGATTGAGATTTTATTACATATAATAGACTTTCTAAGAACCAAATAAGCAAATATATAGCGTTATTCTGCATAATTAAGAATATTATAAGTTCACAGACAGTCTCTGGAAAACTAATTTAAATGCAACGTGAGCGTCGCACACCAGAACTGCATAACTCATTAACCTCAGGAGAAACACAAACATACCTGGAACCTTCAACACCTTTGCCCTGGCATCATCCGCGGTCCACAGCTTTCTGCCACAGCCCAGAAGTTTTCCACCACGCTTTCCAAACTAAACTTTGGCGTATTCGTGTACTCGCTCTCTCTCTCTCTTTCTCGATGCTTGAAGCCTCGCTTTATTATTTTCTTGTTTTTTGTAAGTTACTTCTCTCTCTTCCTCTCACTTTCTTGATATTTCTTGTCCTCAGTGTGCTTGTAACTCCGGGCTATGGAGAATGGCAGAGTTTGGGTTAGGTCTGTGAAGTTCTTCACTGGAGAAGAGGGCGGGGGTAACGGTGTAGTAGGGGAGTGGACCCTTATAATTCTAGTCCAGCCCACCTACTGTTTGAGTGACATGTAGGTTTAAGGCAGCGTCGATAAAAGCGCGTGAATGTGGATGGAATCAGATTTAAACTGTATTCTTGGGACAAGAGTCAGACTCATTTTAATTATAAGGTCACATCTTTATTGAGGCAATTTGTTAAGTGTTTTAATTAACATATAGGCATACGATGTTCAATTTAAAAAAAAAAATGCAAACTTTCAAAAAGTAGCCTGCAGTAAACCGGAGTAGAAACTGTAACGAATAGACCCGGTTCCCTCTAATATTGCGTTGGCTAAAATAAAATGGCACATAGTGGCACATGATCCCAATCTTTTAGGAAGGGCACAAACTATTGTACATTTGTAAAATGATTTTTTTGTGCATGTATCTTCCTAAAAAAAGTATAACACATTACAATTTACAACAAATTATATATCTGTTCATGTATTTAATTCGTTTTCATTATTTGACTGTTAATGCTAGTGTGATTTTACTCTGTAATGCTACTGGAATTTTACTTTACTTTGCATTGAGGAATATAGTTTTTAACTAGATGTTCAAAGAAAAATACAAGCAAAAAAACAAACATTTGTAAGGTTTGATTAAATCAAATACTACTGAGTACTCTTGTGACAACTGCTGTACTTTCTGTTCGTCCATATAGCCTACTACATTGTGTCCCACAATGTCAATGTCTTGATTTTTTTTCTCTATGTTGGTTAGTTTTCATTCGTTTTTAATGACAAAGATCAAATATGTGTTGCAATCTGAAAGAGGGCTTCTTGCCTTTGATAATGTGTTCACTACTAGTCCAACATAATTTCCATAGCATTTTCATATAGTGTAGATCCAGAGATCTATGAGAAGTTTCATTCTCAGAAACATCACTGCAGTTAAACAATTTAATCTTTGAATAAGAATAAAAAGTAAGCATAAAGTCTGTTTTTTAAGGTATGCTTTGTATTTTACATTTTTATATGGTTAATAGGTACGTTTTATTAATTAAAATTGATTACCTTTCGGGTATATGTTGACAAAATGATTGTGCATGTCTAAAATGAGGTATAACAAAGTACAGAGATATTTGTGTATTAATCGTAAACAAGCTAGAAAGAAAACAGTCCATTCAAACTGATCAGACAGCCAACAAACAAGGCTTAAATGGCAAAATAACAGTCACAGAAAAATATAGTTTGTATGTTTCTTTTTTGGACCTTATATAAACATGAGTCAGAACGTTCAAGAAAACTAGAATAATATCTCAGGAATTTTTAACAATGGAGAGCTTGATATGCATCAAGACTTTGAATGGATTGTTACGCTGTTTGTTATCAGCTGTTCCCATTTTAAATTTGTCAGTCAATATAATGTATGAATGAATGAATGAATGAATGAATGAATGAATGAATGAATGAATGAATGAACAAACAAACAAAAAAATAGAATAGAGACAAATTACAGATGCTCGCAATGACAAATGCAAAGAACAAACTATTAGAATAATGAATCTAATTAACTAAAATTATAAAGGCTTTGAACATTTTTAATCCAGTATTCAATTAAATGTAATTAAACAAATTTGTGATAGTTCACTGAGCATGCAATTCAGAGCACAGCCTTTGAAGATGGGTTCTCTGCATCTATCTAACTCAAGGTGTTTGTATTACACAATACAGCAAATTGAAGATATGTGATGGCCTTTGCGTGTCCAACTCAAAAATGTCTCAATCAATAATGTAAATAATACTTGTATGTATACACAACTACCCTTCTGTGATGAATCATCTTTATATTTAACACACTCTCACACACACACAACTGTATGTAAAGTTTTTAGATAAAAACGTAACCCCAAGAGTATAGTAAAGTGAAATGTATCCCTGAAGCAACAATTGAACATGATTTGCATGGCTGATAAGATACCTGGAAGACCTAGAATAGTGATTTAATCAGGCTTGCCACCGTTGACACTTTTTTATTTCTTCCTGTTTTATGTTTAGGGGGTCCGTTTGCTGCAGGATTTGCCCCGCAGCGACCAAACCAAATCAATCAGTCATCCTTGTCAAAAAGCAGCCCTTCCTTGAAGCGTCTTCCTCTATACCCCTAAATTCTGCCTCAATAGTTTTGCTTTGTTTTAACCTGCCCTAATCTCACAAAATAGGTTTCACAAGGTCTAATTCCCATTTGATTGAGTAAGACGTCTGTGGTTGCTTCATTTAAAGGGCTGTTCAATGCAGGTAAACAGCGTGTGCATATATTGTCGGGATTGGAGGGTGGTTGGTTGGTTTTGAGGCAAACAGACAGGCAGAGAGAAAACCCAGAGGCACAAAGTGAGCAAATCCACGTGTCACACCCGTATTCAGGGCTGTGTGTAATGGTAAGCAAAGGATGAATTCTCCAAACGAGAAAGAGGTTTTACTGTCTGCCTTGTAAAGAAGCAAAGGGAGGGGCAAGTTGATTTGAATACAGAGACACATGAAATATATACATAATATGTTGCAGAAGCCAGTACTTGAAAACCTTACGATATTATCAGACATCTTATAATTACTGTAACCAGAAGAACAGACGAAACGTTTGAAACAACTGTGAGCAAGTGTGCATGCGTTCCAGTGTTCTCTTGTTGCTTTCGTGGTGTAGGAGTTTTGTCTCCCCAATGCAATATAAACTTTTGGATAACAAACAGGCGAAGAATGTCAAGGAACAAAACAGTCATGCTTTTCTGCAGAGTTCCAAAACCACGTGAGGGGAAAAAAAAGACACGAAATGGCCACAGCAAATGCAACAAAGCTCTGTAGTTTGAGGCAAATGCATATTTGTGAGATTAGTCACTATTATCTAAACAAGGGGATCTCATGCTTTTCATTTGGATCATGTGAGTTAGCCAACGATGCTGGAGTAGTCATAAAAATATAGTAATAGTTCAATGCTAGGATATGTGGGAACGGGTGTTTCCTGGTGAGTGCTCATAGGTGTGTCTGCTTGTATGAACTAGAGTGAATAACAGCAGCCAGGGTTGGTGTGTCAGGGAGGGTGAGTCATCCCGTATGACTACAATGCACGCAGTGCTATACCAAGAAGCGAAGGAAGGGAACAGAACAAGGAGGGGCAGAGAGGATGAATTTTTTCGGGTGTGTCCCAGGATCAACTTTAGGGGATAAGAAGAACCACATTATTTGAAGTTTAAAGATAACAACGCAGAACAAAGTGATCTCAAATGTGCACTCTTGGTTGTGTTTTTACTTGTAAATCAGAGAACAACTATTTTTATGTAGGCCTAATATAAAGCTTCTGACCACAGCCACACAACAGGAAAAAATCATAGTACCATCCACAAACAATATGTATTGTTAAAGGATATGACATTTTTTCACAACTGATCAGGTGACGGGTAGTTTTTGTTCCCCAAACACAAATTAGTCTGGAAAAAAATTGTTGGTAGTTATAATGAACTTTAATAGGTAAAACAAAACAAAAAAAATAGACGTTTATGTGTTATATCGTGTAGATTTTGTATTTAATTAGACTACATATATATAATTATATATTTTTTTAATAAAATGTCTTTAAAAATATCTGCAACATTTTTAATGATTGCAGATATTTAATATATGAAGAGTTCAGATGCAAAAGCCTCTAAATGCCATTTTAAATTTTCTTCTTTAATGATGATTTTTATCAAACTTGTATATTTAAGTTCAGTAATTTCACTTAAATAACAATTAATAGGTAATTATCATTGCCATTTAAGTGAAATTACTGAACTTAAATATACAAGCTTGATAAAAATGATCATTCTAGAAGAAAATTTCAAATGGCACTTAGAGGCTTTTGCATCTGAACTCTTCATATATATATATATATATATATATATATATATATAAATTTTGTATTATATAGCAGATATTTTAAAAATATTTATTATTATTATTTTTGGGTATGAAAGGTATGAAATACACATAATCAGGATTAATTTTTAAATAAAATAAACACTTTTTTTACGTTCTACGCAGGCCATTCTCACTCCCAAGGCGTCACCTAACTGAGGCCTTGGGAAGCATTTGGACATGCTTCAATATCTGACGCTTTAGGCGCCCTTTAGCGTCAGCTAGATGACGCCCTAGGATCGCGTGTACCCTACCCCCACCCCACACCTAAACCTAACCGCGTCCTCTAACTGACGCTTTCCTTTAGCGTCAGTTAGATGACGCCGTAGGATCGCGTCATGTAAGTGACGCTAAAGGGCGCCTAAAACGTCAAATATTGAAGCATGGTCAAAGGTGACGCCTTGGGGTGAGAATGCGTTGTTCTACGTTAACCTTTACCTAAGCTACATTGTTTATGTTGGTAAAGTTATATATTTTTTATATTAAACGCATATTTTTAGTTAAAGTCCTTAGGTATGAAATAGATTATCAGAAGATAAAAATGTCAGAACATATAATATACTCTTAAAATAATCTGCATGCGCTACTTCAAAGAATGTATTCCTCCTAACAGACAGCTGTGCATACTTATTTAGCTAACATAAACTGAATCCACACACATTAGTGCCAGGTGTTTTTAACACTGCGGAGACACAACAGACATTATGTTACTGTATCTAGAGTACAGTACAAAACAAAGCAAGGTTTTCGTTTTGTTTCAATAGGTTCATCCTGTTCTTTGTGGGTGGGTTTGTTGCACAGCAAGGGCGTTGGCTACCTGTGCATGTAGGTTACTTCTGAGGACAGCAAATATTAATAATATTTCAGTTGGTTTTCCACATACTCATGGAGGATGGAAGAGTTTTTGAATAAGTGGTTTTTGCCACAATAGTTAATTTCCGTTTACTGTTTTCTTTGTTTACGTGTTTTATTTACTGATTTGCATATGCTTTCAGGCAATACTAGAAACTCTCAATATACTCAATACAAGAAAATCTTGCCCCATCCCCCCTTTAAATGGTTTTGATCACTGTGGTCTCCATAGCCACATTTTTTGTGTGTTTTAATGGAGTTCCCCTCTTTGAGATCCAGTTCTTATGTTCTAGTTAAAATGAAGGGGAGGAACATCGTGTGATACAGGCTGAATTGTGGTTTCCCCTGCAGGTTGTGAGTCATAAACACGAGGGAGGGACAAACTGAAAAGGACTATTCTGGGATGGCTGCCATGGCAACATAATAAGCAGGAGGAAGGTTATTGCAGAGATGTTTCCATGGCGATCTCCTCTGTGTATATAAATATGGAATGTCAAAATGTTTGAAAATGTGTTACATGTTGCGTTGCTGTGCAGTCAGCGATGGCATAATGAGATGTGAGCACAGGTAAATTAGTTTTAAACTATTTTTATTTCTGCCAAATGTGCCTCAAGGACTGTGTAATGCATTAACCCATGGTTTCGATTTGTGTGTAGTTTTAGCACTTTCCTGAACACATTCACACCTGTGATCATTCCACAAAGCCCGAAATACAAGTAATGCACACGTGCTTCAGAGCTGCTCCATTTAGAATTCCATCACATATCTGCAGTTCAATTTCTTTCTAATATTTGAACTAAACAACAACATTATGAGATGCAATAAAAATCTATAATAGGCTACGACTGTATTAGCACATTGTTATTTTAACAACATGCGTTTCTTTTTCACAGTGAGATATTCAATCCTGCAGCGGCATACAGTCAGACATGCTTTAGCCTAATTTGTTAGAATAATCAATGCTATTATTGACATGCACAAATGTTCCACATTATTTCAGCCTCATGGTAAAAAAAAAAGGTGATTTAACACTGTTTATGTTAACTTCGCTGTACAGTTTGTCTTGTTTTTAGACGCAATAGGAAACCTATCATTACATTCCTCTCATAGTTGTGAAGTGTTATAACAACAGAGTCTTCTGGGTGAGTTTCAAACCTTGTTAATACAGGAATGCCAAGCAACCTTTTACACACAGAACAATGTGTACATTAAAAGTATGTTTCGCAATAAAAGCCTTGATGGTTGGATTAAGATATAAACCTACAGTTTAGAGAATTTAGTTTTATATAGTAAAAATGATTTACTATTATTACACACACACTTAATATTTACACACACTACAGTAAATGCCTTCTGTCATGCAGTGGATGCAGCAAAACCAAAATAAAAGGTTGTACTGCAAGCAGTATCTTTAATCAAAACAAACTGAAACACATATCAGGGTCTCTCAGGAGACAAAATACTGTAAACAGAACAACCACTATAAAAATGACAAGATCTGACAAAAAAGAAACAAACACAGGGCTATAAATACACAGAGAAACACTAAGGACTGAACAAGACACAGGTATGACACATGAGGGCAAATTAAAAAAACCTGGCAAAAGATGAACTGGGACTTAGGAAGAGGACACGGAGCTAGCAGAAGCGGAAGAGCCAAGGACGAGGCGACGGCGAGAGGAGCCAGGGAGTGACTTCAAACATTGCTAACAGACTGAAGGCCCACGGTGGAGCTGATGGGGGAAGAAGTCATGGTAGAGTCTTGGTGGAGAGGCTGGGCGGAGCCAGAGAGATGACTGACAGAGGCGGAGCTGGTGGAGGTGAAGCCCCGAGTAGACCCGAAGAGATGGGCCGATGAAGAGCAGCCTGCCCAGGGGTCTGGAGGTCTGAGGAAGACTTAATACAACATTTACTGTGTGAAATAAACAGTTATGGACATGTATAAAGTTGAAGCTCCTATTTCCTCCTGGAAATCCAAAAAAAAAAAAAAAAAAATCTGTTGGTGCCCTGGTGACTAATTTGTTAAGAGAAGCTGTCAATCATGATGTCACATTTCTATTTTTATAACATCAAATAACTAACCAAGACCAAACTTATTTTTTTTTTTAAAAAAAAACACTTAAATTTAAATCAGCGTGATAAAAACGAACTAAAATGAAAACATCTTTGAAAAAAAGTATATTATTTTCAGAAAGTATTTGAACTGTAATTTGATTGTTTAGTTCCCATCACGTCCAGTAGACTTCACAGGGAGGCTGGGTTTATAACCTATACTGAGACCAGGCACCAGGGGGCGATCAAGACGCAATCATTTTTCAGCACTTGTGCTGCACACTTGGGTGGAGATGGTGTGAGAGAGGACTGAGGAGGAGCTGGAGGGAAGGAGGAGCCAGACAGAGCTGAAGGGTTGGAGGAATGAGGCACAGGCAAAGTCCCGGAAGTCTGTGGTGGAGTCGGAGTGCCAACTTACTAATGGTAGAGCTGGAGGGATGATGGATCCCGGTGAAGACATAAGGCCAATTTATACTTCTGCAAAGGGAGCGCCCAGTAGGTAAGGCGTAGCATACGCAACTACGCGTACCATACGGCATACCCTTCGCCGTAGCCTGACGCGCACTTTAGTAATAAGCTCCAACTCCAACATGATCCACTCTCTTTCAGTCGCCATTGCTTGTAGTAACCTAGCCGCGAGGAATCTAAACACAGTGGAACATTAAAACCCTCCGCCGCCAATTAGCGTTTCGGAGCAGTACTGCAGAGCAACCAAGACCTGAACGCATGCTCACGCGTTCAAGACCTGAACGCATAAATGCTCACGACGGCGTCGCCTACGTGCATAGCCTACACCGTACCCTCGACGCAGAAGTATAAATTGGCCTATAAGGATGGTTGTTCTAGGTGGAGACGAAGGAGAGAGGAGCCAAGGTGGAGCCTATTGGTCGGTGGGCTGAGTGGCGGACTCGTGGTTTGAGGTGGAGCCAGGCGGTCAACACACCAAGGCGGAGCTGCAAACCGGAAGCCAAAGGCTGATCCAAGCTGCTAGGTGCAGCCAGCAAAAGAGGAGCCGAAGGGCTGTAGGGAGCTAGCGGTGACAGGGCCAAAGTACTGGATAGCATTGGCAGAGGGTTGCGAAATGGCATCCTTGGCCATGACAAGACAGGGAGAAAGTTCAGAAACAGCCTCCTTGAGCAATACTGGGCAGACAGAGAGTTTAGAAACTGCCTCCTTGATAGTAACCGGGCAGAAAGTTCAGAGACAGCCTGAGTCTGCGGTGGGCTCAGTCTTGTGGTCCTTTGGGGGCGTGGTTGATGGTGCGGGTTGTGCTAAGAACGCTACCGGGTCTTGATCCTCCTCACATCTTTCCAATGGTATAAGGGGATCCAAACTGGTGTAACACCCACTCGACAGATTCTAGGAAAGTACGTCGAGGGCCTTCACCTGGAAGGTGCAACTTGGTTCTTTGATTCAGACCTGCCTGGAAAAACACACAGAGGTTGATGTTGTCATAATGCACGAAAGATACCTAAAAACCTCTGAATGTGCACCTCGAGGGAGAGGTTCCCTTGGGAAAGGAGGTAGATCCGAACTGCTGCTATACATTTTGACAGACAGATCTTGTGTCAGACAGTGGATGCAACAAAACAAAAATAAAAGGCTGGATCTATGCTCATTATTGTGGTGTATTGTTGGATTTAATGAGTGCACTGTATAATGAACACTATGGTTTCGGTCACCACTACAAATGGCTGTCATTTCAAATAGTACACAATTTAAGGGTATAGGGGGTGACACAGTCGATTAACACAGGAAACCTAACTGGGAAAAGTGCAAAACTAAACAATAGTCTGGATTCAGAAACAGGGTTTAGATTAAGGCTGGATTAGGCCTTAGGTCAATTAAGACATTTAAGTAGCTTTTATAAATGTGTTTTAGAAAAAAAAAAAAAGAAAAAAAAAAACATTAATGTGTGCATCTTGAGACAAAACAGTTAGCACAAACATGTTTTAAGATGAGTTTGCAAGTTGCTTTCAGTTAGAACAGCTCTAACATGCATTTTAGTCTGGTACTATCTTAAGCCTTTCTGAAACCCGGGGGGGAAGTCTTACTCAAGCAAAACACAAACAGATCAAACGCGACACCTTCCTTTTTTACTCAGTTAATTATAGGTTGTAAAACTTCATTAGAAAAATGATAATAACAGAAATAGGCAAATACATTCAACGTGAATTAATTGATAATAAACCATCGCTGAATTAAGTTTAATCAAGGATTATCTAAAATATGTTTGACTAGTGCAAAATTGCAACATGTATACAATTATTTTGAATAATTTATTTTTTTTACAATTTGTAAATAAACTACAAACATGCGGCATTATCAACTGATGTATTTTCCTATAAGGGTTTAACCTTAAGTTACCTTACCTTACAACACACCATGGTGGCACACAGGAATTTCTGTGGTTTTATGGTCATTGCTGCTTTAAACCAGGGAAACACAAACATGTTTAACCAAGTCAATCATAAAATGTACACAACATATTGTACACAAATAATACACACATCAGAGGTGTCCGTTTCAGAACCACAGATTCCTCTGAGGTCAGTGTTATTTCACCTATGAAACATGCCTGATATGCTGACTGACTGCAATGAGACTGTGTTGCAGACATCGGCACCGGCAGTAATGAGGAGTCAGACTACTGCAACAATACAATCATTTAACATCTGTTTAGGCAGCAATATAATGAATTAACACCTTTAGGCAAGAATATGATTTTAATAATTTATGATTTTATTAACTTATTCTGGATAAATCATTTTACTCATGCTTACTGTAGCTCTAAATGTGAGCATGCATTTATTTACTCATCTTACTTGATTCAGATTCAGTAAATAATGAAAATTTACTCAGAAATTTACGTAAACCTGCAGTTATTTAATGTTATTAAGTGATTTGATATCAATTCCTATGCTGCTGACCGTTGATGATCCAATTCAATCACAGTATTAGGGTTTTTAATGAATGAATCAATCAATGTCATGATGTTAATAAAAAAACTGCACTATTTGTGTCACCAATCGAAAAAATGTATTTGTGACGTAGATTGTTAGTTCATTTTTACTGACTGTCAGATGTTCTTGCTTCCATTGAATAAAAACACTGTAAAAAAATGTTGCTGCCTTAAATTTGTAAGTGCAATCAACATGGATGTTTGAGTCAATTCAATTAAATTACATTTAACAGACTTAAAAAATTTTTATAAAAAAATATATATAGTTTCTCTCTTTGAAATCTATATAGTTGTGGAGTTGTCTAATCTTTATAAAACGTGAAGAAAATAAAAATGAAATGTTATTTTATTGTGTTACTTCACTCAACTACAATGGATTGTGATATGGCAACAAAGTGGATGAAATATGTTTGTATTTATAGTAATATCCTTTTTTTGTAATATATTAAATAAATGTAGTAAATTGTCACTTGAGCACTTGAATATAATGCCTACACATTTATCCACTAGGAAAATAACATAGTTGTAGCAGCAGCTTTCCGCATCATACATAAACGATACAAGAATAGTACTTATTGAGTGACATTTCTGAGCATTGTAATAGAGCTCTGGATGAAACCAATGTCTATGCTCCACCTCCCCAATGGTAATCTGAGCCTGCAGAGTTATGTATGGGGTCTCATGTCCAAAAATGCAGGGGCTGCCTGTTTTGGCTCTCCCTTCTGATTTTTGCAATGATTTGCACGAAATCGAAAATAATCCAGTAACTTTCTCATCCAAACACATTGAGAGGCGTTGGTTGACTTCTAAAACTTCTGAAAGCAAAGAAGTGGATGTTATAAGTTCAAATCATCAGAACCATTGTGGTGGTTCCCAGTGATTGACAGCACCATCCACATTCTTCCTTTTGGCACTCTTGACCTTCAACCCCTTCACTGGAATGCCAAAAATTTTCTCTTGCACTCTGGAAAGGGAAAAAATTGCAGGCCACCATTAAAATTTAGATAGGCGACCTGTTCACACAGTTTCCCTGAGAAACTACATAATGCATCAGGTAAAAAAGCAGAACTTCATCACTATATAGACGTTTTATTTGATTCTGAAGTAATTTAGCATAAATTTAAAGTGCCAGAGTACAGTTGGTGAAGACTTTTGTGAGTTCTGGTGAGCCTGGTTGTAAACTTGCATGGTTATTTTTTCCTGGCACGGAGCATGGTGACTGACTCCAGGGGAAAATTCACATATCAGCACAATATAGCACCAACCACGTTCAAAGATATGCTTTCACAGCCTGGTTTCTGTTCTTATGTTCCCCATTCTAAATTGAAGTTTCATTACTGACTCATTGTTTCCATGGCGCTACTTGCATACAAGTAACACTAGTATAGTGTTAAGGTAACACTTACGTGATGCTGCTTTGTGTCAGTATTCTAGAGTTACCATTGCGATCTAGAGAATATATTTATCTAAACTTCACTACTGGCTGAATGTTTTTCGAAGTGGACTGCTTTCCTAACCGCTGCTACCCCTCACTCTTTCCAGATGTGTGGAATAGATTCCTGACAAAGGCATACCAGGCTTTTTTTCTTCTCAACTCAATGTACAATACAGACCTCACTATAACATTCTGTCACAAGTACTTGTTGTAGCCTCATAAAATCAATGTGGAAGGAGTTTAGTGATGGGAACTAAGGGAAGAGCCGGTGTGGGAATAACAGAAAGAGAGCGGGAAGCTCTGGGGAACGTCAGGGAGCTGGCAGCACTAGTATAGTGTTGCTGTTGGCATTACAGTACGTATTGTTCATGAATCTGGTTTAGTTTGACCCTTTTAACTCCCAAGCCTCTGAACCAATACAAAGGAAGAGGAGGTTTTCTGCAAACATTCCTGTTCCACACTGTGTTTCCTAACACGGATCGTATTTTCACTATTGCTTGACTTTTAAAGCATTGGAAAGCCTGTATGTATATGTATGTATATATATATAATATATAAAATTCTGGCTTTCAACTTTACTGTGAGAAATGTTTCTTGAGCATAAATCATCATATTAGAATGATTTCTGAAGGATAATGCGAGACAAATGCTGAAAACTCAGCTTTGCCAGCACAGGAATAAATTACATAATAAATACTGAACAAGTCCTACTAGTTAACAAGTCAACGCATTAAATTAGCAATAAACAACCATTTAAATATTCATTCATCTTTGTTTAACACTGATGAAACACAATTGTCATTGTTTGTTCATGCTAGCTCTGGTCCATAATAATTAGACACAAGTTTCAATTAATGAAAAAAAAAAAAAATAAACTTTCAAAAAGCCACTTGGCTTTTTTTTTTACCTCACAAACGTTGAGATTAACAAGTTTAATGTATTAGTAAATGTTGAAATGAACATTACATTTATTAAATACTTTTTCCTTGTTAGTTTAACTTAACATGTAATGCATATTGGTGATATATATATATTACAGTATATATATATAACTGTCTCTATTTCTTTTTGCTCAATGTTTCATTATGTGCAGGCTTTGTAATAAGGAAGCCTTCATGTAAAAGCCCACAAGACAGCTTTTATCTGAGAACATCAATGTCTGTGCTCTTCAAAGCCTTCAAGTGAATCAGCTATCACTGTGTGACAATGTCCTGCTGAGGCCTCACAGTTATAGGTTAAGTGAGGACAGCGCATTCAGCTGTAGGGAACCATTGACACGCTTGAGCCGAGGCCACACCCGGTGCTCACCATTGAGCAACACTACTGATCATGAGGACATTTTATCAGTGTAACTATTTAGCACTAAATCCATCACATCATTTGTAAATATACTTGTTGAATTATTTACTTAACAGCAATCAATTATTCAAAGTCTTGATTAAGATGCTCCCCCATGTGTGTTTAACATACTTAAAATGCAAGCACTGTTATTTACTTCTCCCACGTGGATCAAGATTGTATACCTTTCTTTTTCCAAATGTGAAATACAGAGGATTAGTACCCAGATTGAAGCACATTAAATTATTGAAGCGTTGAAAACAAAATAAAAGGATAAGTTACCAGTTACACCCATGGGTAAGGTGTGGCTTTTTTTCCTGAAGTTTACAGAGTCTTTACTCAGGTGTGTCAACAAATGACAACCTAGCATACTCCTATGCCAATAGAAGTGTGTGCTTGGAAATCAGCAAATGGGTCATTTTTTCATCAAGGAACAAGACAGACAATATCACTGTCTAGGAACAGACCTGTTTGAACAGACTAGCAAGAATTTGCCTTCTTTAGGGTAATTCCATAACTTGAAGCCTGGCTATGGCAAAAATTCATGTAAATAAATACCTGTGGTAAAGTTCCAGACTTTATGCCCTCGCTTCACAGACGAGGCTTAAACCTAGTCCAGAATAAATGCATGCTTAGGTTTTAACTGTACCATTGTTTTGTCTCAAAAGACACCAGTACGTTTTTTTTTTTTTTCCTTTCTAAGGCACATTTATAAAAGTTACTTAAATGTCCCAATTAAACTAAGGTCTAATCCTTGCTTAGCCCCATCTGCAAAGCCAGGCCAATATGACCCTGAAGTATACTGGATTATGCATATTTCCTGGGAATCAGAACAATGACTGACAATATTGCAAAAGATCAGGATGCACTTCATGGAACTAAAATTAAAAAAAGGTTTGATTTTTACCATTCTCCCATGACTAGTTAACGGATCCGAGACATGAGGCTCCCTCTGGTGGACTTTAGTCTGATCAATTTTTCCAAACACAAAGTTAAAATAGGCAAACATTTTCTTAATTAAACGGCTGAGACTCCATTTTGTTTCCAGCGTTTCAATGATTTCCAGATTCAAAGAGCATCATAATTTATATGTTTTCTAGATTTCAGATCCCAAGAGAGCATAAGGCACTGTGAAAAGACTTTCTGGAACAGTAAAACCAGAACTATAATTAAAAGCAAGTTTCATATGTTCAAACTTGTTGACTTCCACCCCCAAAATATTAACCATCAGCTGTATATAAAACACATATCGGCATATGAACTAAGACGTTTTTTTTTTTTTTTAAGAGATAAACTTAAAAAATAGAGATAAAAGAGCGTAACAGTCAAACAGAAAAAAGAAACAAAAGAAAACAAAGTGGGATGTGTAAAAAAAAGTTTTTTTTTTTCAACTCAAGTCTTCCTTCCACCACAGCTCAAAGCTTGTACATGGGTTCTCAAACAAATGTCATGTCCATTGATACTGATGTT